>RCWM02000503.1:452500-788001 GCA_003667255.2 Euschistus heros
TTTATTTATTTAAAAACCTTATTATACATTTTTATCTTTAAAAAAAATATCAGTTATTAAAATTGTATCATTCAACTAGATCATAATACTATTTCATATTCAATTATGTAATTAACACTTTTGATATTCTGTTGTAAAACAATTTACTTTGTTTGTCAGTGTTAGTAATATTTTGGTCAGATCCAATTTTTGTTATCTTTAGCCCTGAAGAAGACTAGCAAGGCAGTTAAAAAGTCGCTACATTGGTAATAATACGATTGTTTGTTACATAGGATGTAACAATGAGGATTTTTCAAAGGATTGAACTAGTAGAAAACGACAAATATGGTTAATATAAACATAAAAAAATCGAAATATCAATAAATAACCAAAAACATTACTCTGTGTTCAACAGAATACTAAATACTTAAAATAATTTACATCATGTTTAGGTTGATATACATGTCCTCATATGGAGCAACAACGCTTGGAAGAGTTTTATCCACCAAAACTTCGGAGGTATGTGCACAGCATTTAAACAATACGCTCCCGAAGTATCGAGAATCGTATTCCGGCTGTTCGACGGAGCAGTTGATTGCCCAGTAGCAGTAAGTTAAAAAATATCATAAAATATATTAGTTTTCTAATATCTTAGTCTCCGAAACATTAAAAAGAATTCGAAATTATAACACACTTTCTTAAATTATTAGGCGTCAAAAAAAAAAAAAAAAAAAAAAAAAAAAAAAAAAAAAAAAAAAAAAAAAAAAAAAAAAAAAAAAAAAAAAAAAAAAAAAAAAAAAAAAAAAGTAGATCCTTAATATTGATCGTTTGATCATCTATATTGTTATTCATAAAATTTTAATTTTTTAGAAAAAATATTTAATTAAGTACGTAATTACATCGGTAACAAGTAAACGCGTAAAAAACGATACCTATAAAAATAAAATATCGACAATACAAATAAATAAATTACCTCTAACTATACAAGATCTAAAATAAAATAAATTCAAAGCTTTCATTTGATTGTCAAGAACAAAGGTGCTTTTACAAGTAAGAGTAACTCGCAGCAGGAGCTCTTGAGAGTTACTCTCAGAGCCCTTTACACGGGAGAGAGAAATTTGCGCGAGTCCACTCTCGGAGAGTAACTCTCGATGGCAATGTTCAGTTCTGAGAGTGGCAAGATGGCAAGAAAGTTGCTGCAGCGATATTAGTTTTGTGTTTATAAAAAGAATAGTATTCAAAAACAAAAGATTGGTGAAGTCATGGATGCATAGGAGGAATAATTGAAATATAATTATTAATCATGAGGATCCTAGAGAATGTATGGCGGAACATGAATACTTAATATGAATTGTAATTTGTAAAAAATTAAATCGAGATTTACTAAAAAAAAAAAAAACACGTTCAGTGAGCTGGCGTGGGTATTTCATGTGATTTAATTAAAGCGTATATATGACCTAATAGTAAATTTCACCAGCTCTGAGCTGAAAAAAGGAAATTTTGAATCAGAAAAATTGTTTTGGAGTTATAGCGAAAAATTTGTCAAAATAAAACAAACTCAGTTTTCTAAATAGTATGCCATTTTTGCCAAATACGCCAGATTGAACAAATATGTTTGTAGTTATAGCGAGAAATGTGCCGAAAATTTCACAACAGTACGCGTGTTGGCATGGGTGTTTTACGGGACTTGATCAAACTATCATATATTGGTTCTGATAGAAAATTTAACCAACTTTAAGATAAAAAAAAAAAGAAATTTTGAATCGGACTAATAGTTTTGGAATTATAACCAAAAGAGTACCTACACGCTATTTTCTAGAAGAAATGTATTACCGCAAATTATTCAATCTATGGTGGCGATCCGCTCTTTATTTATTTATATACAATTTTATGATGATGATTGTATTGTTGACTGTGAGTTTTAATTAAGGGGATAAAATGGTCATGGGTGCAGTCAGGATACATAAACACGTCAAGTTTTTTTCATTTAAAAACTTGACGTGTTTATGTATCCTTACTGCACCCCTGACCATTTCATCACCTTAATAACACTTTTTATTTTAATATTGCTATGAATTAATCTAAATACTTATTTATCTATGTTTTTAGGGTAACTATGTTTTTAACAAAGTATCAGTACCAACAAAGGTTCAAGGTGTCGCACTTCCGATCTACGGAAGACTGAGGCTGGAAATAGGTATCTTGAAGAAAACTAACTTCAGAAGAGTTGGATGTTTTTATTTGGAAGCAGATTTTTTGCCCAAAAAATTTAAATCCATGAAACGGCATTGAAACAAAAATTAATTACCCTTGTCTACATTTCTTTTTTTATACACTCTATTCCTACATAACTATGAAAAATTTAAGACCATAAGTGTTACATTTCTTTTATCATTAAACATAATCCCAGGAGGCCGTGATTCCTAGACTTAATCACTCCTAAAATAAACAATATGGCAATATCACACTTATTTTGGCATCACTCCTCTTTATTATTCCTCAATTAAGTTACATGTTTCGGGAACTTTGTCCCATCCTCAGACTGAAAACAGTATTTCTTATAATTACACTACTATTCTATTAATAACATCAATCAATACAACTCCTAGATTAATTAGCCCGTAACATATCATTATAATTTTACCTTTAACAGTTATTTCTTCATGGTGTTATCACACCCTGTCTGTTCAGTAAGAAATACTGTTTTCAGTCTGAGGATGGGACAAAGTTCCCGAAACATGTAACTTAATTGAGGAATAATAAAGAGGAGTGATGCCAAAATAAGTGTGATATTTCTATAATTGTTGGCTCCTTAATTGAAGAATTTAGTAAACAATAGCATCCCTGTCGCGGCTTCGCCCGCCCTCCATAAGTAAAGCTAATTTCAACTAAAAATTAATGTTTTATTTGTTTATCGATAAGATTCTTGTATTTTAGCATGTGGTTCAGCATTATTTCTTCAATGATTTTTTCACGCATAGCAGTAATTATTAATCTAGTTATAATCGCACTGATTTGGCAGTTGGAGATTGCGTAAAAGCACCATTAGACATAAAATTTTTAATTTTAATGTATGAATTGGTAATCAAGTTGGATAAAGACTAAGAAACTTTTGCGGAAAATAAACTGCATTATCAGTGCTTACGACAGAAGGCCCGTGGATCATATTTTTACACACAATATAAAAAAGTAAAGGATCGACATTTTGATTTAGTAATAATTTGTATTCGGCAGAAATAAGTTTATTGATTTCATCTGGCTGGATGTTGATTTCGAACTATAAAAGTATATGACAGTGTGGCAAACCTCAGTCCTGCCTCTCAACATTGTACATTTAAATTTTAGTTATTGTAAATTTTACCATTGCAAAACCTTCCTAGAATTTATTTATTTATTTATTTAGATGTCGGTGCAGATAGGTTCAGTTTACCATTGTTAACTCTATTGTGGGATGGTGCTATACACAATCGTTCGATTTTCAAGCTTCACTGGGATCCACATATCGCACACCATATTTAAATCTTTTTTAATAATTTTCTTTATAGTTTAATAAGTAAATTTTATCATCGATTTCAAGCTCTTTTGTAACCTCTCGCGTAGAACCTCTCCACCTATCGGTCAATTTTCAAACTTCACTGTTGTCCACACATTTTCTTTTTGTAATAAAAAATAAATGAAAAATCAGTAGATTTTAATATTGCTAAACCTTCTTGGAACTATGAAGATGATGTAGTTAATATTTAGCACAGATTGGTTCAGTAGTATTCGTGGTTAGTGATCACAAACGTAAAATGGCTTGTCCTTTTATATAATAGTATAAGTTATTATTATGGTAAACTTTCTAATTTTAAATCTTTCAAGAACTATGAAGATGATGTAGTTAAAATTTGGTTCAGATAGGTTCATTAGTTTTACTAAAACGCTAATGTCGCTTGCCACATATTTATAGCTTTTTGGATAACAATTTAATTGAATTAAGTAACTTTATTATCAATTTCTAGCTATATTTAACACCGGATCGTTGTAACCTCTCTTAAATGGCGCTCGCTTTACTGTACTCCACATATTTATCGCTTTTCAAACAGTTATTTAATAGAAAATATATAAATTTTATTATTGCTAAACCTTCTTTGAACTATGAAGATGATATAGTTATATTTGGTACAGAATAGTTCTATAGTTTTCGCGGTTAGTGATAACGAACGAAAATGGCTTGTCCTTTTATATATAACTTCATCATCCCCCGTCTAGGCTTCGCCCGCTCTCATAAGTGAAGATCTTAAATAATTTTAACTAATAATTGATTTTTTGTTTAGCGATAAAAATCTTGTATTAAAGTGAACAATTGAAAGTTATATCTTTGAAGATATTTTCACGCATAGCAGCCATTATTAACTGGGTTAAATTTAGATTGAATAGGTGTTTGAAGATAACATAAAGCATAATTAGACATCCAATTTTCAATTTTAATATATGAGTTGGTAATCCAGATGGACAGAGACTATTAAGAAACTGCATTATCAGTGCTCACAACTAAAGGTTCAAAGTTCATATTTTTACACACAATATTAAACAGCTGAGGATCGGCATTTTGATTTTAAATAATTTTCATTCGACAGAAATAATTATATTGATTTGATCTGGTTGGATTTTAATTTCTAACCATAAAATTATGTCATAGTGTGGCAAAACCCGTTTCTAACACTCAACATTGTACATTTAAATTTTTATTGTTGCTAAACCTAGAATTATGAACATGATGTAGTTAAACTTTGGTATATTTCACTCCATATACCTGTTTTTATAACAATTTAATTGAAAATAAGTAAATTTTATTATCAATGTTCACCTCTATGTAACACTGTACATTTTAACCTTTCATGTAGATTGCAATTGCCGCCATTTTTGAACTTCACTGTTATCCACTTATTATTCATTTTTCAATAAAGAATTAGTTGAAAATTATTAGATTTTACTATTGCTAAACCATCCTATAAAGATGATGTAGTCAAAATTTGGTAGAGATTGGTTCAGTAGTTTTTGGCGGTTAGTGAACACAAACGAAACATTGCTTGTCCTTTTATATAATAGTATAACCTTATACCGCCATATGTTAGAATCGTATAGAGCTAACAGATAATTGTGACTTGCAGAATATACAAATAATATTGCGACTATAAATTAAGATATAAGGTATCCTATCTTTTTTGTTGGATCAAACTGCACACGGTGTGCAAATTTGATTAAAATCGGTTCAGTAGTTTAGGTGTTAGCCGGCCCCTAGGCGGCGACACGTAATTTATATATATTAAGATTAAGATATGGCTTTTTTTAGGTTATGTATCTTTAAAGGTTTACCATAAAACAACTAAATCTAAAAATTTTCAATTAAAATATTGCTTTACAACACCAATGAATTATAAATTTAGATATTTAGATAATGAACGTGGAATCTAAAACGTTATATGAATGTTTAAATATAAATCTTTATAAAACTTTGAAACATCACACCTTCATGAAAGCACGTCAGAAGAACGAATTCAGATTTCAAATTAATGATTCTGTGACAACCCCACCAAATTTAAGCAAAACAAGGTCACTAAAACTACTTGAAGAAAGCTAGGAGATGGATGAGGGATTTCTTTGAATTAAATCTCTAATTAAATTCTTTTTAAATTTAATGATAAAAATATAGTTGACTATTAAGATGAAAGGAGGAGAAGATAAGTAGGGATGCAGTCAAAAAGAAACACCGCCTCCAAGTAGAAACACTTCAATGCGTGCCAACATATCGACCTGCCTTGTAGGTCTTCTACGGGTCTATAATGAACAAAATACTGGATGGGACGAAAAATAACAGACCGATAAACAGTTGACAAATGTAATACAGAATGGCATGGATAAAAACAATATACAATAAAGGCTATAGAAAAGAACAGATACATAAATCAGTAATGATGGGGTATTTGTTGACTGAGAAGTATTTAAAGATGTAGATAGTTGGGGTATGCAGTCATAGATACAAAGCAATTAAAAATAAATTTTAATTTATTATGCCGACGTTTCGATTTGCGTTGCATGCCTTCATCAGTGCTAGAAGAAAAATAAAACAGATATGACAAAACAGCAGAGAGTATAAAAAAGTATTGAATGAATAACTGTATGAGAATAAAGAATAACATAAAGGCAATATATGAGTAAACTGGCCAAGAAGACAATACATAAAGACTATTGAATTAACAAATAAACTGAGAAGGAATAAAAATGAATTTTAATCAAAAGAAGTTAATGAGTAAATACAACACATTAATGGCTAAATATAAAAAGCTTTGAATTAATAAGTAGATACAAAGTAAATGATTAATGAGGTTAAGTTACTGAATAAATACAAACGATGAAAACATCAGTAGGAAGTTGACACTATACTTGATAATAAATATCTGAAGTATAGCAATGAGAAGTAAATGGCGGTAAAGGAATGATGAATATTGGGCCATAAGTAGTAAAATAATTATAAACGTACATAGTGGGAAAAAGAAAAAGGAATAACTACATATAAGGCTATAGAAAAAAACAGACACAAAAATCAGTAATTGTAGGGTATCTATGACTGCATACCCCAACTACCTACATCTATAATACAGTAATAATACAAAAAAGCAAGGTAAGGTTAAGGACAAGACAGGAATGATAAGAAGAAAACACATTGTAGGGGTAGTGAATAAAAGGATAATAAATGAGAAATAAAAGAGGACAGAAGGAAATGTAAAGTAACAAAAAAATATGGAAATATGGGAAAGAGCCAGGGAAATATAAAGTAAAAAGTGATATAAGAAAGAAAATGGATAAAAAAATAATAAAGGTGAAGAAAAATAAAAGTGTAGAGATAAAAGGAAAAGTAAGAAATGTCACAGGAAACTTATTACCCACTGAACCACACTGGGAAGGAGACGAACGATGATGTGAAACGGTAAGAACAGCCGGGAAGGTAAAAGAGGTAACCGGCGCGGGAAACATGGACACAGAATAGGAAAATGTAACGAAATTATAAAAGAAAGAGAAACAACAGTTGTTATTTTAACAAAATAACAAATAAATACAAACAAAATAAAAAGAGATAAATACAAGAATACCAATGCCATCACGATCAGGTGTACAACACAATATAAAATAATACAGAGAATTAAGAAAATGATGCAAATAGAAATAAAAATATGACAAAAATACAAAGTAGATACGGAAAGGACAGAAGGGGAGGTTATTGTTTTTTAATTAGGTTTAAAATTTGGGAATAAGAGTGGGAAATATATTCTTGTCGATTCTGTGGTTGACGGGATTAGGCTCGAGATGGGTAATAAACGTTTATTATGGTTAGGAACAGTGGCAAGAATTAAAGTTTTTTTTTTTTCAGAAATCAAAGGTATGGTTTAAGTATAAGGCATGTTCAGAGAGTTTGGAAGAAGATGGATTTTTGGAAGAAATGGCCACAAAACTCTTCATTTCTTCCTTACAATTTTTTTTTTTATCATTCCTGTTTTGTCCTTAACCTTACCTTACTGTTTTGTATTATTGATGATTTATGTATCTGTTCTTTTCTATAGCATGTATTGTATATTGCTTTTATCCGTACCATTCTATATTCCATTTGTCATCTGTTTATCGTGTGTTATTTTTCGTCACATCTAGTATTTTGTTCATTATAGCCCTGAAGAAGACATGTAATGCACGCATTAAAGATTTCTGCTTATACGTGGTGTTTCTCTTTGACTACATCACTGATTATCTACTTCTCCATTTTTAAAGTTAAGGTTACTGACGTTCCTCATGCTTAACATACTATTATGATATATAGTGATCGCTTGTAGTTGCCACAGGATAAGCGGCTGTTATACATTTAAGATTAAAAAAAATATATATATATATATATATCTTAACCCTCTAGTGCATAGTGTAGTATATCTGCAACATTATATTTGTACTTATGGTAGCGACTCTGCATGCCCTAACAGGACCAGGCATGTCTCTAATTGTCACTTACACCTGCAAGTCCTCAGTTGTGAAGACTCCTCCTTCCTTCCAGTAAAGTGTTCTTATTTTTTTTTATAACATCCATTGTGTTTTGTTTTATCAAATAAAATTTCTGTGGCTTTTCCCAAGATATGTAGTTTGTAAAATATCAATGAGGATAAAATTCTTGTTTTTCATTATCGAGATAAATCACTTTTTAGTTTTGTGCAACATAATGTATATTATTAATTAAAATGGTTTGGTGAAAAATATTTTCTTCAGTATTTTTCTATTAATGACCTGACCAATACATATTCAAAAAAAAATTATTAGAATGAAAAAGAAAAAAATCATGCACTAATGGGTTAATAATTATAGAAAAGTGAGAATTATCAACTACAAAAGTGACACATCTTACATTATAGTAATAATTGTAATGACTAAGTGTTTAAGGACAATTTTCACACTTCATTAAAACATTGTCTATGTATCCTAAACTTATATATTGGCTTCCTTGATAAATATTTTGGGAATTGCGGGAGAGTCGAAATTGGATAATTAAAATAAATTCAACCAAATTTCACCAAATAATCTTTACCCTCCGTCGTAAACCTACGACTTCCTGTTCTACAGTATACTTTAATAATATCCCACTGATCACTGTTGAACAGATTCACTACCTAAGACTCCAACTGGACAAACGTTTAACTTGGAATCCACAAACAAGACTAAAACGACATGGAACTGCTCGTCGTTTTCGACTTCTACAAATGTTCAAACCTTCCGATTTACTACAAAAGACTTTACATGACAATAAGCAGACCTATTTGGACATATGGAGTTGAGCTTTGAGGCTCAGCTATATCTTATAATTCTTCCCGTACCCAATGCTTACAATCCTTTCGAAAAATTCTTAATGCTTCTTACTTAGTTACAAATAAACTTATCCATAAAGATCTTAATGCCCCATATGTTACTGATTTAGCCCAAACCAGAAACTTATCCTTTCATAGTAAACTTCATAACCACTCAAATCGATTATTCTCTCAACTTGCTTCACATTCTATTCCCGATGACCCTTCAAGGCGTTTGAAAGGAAGGTGGCCTTTTCCTTCCATCTCATTTCCTATTCACCAAGCAGTCCACCATATACATACTAAGCATTCGTAGTTGGAGAGGGTGAGGAGAAGAAAGAAGGGCTGAGCCCTCGCGAAAAAAAATAACGGGCCCTAGTTTATCGAGAATTGTTTTTGTTTTTTTTATTACGAAAACGAACTACCATTAACTGCCTTTATTTATCTAATAATTTGTTTAGAAGAAAAGTTTTGTACTAACAGCCTTAGGACCCTCCCGATCTTGACCCCTCCCGATCCTCCGAACCCTTCCCCAGGTACCGTGGGGTTTGCTGAGGTGAACGCTACGCAACTGAATCTGATCATAAGCTATCTTATGCTATATGGTACAGTGCAATCTGAGGTTGGTAAATGTTTGGTCTGGTTGGTATTGCTTCTAGCTTATATCCCTGGTTGGTTTTTCCTGATCCCCAGGCTTTATTAATATATATATATATATATATATATATATATATATATATATATATATATATATATATATATATATACACATACATATATACATACATACATACATACAAACAAACAGGGTGTTCAATATTCGATGGCCACCCCCTTTTTTTTCCAAAGTTTTTGAAATTTTGAAACGAAGCTCTCAGGTTCTGTGTCAAATAAAGTTTCTTTTCAGGTTTTAGTCTGCTCTTCAATCTTCTCCAGCGACCCTAACTTTGGAATTCCCAATGGGATGTGATATTTTTTATGACGGATTTCGATAGAAAATCAAATTTTGAAGGGATTTTATACCAGTAATTTTTTTTTATCTGGGGCACAGTTTCGCCGCAAATCGCGAAAAATCATTTTAAGAAAATAAGCAGTCTAAAACTGGCATTCAATGAATAAATGAATGAAAAATTACTGTTTATTGAAAAAAAAAACTTCAATTAGAGGAGGTTTTGGCTCTTAATATAGCTAAAACTGGAATTGCAAAAATAAAATAAACTTTGAACAAAAATATGAAATTAAGACCTTCCTGCGACTGGTACGACGAGCGGTGAGAAAAGGTTGACTTGGAAGGTTTCCCCGAAGATCCTGAAATCGTTGACAAGCCCATGATGAAAATAATATCATTTATGTGCTGGCTAAGGTGGAAGCATATCCTCATCGGAGCATTTGAGACATAGTCAGGGATACCCACTTAATGACAGAGCCTCAGTCTCTCAGCATCTTGGGGAGTTAGAGCCTGATGAAGTGAATTGCGCTACGGTCTCATACGGTGTTGTTTTAGAACGACCCACACCGTTCCAATGCTTAAGTGGGTATCCCTGGCTATGTGTCTGGAATGCTTCAATGAGGATACGCTTCCACCGTAGCCAGTACATAAATGATATTAGTTTCATCACGGGCTTGTGGACGATTTGAGCCTTTCGGGGGAAACCTTCCAAGTCGACCTGTTCTCGACGCTCGTCGTACCAGTCGCGGGAAGGCCTTAATTTCATATTTTCGTTCACATTTTATTTTATTTTAGCAATACCAGTTTTATTTTCTTAAAATGATTTTTCACGATTTGCGGGGAAACGGTGCCCCGAATAAAAACATTTACCGGTTTAAAATAGATTCAAAAATTTATTTTCTATCGAGATCCGTCGTAAAAAATACCACATTCCATTGGAAATTCAAAAGTTAGAGTCGCTGGAGAAGGTTGGAGAGCAGACTATAACCTGAAAAGAAACTTTATTTGACACAGTTAAGACCCTGAGAGCTTCCTTTCAAAAACTGTGGAAAAAAAAGGGGGTGGCCATCGAATATTGAACACCCTGTGTATATATATAACTAAGGGAATAGGGACCAAGGGATAGGATCTTTATTAGCTTTTTGCCATTTGAAGATTCAGTGATAGATAAGGTGTGTCTATCGGCATCATGAAATGATGATTACCAGAATACTATACAGAAATCTTTTTGATTCCCGTTATATTCTTAATACAACTGTTGTTGGTAATGGAGAGTTAATAAGTCCGGCAAGTGGTCTATTCTTAATTCTAAACTAAAGTTTATGTATTATATTTTAACAGTTCTCATGGCATCATATTTAAAATTCAAATCATTCCTATTTTGGACATTTTATGGGCCTACTAGCATTCCACAAAATAGTACATTATTTGGAATCGTTAAGATTCTAGAAATAAATGCAGTTTTATCAGTCGCTGTTATAGAGAGAATTATTGAATCAATGATATTCCCATCCACAGCTGTACCGTTTCACAGATTAGGAGGATATCACTTAAAATCATAATTTTACATACAACATGGACAGAGGATATTTAGTTTATTATAAGCGATATATATGTCGATTTTGAATATGTTGGAATATTTCAAATAGTCCAAGAGCCGAGGCCAATTTTCATGACTTATTTGAAAAAAACTTTTAGACATACAGCCATTAAATGTCCACCCTCAGCAATCAATTTGCACTTGTCTGCCAACTCAAAGCGGGGGCGTTTCAAAATGGCGACCTCCGAAAGGGGGTAGCAAATATCAAAATATGGTATTATTTGAAGATGATTTATTTAAAGCAAACAAGAAACTGCAAACCCCCTAGGTGACAAAAAACGTTGTCTGCCAAAATTTGGAGGGGGGGGGGGGGGTCGCACCGGCAGACAAAATTCCAAATCTGCGTTTTTTCAGTCCAAAAGTGGACCATTTGAAGACGATTTATTTCAAGCATACAAGAAACTGCATGCTCACTAGATGACAAAAAACGTTGTCTGCCAAAATTTGGAGGGGGCGTCGCACCGGCAGACAAAATTCAAAATCCGCGTTTTTCAGTCCAAAAGTTGACAATTTGAAGACGATTTATTTGAAGCACACAAGAAACTGCATACTTCCTAGATGTCAAAAAACGTTGTCTGCCAAAATTTGGAGGGGGCTAAGCACCGGCAGACAAAATTCTAAATCCTTGTGAAGGCGTACCCCGGCTGACATTGTTCAAAACTCACATCCTTTTCGTCCAACAGTGAAGTTTTTGAACATGATTTCCTTTTTTATTTGATTTATAAGTAGTTTTTCTCTAGAATGATTTGAGGAAATTATATTATATCGCTTCCTACGTATGGTACAATAAAATTATTTTAATATAAAATAATCTTGTTTTAAAATTTTAATGTAAAAAATACCAATTAATATATATGAACAGTAATAATATAAATACCGGCCACATAATTAAAAAAGAATAATATTTCAACTTTTAAAGTTATGAAATATGTACTATCCCGGAAAAAAATTCGTATAAAACTTGTATAGTAGTCCAGTTGATTGATTTGTAAAATGATAGACCAAGAGCCCGATAGGAAAACATACCGAGTTATTTTACCCCTTTTTTGTAATGCATGGGTGTAACCTGTCCACTGTTATGAATGAAAATTTATAAATTTTCCAATAAAGGTGAGTGCCGCAAAAATGACAGTGGGGGAAAGGAGTTGAAAATATTGTTTCTTAGAAGTTCGGAAATCGTTACTTTTGTATATTTTGTGTTCTATTATACGTTATTCAAGCAAATCAACTTTGCAACAAATTTTGTAATAGTCATTTTGTTCTCAGATCAATAGTTTTAGAGCGGTTTGGCCAACAAAGATTGACTAACTTCATATAAGTCGCACTTCTTCGTGAAAAGAAGCAGTTGGTACTTTTCCGTAACTCTAGTCCAAAATTTATTTTTTTCAACTGATGAAAATTTCCTTTCAGACATTATACATAAAATTTATTTGTATTATATAATATAATTTATCTACATAATGTATATAAAGTTATTTAAAATACCCATGCCAGCACGCTAAAAATCCGTACTATTGTAAATTTAAAGTTTTTGGCACATATTTCGTTATAACACCAAAACTATTCGTCCGATCCAAAATTTATTTATTCTTTCAATTGATAGCTGGCTAAATTTTCTATCAGACCCCATACATAAAACTTTGATCAAGCTCTGTTAAATACCCGTGCCAGCACGCTAAAAACAAGTTCTGTTGTTAAATACAAATTATTTAGATTATTTTTCGATATTAGTCCAAAACAATTTGTCTAAAACAAAATTTACTTTTTTCAACTGAAAGTTGACTAAATTTGATATCACATTTTATACATGAATATTTAATTGAAATCCATGCCAGCAGGCTAAATGTGTATGTTTTGGTAAAAACATAACAATTTTACATATTACAGTGGGCTGGCGTGGGTATTTTGCGGGATTCATTCATCATTATATAATTTGATTTGATTGTAAATGTAGTAAGCTTTCATTGAAAAAAATAAATTTTGGATAAAACAAATAGTTTGGGGGTTATAGCGAAAAATGTGCCAAAAACTTGGATTTCACAACATTACGAGGTTTTAGTGTGCTGACATTGGTATTGTACGTGACTTTATATCAATTTAATATATGGGTCTGATTGGAAATTTAGTCAACTATTAGTTGCGAAAAATAAATTTTGGATCGGAAGAATAGTTTTTGGGTAATAATGAAAAATGTGCCAAAAAACTTGGATTTAACAACAGTACAAGGTTTCGGTGTGCTGGCATTGGTATTTTACGTGACTTTATATCAATTTAATATATGGGTCTGATTGGAAATTTAGTCAGCTATTAGTTGAAAAAAATAAATATTGGATCGGAAGAATAGTTTTTGGGTAATAATGAAAAATGTGCCAAAAAACTTGGATTTAACAACAGTACGAGGTTTTGGTGTGCTGGCATTGGTATTTTCATGACTTTATATCACTTTAATATATGGGTCTGATTGAAAATTTAGTCAGCTATCAGCTGAGAAAAATACATTTTGGATCGGAAAAAAAGTTTTGTGGTAATAACGAATAATGAGCCAAAAAGCTTGGATTTTACAACAATACGAGGTTTTGGTGTGCTGGCATTGGTATTTTACATGATTTTATATCACTTTAATATATGAGTCTGATTGCCAATTTAGTCAGCTATCAGTTGAGAAAAATAAATTTTGAATCGGAAGAATAGTTTTGGGGTAATAACGAAAAATGCGTCAAAAAACTTGGATTTAACAACAGTACAAGGTTTCGGTGTGCTGGCATTGGTATTTTACGTG
This sequence comes from Euschistus heros, assembly GCA_003667255.2. NCBI lineage: Eukaryota > Metazoa > Arthropoda > Insecta > Hemiptera > Pentatomidae > Euschistus > Euschistus heros. Next base: position 466,669 of record RCWM02000503.1, read on the forward strand.
ACTTTATATCAATTTAATATATGGGCCTGATTGCAAATTAGTCAGCTATCAGTTGAGAAAAATAAATTTTGGATCGGAAGAATAGTTTTGGGGTAATAACGAAAAATGTGCCAAAAAACTTGGATTTTACAACAATACGAGGTTTTGGTGTGCTGGCATTGGTATTTTACGTGACTTTATATCAATTTAATATATGGGCCTGATTGCAAATTAGTCAGCTATCAGTTGAGAAAAATAAATTTTGGATCGGAAGAATAGTTTTGGGGTAATAACGAAAAATGTGCCAAAAAACTTGGATTTTACAACAACACGAGGTTTTGGTCTGCTGGCATTGGTATTTTACGTGACTTTATATCAATTTAATATATTGGTCTGATTGGAAATTTAGTCAACTATCAGTTGAGAAAAATAAATTTTGGATCGGAAGAATAGTTTTGGGGTAATAACGAAAAATGCGTCAAAAAACTTGGATTTAACAACAGTACAAGGTTTCGGTGTGCTGGCATTGGTATTTTACGTGACTTCATATCAATTTAATATATGGGCCTGATTGCAAATTAGTCAGCTATCAGTTGAGAAAAATAAATTTTGGATCGGAAGAATAGTTTTGTGGTAATAACGAAAAATGTGCCAAAAAACTTGGATTTTACAATATTACGAGGTTTTGGTGTGCTGGCATTGGTATTTTACGTGACTTTATATCAATTTAATATATTGGTCTGATTGGAAATTTAGTCAACTATCAGTTGAGAAAAATAAATTTTGGATCGGAAGAATAGTTTTGGGCTAATAACAAAAAATGTGTCAAAAAACTTGGATTTCACAACAGTACGAGGTTTTGGTGTGCTGGCATTGGTATTTTACGTGACTTTATATCAATTTAATATATGGGTCTGATTGGAAATTTAGTCAACTATTAGTTGAGAAAAATAAATTTTGGAACGAACGAATAGTTTTAAGGTTTTAACGAAAAATGTATCAAAAAATGCTGGCGTGGGGATTTTACATGACTTTATATATATTTCATATATGTAGCATATGTAGTATATATGGTAGGAAATTTAGCCAGTTACTTGCCACAAGTTAGCCAATCATTGGTGGCCAAACCGTTTGAAAACTATAGATGAGAGAAAAAAGAAATGAATAGTGCCAAATTTCTTGCAAATTTGATTTGCTTCATAATGTACATAGCTCAAAATATACTAATAGGAACGGTTTCCGAGTTATTCGATCAAACGACTAAGAACATTCTATTTTCCAAGAACATACGTTTACGAAAAACTACATGTTTTCTACGTATTTTGTTCCAGGATAGTACATATTTCATAACTTTATAAGTTGAAATATTATTCATTTTTTAATTATATCGCCGGTATTTATATTATTACTGTTCATATGTATTAATTGGTATTTTTAACATTAAAATTATTAAACAAGATAATTTTATATTAAAATAATTACCATAGTACCATACGTAGGAAGCAACATAATATAATTTCCTTAAATTATTCTAGAGAAAAACTACTTATAAATCAAATAAAAAAGGAAATCATGTTCAAAAAGTTCACTGTTGGACGAGTTTTGAACAATGTCAGCCGGTGTGACGCCTTCACAAGGGTTTTGAATTTTGTCTGCCGGTGCTTAGCCCCCTCCAAATTTTGGCAGACAACGTTTTTTGTCATCTATGGAGTATGCAGTTTCTTGTGTGCTTCAAATAAATCGTCTTCAAATTGTCCACTTTTGGACTGAAAAAACGCGGATTTTGAATTTTGTCTGCCGGTGCTTAGCCCCCTCCTAATTTTGGCAGACAACGTTTTTTGTCATCTAGGAAGTATGCAGTTTCTTGTGTGCTTCAAATAAATCGTCTTCAAATTGTCAACTTTTGGACTTAAAAAACGCGGATTTTGAATTTTGTCTGCCGGTGCGATGCCCCCTACAAATTTTGGCAGACAACGTTTTTTGACATCTAGGAAGTATGCAGTTTCTTGTGTGCTTCAAATAAATCGTCTTCAAATTGTCAACTTTTGGACTGAAAAAACGCGGATTTTGAATTTTGTCTGCCGGTGCTTAGCCCCCTCCAAATTTTGGCAGACAACGTTTTTTGTCATCTATGGAGTATGCAGTTTCTTGTGTGCTTCAAATAAATCGTCTTCAAATTGTCAACTTTTGGACTTAAAAAACGCGGATTTTGAATTTTGTCTGCCGGTGCGATGCCCCCTACAAATTTTGGCAGACAACGTTTTTTGACATCTAGGAAGTATGCAGTTTCTTGTGTGCTTCAAATAAATCGTTTTCAAATTGTCAACTTTTGGACTGAAAAAACGCGGATTTGGAATTTTGTCTGCCGGTGCGACGCACGCTGCAAATTTTGGCAGACAACATTTTTTGTCATCTAGTGACCATGCAGTTTCTTGTGTGCTTAAAATAAATCGTCTTCAAATGGTCCACTTTTGGACTGAAAAAACGAGGATTTTGAATTCTGTCTGCCGGTGCGACGCCCCCTCCAAATTTTGGCAGACAGCGTTTTTTGGCACCTAGGGGGGTTTGCAGTTTCTTGTTTGCTTTAAATAAATCATCTTCAAATAATATTATATTTTGATATTTGCTACCCCCTTTCGGTGGTCGCCATTTTGAAACGCCCCCGCTTTGAGTTGGCAGACATGTGCAAATTGATTTTTTTTTTTTTATTTCAAAACATCTTTATTCAGAATAAAATAGTACATTGATACATATATTATTAAAATATAATGCATCTAGACAAAGTTTTACAAAATATCATCCTTTTGGATCTTTTAATGTGATGGAGTGTTAGTTAAAAACATAGTGTTACAGTTAAATAGCGACATTCAGTGGCGATGTTACACTGAGATTAAGGTAGCAACAAAGGAAAAAAAAGAAAAGGTTAGATAATTAAACTGATAGGGAAAAAATAAATAAAAAATAAAATTTAAATAAATAAATAAACAGAAAAATAAAAGAAAGTTTTAAGACGAGAATTCGTCCTTCCATTCCAGTTGGTTGGCTTTGAAGGAGGATTTAAAGAAGAAAAAAGAGGATTGGACAGGGTAGGAAGCATGTCGTAAAATTTGATGTGACAACGTTTTATGTACTGAACAGGGTTTTCTAGATTAAATCGAGATGCAAAATCAGTCAGTCGGTCTGTACGCCAAGGGGACTGTCTTCGTATAGTCATTAGTGTTCTGTTTTGGAGTCTGTTTAATTTATTGATGGTATCTTGAACTAAGTGCCGAAAAAGAGGAGCTGCATGAAGAAGTCTAGGACGAAGGATAGCTTTATAAAGAAGAAGTTTCAATCGGACAGATAAAGTTGGAGAGCGAAAGAGATGTGAAAGAGAAGTGAATGTTTGACGAGTGAAGTTTAGACGATGACGAAAATGACTGGAAAAGGTTAGGTGTCGATCGAGGCGAACACCAAGGTAGTTAATAGATGATGCAATCGGATTTTCGGTATTATTAAGCTTGATTGGCTGAATCTTTTTCCTTTGGGATTGACGGGAAAATGAGAAAACTATGGCGTCAGTTTTAGAAGGGTTTATACAAATACCTAAATTGGAAAGGGAATCTGAAATTTGTTGAGCCACCGCTTGTATATTTTGAAGGGCTTTTGTAGTGCTGATGGAGGAGCTGTAGATCGCAATATCGTCGGCATAAGCTGATATTTCGACGCGTGGGTAACGAGTGCCGATTACATTTGCTGTGTAAATGGAGTAGAGGATAGGAGAAAGTACAGAACCTTGTGGAACACCAATCCGAGAGGACTTATATGATGACAAGGAGTTTCCAACTCTATAACAAAAGGAACGATTTGAGAAAAAAGACCGAAGTAGATTAAAGAGGAAAGGAGGAAATTCGTGATGAAGAAGTTGAAGAAAAAGTTGCTCATGTTGAACGCAATCAAAAGCTTTTGTACAATCAAGGGAGATCATAGCAGTGGCGTGATTTTTAAGAAGAGCAGTGGTAACATAATGTTGTACACGTGAAAGTGAATGTACAACATTTAGACGAGGTTGGAAGCCTGTTTGTTCGTAAGGGATAATTGAGAGTTCATCGCAATAAGTTTGAATATGCGGGAGCAATAATTTTTCAAAAAGCTTTCCTAAATGGGAGAGGAGGCTAATGGGACGGTAATGATCCGGATTTAAGCCAGTTTTATTAGGTTTCAAAAGAGGTATAATAATGGCTTTTTGCCATGAGCTGTGAAATGTCCAAGAACTGAGCAATTGTTGTAGATGGAGGTAAGATAATTTAAGGTTATGCGAGGAAGATGGCGGAGAAGAATAGCCTGTATATTATCTGGCCCAGGTGCTTTCTTAGGTGCCATTCGAAATATCGTTGCTTTAACTAATTTAGAATCAAAATGGGGTACATCGGAAGATTTAAATGGCAGAAAAGGAGGAACATGAGGAAGAGGTGCAGAAAAATGTTGAGCATAATGATCACAAAGAGCTTGTGCTTGCTCTTGTGCTGTAGGAAGCGGAGAGTGTAAAGTGGGAAGGTTAATAGGCAGGCGTTTATGATAAGATGATCGCGATAATTTCCAAAATTTTTGTAAATTTTGGGAGGCAGCTGTTATTTTATTTTCCCAGATTGAGTTTTTTTTTCCATTTTCTGTAAAGCTGGGAGATTTGTTTTGTAACAGAACGGAGAGCAATGCGGTCTTCTGGTTGATGGCATCTCCGCCACCTATTTAGCAAACGATGACGGACAGATATTAACCAAAGAATATGTTTCGGAGATGTTTGTAATACTAAAGGTTTTGGTTGGAAGGTAGGGATAGAATGAGAGGCTGCTTCTTGGAGCAAAGTGGTGAAACAATCAACTGCGTTGTCTATATCAGCCGTGGTTGGTGTATCAGGTAAAGGGGGAAAGGAAGAAGGAGAGTTTTTGAAAAGAAAGGATTGAAATCTTATCCAGTCAGCTTTAGAATAATTGTAATGGAATGAAGAGTTGGGTGGGGTGCTAATAGAGGATATGTGATAGACTACTGGGAAATGATCTGAAAAGGAAATGTTGTTAAGAGTATAACAATAAGTAATAAGATGAGGTGCATGGGTATAAAGTAAATCTATTGTACTAACATGGCCTCGAGAAGACTGAAATGTAGGAGAAGAAGGGTAAATAATAGTTCCTGGAAGTTGTGCGATGGCTTTTCCCCTCGGATTGGAGGAAATATTATTCCACATTTGATGTCTGCTATTAAAATCTCCTATCACAAACGATGATCTTGGAACAGATTGAAGGAACTGGGTGAAAGGTTTCACTGGAGAAGAAGGACGAGCGTAAATTCCATACAGCTGATGAGGAACTCCATTGACATATAAAATTATACCCAGAAGTTGAATTGAAGGATGAGGGGATACTTATTTTTTGCAACATTTATGTATTCCAAACGTCGTGTGCATTGTCTAAATGAAGCCGTGTGCTCTTGATTACATCCTGCACAACGAAGTGGGGAGTCTTGAGGGCAGTCTTTTAATTCGTGATTGCCACTACATTTCACGCATTTATAGGGCGAAAGCAGTAGGTGGAAATGTGCCCGAAGGATTGGCACCGAAAACATTGGCGAATTCCTTCTACGGTCTTTTTCGTGGTTTCGAATCTCATATTCGTCCGGGACCACAGGTTTTCTGGGTCTTTAGTGTTCCATCTGAAAGTGTTTTCTTTAGTCTTCGTATAGATTTGACCCCCAAGAAGGTCCACCAGTCTGTGCGTCATGGGTATCTACCAGCTGCCAATTCACCTTTTTCTCAGTGTTTGCGGGATTGTCTTGTGAGGAGAACCAGTGTGTACATTGGTGTTTTCAATAAGGATGCTAGAACATTTTTGTTTCAGGATGAAAATACTTTGACTTTTGTATTCTGGACATTTTATGGCTGTATGTCTAAAAATCCAAAAGGTTATGGGGCCCAGACTAAAATACGCACTTACTAGACATGTTGTGCGTCAAAAAACCTTTTTCTCTTTGTTTTAATTTCGCGAAGTGACTTTTGTGATCGTACTGATATACTGATAAATAAATTGTGTTAGGTTAACCGCATGGTACGCTTCTTACCGGTTATCTCCCGATTCGACATTTTTTCAAGTTGTGAGTTTTTATAAACGATTTCGAATCCCGACTAAAGATGGCAAGCGGTTTCGTGAGTAATTACCAAATAGAACCCTTACGTAAAGATAATTACGATACATGGGTCGTCCAAGCTCAAGCCATTCTTATCAAAAACGGACTTTGGAGTTACGTTACTGGCGAAACAAAAACACCAGACGAAAAAAACGCTGCCGATAAAGCAAAATGGATGAAGGAGGATCTCAGTGCAAGGTCAGATCTTTTCCTTATAATTTCGCCAAGTGAACTTAAGCAAGTCAGAAACTGTACCACATCTAAAGACGTCTGGGCTACTCTCAAAACCATCTACCAAAGTGATGGTCCTGCTAGGAAGCCTACGTTGTTAAAACGCCTTGTCCTACACAAAATGAAGGACACAGACGATGTTAGAGAGCATTTGAACACATTTATGGATGCAGTAGACAAATTAAATGACATGAACATAGAAATAAATTCTGATCTTTTGAGCATTATAATGCTCTAAAGTCTTTCTCCTACGTTTGAGAACTACAGAGTTGCCATAGAGACTCGAGATCTCAAAGTCAAAATATTGGAGGAAGCAGAAGCCAGAAAAAACGACGTATCAAGTCAAGAGGATGCATTTTATGGCTCAAAATTCAAAAATCAGACAGGTAAAACAAATTTCAAAAACAAGAAAAAACAAAATATCAAAACTAATAACAGCCAAAAACCTAGATGCATGTTTTGTAATAAAGATAATCATATATCAGATAATTGTTGGTTCAAAAATAAAAATAAAAATTCTGCTAACAAGAAGAATGAGAAAACCTTTATTACTGAGGAATGCCATTCAATTTTACCTTGCCGCCCTAAACCACCTACTTGGTTCTGCCTTGATTCAGGAAGTACGTCTCACATGTGTTCTGACCAAAATAAATTTTCAGATATGTCAAAGGTAAACAATGGCTTCCTACAACTAGCATCTACTCAACACACCACTTCAATTGATGGAAAAGGCCTAGTAAAATTAGATTTTGACAAACATAATACTGTAAATTTGCCAAACACCCTCTTTGTGCCAAATCTATCCGCTAATCTTTTATCGGTTGGTAAAATAACGGATAGTGGATACAACGTCACATTCACAAAAGACAAAGCTGACATAACTGATGCTGAAGGAAAAATAATTTTTCAAGCAACTCGCACAAATGGGTTATATTATTTGAAAATCCCTGATAAAAACAATAATTCTGATAAATGTTTGTCTCATGTAAATCCGAATTCTTCATTCAAAATTGAGGAGTGCCATCAAAAATTAGGCCACATTAATGAACATGATTTAAAAACTGCTCTCAAAAATCAAAATATGATTGGCCTACAATTCAATCCTTCTGAATCTCTCAATGACTGTGAGATTTGCATCAGAGGAAAGATGTCCAGTCTTCCCTTTAAAAGCAACCCTGAGAGCTTGGAATTACTTCAAATAGTGCACTCAGATGTTGTTGGACCAATGCGTACAGTATCTCATGGAGGATGTAGGTACTTTGTGACATTTATAGATGAGTACAGCCGATATCAAAAATTTATTTTTTAATACAGAAAAATGAAGTTATAAATTACTTTAAAGAATTCAAATGTGAGGTTGAAAAATTCACAGGCAAGCACATAAAATTTCTCCAAAGTGATAATGGGGTTGCTGAATATAAAAGTCAAAAATTCAACGAATATTTAGTTCACCATGGTATTCAAAGGAGATTTTCGGCACCTTATACACCCCAACAGAATGGACTTGCTGAGAGAAAAAATCGTTCAGTGCTTGACAAAACTCGTTGCCTCCTCTTAGAATCTCATCTCCCTGATTCTTTCTAGGCTGAAGCAGTTTTTTGTGCAAATTACTTGATAAACCGTTCACCGTCAAGAAGTTTAAATGGCAAAACACCAATTGAATTATGGTTTGGTCACCCACCATCTGTCAAACACCTCAAAATATTTGGTTCCAAATCGTTTTTCCTAAACAAAAACCAGAATAAATCAAAGTTTGACTCAAGGGCCATTAAAGGAATTTTCGTTGGCTATTCTGAGCAATCAAAGGCTTCCAGAATATGGGATCCAATTAAGAAGAAAATAATAGTCGCCAGAGATGTCAGGACCATTAACAAGATGTTCTACGAAACTTCAAAGACACCCGTGCCAAAACTTCTTGATGGCCATAAAAATCCAAACTCCTATTCTACTTCAGAAGATAAGGTGGACTTCAACATCATTGTCGAAAATCCTGAAGAAAACACAGAGAACTCAATCTTCTATGCCAGAATCAACTGAAGATGATGGATCTTATGATACCGAAAATGACGATCAATCACCCCCAAACAATGAAGTTGGACTATCTCAGGCTCCACAGTCAAGTACCAATATGAGACTACGAAATCGAAATAATCTTCAACTACCGAATTGGACACTGAATTATGTGATGACAGCATCATCAGAACATGATATGCTACAAGGACCTGACGCCAATGCCTGACAAAATGCATTCAAAGATGAACTCCGAGCGCATCTCAAAATTGTTCCGTTGAAGAAAGATTCCAATGTAATAGGATCAAAAATGATTTTGAAATGTAAGTACAAACCATCAGGTGAACTAGAACGAAGAAAGGCTCGCTTAGTCGCACGCGGTTTTGCACAACGACCTGGTTTGGACTTTACCGAGACATATGCTCCAGTAACCAAGTTAAGCTCAATAAGACTCTTACTTGCTCTCTCTGTTGAAGATCTACACATTAATCAGTTGGATGTATCTACAGCGTTTTTGAATGGGGAAATCAGCGAAGAAATCTTTATGGAGAAACCAGCTAACCTTGAACGTTTTCTGACAGAGAGTATGCTTGATGAAAGTGATGCGGAGGATTATACAATTTTCCTACGTTCTAAGCAGATGCTCCGAGATTTAAAACAAACTGATGGAAAGACAGTCTGTCACCTAAATAAGGCACTATATGGCTTAAAACAGGCTGGCCGCAACTGGTTTCAAAAATTAGACTCCAAACTTAAGCATCTTGGTTTTCAGGCGTCTCCCGCAGACCCATGTGTCTACTTATCTTTTCAAGGGGGAGATAAAATTCTATTAGCCATATATTTGGACGATATAATTTTGGCATCAAATAACATGGCAAGACTTAATGTTGTTAAAAAGTTATTTGAAATGAGGGACCTAGGAGACTTACAACACTGCCTTGGAATCGAATTTTCGCGAAAGGAGGGCAAGATTTATGCTTTACAGTCAAAATATATAGATGAAGTTCTCGAAAAATTGAACATGTCCACATGCAAACCAGTTAGAACTCCACTTGCTCCTGGTACCCAACTTATTAAGAACCAATCTGATACTCCACCAGACTATCCTTATCAAAATCTCATCGGAGCTCTTATGTATCTATCAATAGGAACAAGACCTGATATCAGTCATAGTGTGAGTTATCTCAGCCAGTATAACATGTGTTTTGACAAATCTCACTGGCTTGCAGCCAAACGGTTACTCCGCTACTTAAAGGGTACTAGAGATTTGGCTCTTGTCTACAAAAAGACTGGAAAACCACTTCATGGACATGCCGATGCAAACTGGGGATCCTGCGCAGAAGACAGAAGATCCTACACTGGTTATCTCTTCAAATTTGCAGGAGCTGCCATCAGCTGGGAGAGCCGTAAGCAAAGAACAGTTACTCTATCCACTCAGGAAGCTGAATACATGGCATTAACAGATGCTGCCAAGGAAGTCATGCACCTAAAACAACTGATATCGGACATGGGGATAAAGCATGAAGCCATTGAATTATTCAATGATAATCTCGCTGCACAGGACTTGACGAGAAATCCCATAGTAAGTGCTCGTTCAAAACACATCAGCATTCGAGAGGACTTAATACGAGAGAAGGTTCAAGATGGAGACATAGTTGTCTCATACAAGCCTACAGAAATCATGGAAGCTGACATTTTGACCAAAGGACTCGCAAGCCCTCGCCATGACACTCTACAAAAAGCAATGGGACTACAACTACAACTAAAGCCTACAGAGTGAGGGGGAGTGTTGGAATATTTCAAATATTCGTGACTACTCTGGTCTTTAGTGCCAACCCCCACCACCAGTGCGTCATGCATCTACCAGCTGATTCACCTTTTTCTCTTTGTCTTGTGTAAACCAGTGTGTACATTGTTTTCAATAAATGCTGACATTTGTTTTAATACTTTGACTTTTGTATTCTCCTATAATCCAAAAGAATACATCGGCTCATATTTATTTATTTTTAATGACAATTTAATGGATAATAAATAAATTTTATGAATAATTTCAAGCTCTAGATATTACCGTATAATTGTAGCCTCTCTAGTAAAATAGCGCCCGCCACCTATCGGTAGATTGCACGTAATTATTGCATTTTTAATAAAAATTTAATTGAAAATTAGTAAATTTTATTATTGACAAATCTTCCTCAAACTATTAAGATGGTGCAGTTAATTTACGGGATATATTTTTATTTATGTATTCAGGATAAAAGCAAGGAAATAAATAATTATTGTGTTACAATATAACTTTATTAATCATAGGTCTGTGGTAAGAAAGGTAGGACACAAATGGCATACAAGATACTTCGAGATTTCTGGTTAACGTTAAATCAATACAGGTATTAACCTAACGTTGTTGGAGAAGTTTCAATATAAGACAAATTGGACTCGCTGAGCATGGAGTCGGGCAATGAGCGGTTTTGTGAGACATCAACATTGAAGTCTTCGACTATCATAACTGGTGTAGTAAGATCAGGCTCGTAATCAGTTATAATTTTAGGGATGTTTTTGGAATATTTTATCAACGATCGTAACAAAAAGAGTTTAATTTCTACTAACGCTTTGCCTGGGTGGATATACACACACCCGAGCGAGTAGGAATTTGAAGATGCCATTGGCCTTTACGTTTACCAGACAGACATCACCAGGTTTTGCATCTTTCATTTCCAAATAAATTTCTGAAATGTCAATGTTAACTCTATTACAATCAGTTAAGCTATTGATGTTACGATATATGGCGAATCCACTTTGCAGCTTTGCAACTTGATAATGGTGATGATACCGCTATCGATGATATAAAATTTAACGATTTACAATTTTGTAACATATTTGTATAATACATGTTTTAGTAATAAAACGGTTCACACTGCGGTTTCGATTCAGTAATGATTAATTACAAGCTAGAATACATTTTTTAAACTGTAGGAAAAATTGACAAAAAAAAAAACCTACTGAAAAAAAAATTATAATAAAATAAAATAAAGTATTAAAAATAAATATATAAAAATAAGCAAAAGTTTTGAGCATTAAAATTTATTCAAATTAAAGAATAAATTAACTTAAAAAATACTTCTATTTGTTAAATTAAAATTCAACTAAAACTAGTAAATTCTAAGAATGTCTTATTTAGTAAATTTTTATTCCAGTAGAATGAGTCTAGTACGTTTGTGTACGTATCTTCTTAAGGTTAGTTTGTTATAATTTCCTATTGCTTGCATTTTGGGATTCCCCGAGTTTATTGTTGAGTTAAAAAAGGTCTGGGTCTGGGTGAAAATAAATCGTTTAATTGTTTGAAAATTTAGGTCGTGCAGCATGTCAGTTATTTTTGAGTACCTTGGGTAGTCGTTAATTATCCTCAAACATAGGTTTTGAATCCTTTCTATTTTGATGTAGTTGTAGTCACATGTGTAGCTCCATACTGGAGAGGCGTATGTCAATTATGGGCGAATGACTGATTTATATAAAATAATTTTGTTGCGAGTTGATAGTGGAGATTTTCCTCGGAAATATGGTGACATCGTACTGATAAGTTTTTGGCTTTGCAGCATTTATTATTAATATGGGATGTAAATGTCAAACGTTTATCTAATTCGAGTCCGAGGTAGGTAACAGTTTGAGCCCACGGAATTCGGATTTTATTAAGGATGATATGATCCACTATTTTGGGTCTTTTTTTTTTGTAAACATTATTGCTGCAGTTTTGTTTTCATTTATTTCAATTTTCAATTGTTTGTAATATTTATTGAATTTTGAGTATAATGATTTTAATCTATTTTCTATTGTATCTATCCTGTAGGAACTAGTGTAAATTGCGTGTCATCTGCGTAAAATGATCTTTCAACTAAAGGAAGATAAGGTAGATCGGATATGTATAGGTTAAAGAGAATAGGGAAAAGGCAGTATCCTAGGGGAAGACCAGCTGATAGGGAATGTTTATGTGTTGTGGTGTTGTTGATTGTGATTTGAAAGGATCTATTAGAAAGGAATGAATGAATAATATGAATGATGTAGGGTGGGAATTGGTAAGTGATAAGCTTCTATATTAGTCCGTTATGCCATATTGTATCAAAAGCCTTTTTGATGCCTAGTAAGATCACCACTGTATGTTTTCTTTCATTAAAACCTGCTGTAATATAATCTGTCAATCTAGCCAATTGTGCCACTGTAGATTGGTGGTTTCTAAAACCAAATTGTCCATTAACCATTATATTATTGTCAGATATAAAATTGTTTATATTACAATATGATCTCAGATCAAAGCACACAAAGCCACGCACATTCAATGGTATATGGAATTTTCCATCCAAGTTTCGCTTATTGCCAAATAATCAGATCAGTTGATGATTGTATCGGTAGAGATGTCTTTTGGGTGCGCGACCAAGCATTGTGCATTAATGGCGGTAATAAGTATAAAACAATGCTGATCAGGAACTTTTGCGTTCCCGGCACTGCTTGAATCGGTCATATGGTGTTTTATTATTACCATTCGGTTGTGCTTGAGAAGCGCTTTCCAACCGTATACGATTTCTGTATTTCGTTTTGGCTTTTTGACGCGTAAAGGCCGTTTTAATATACTTTTTTATTCTAAAACCTTATTATATTCACTGTCACCACTTTAAAACTAATTTTTTATATAAAATCGATAGATTCTAACTACAGCTGACGATTAAAACTTAAACTAAGATCGTAGCTTCTCCAAGTCAAAAGATATACTAATTGCAACTCTCGATACGCTATGCTCTATAAAATAACCTCAAATTTGGGGCGCTTCCTCCTCCACCGCGCGCAATAGCTGTTCTCGCTTATCATAATAACTTCTTTGATCCTTTATCTATCCAGTGGTATAATTTAATTTTGGATTTAGAGGATAGGTTCGAAACTACAACGCCTAACTGTATCCCCCGATTTTGTTATCATGAGGTTTTTTGGATTTTATCTATAATCCATTACTTATAAACATAATAGGTGAGTTCTATAAAGGCCGTTTCACACTAGAGGGGATGCTCGAGCGACGCTCGCACTCCACTCCCCACGCTCCAGATTTAGTTAGTTAAAAACAACGTACGTGTACACATCAGCGCTCGCGCTCACGCTACGCTCACACGACACTCCGGAGCGCGGCATTTTCTGGCAAAGAATATTTGGAGCGCGGGAATCGCAGTCTCTCGAAGTGTCCCAAAGTGAAAATATGGAGGAAACACTATCGAACTGGTGCGGGCAAAGCCTGTAATTTACGACTCAAGTGACATGATGTATTTTGACTCTTCCCACAAAAAAAAAGAATAATTTCCTGATAAAGATGAACCAGCTGAAAACAAAAAGTACCCAATGAACATATTCTTTGAGTCGGTGACTGAAACAGTCAAAACATTTTCTCCAATCGACGAGCACCATATAAAAATACAAATTTTTAACATGGTTTCACAGATGGAAATGAAATATTTGATTTCTCACCCCCCCCCCTACCCAACAGTCTTCACAACAAAACATTCAACCAATTCATTCCATTTCACCTCCTAGTTCAATTTGTTCTTCATATGTTTCTAATTATTCTCCGAATGAATTTAACTAGATTTACTGTATTGATTTTTTTTATTTTATATTATTTTTTTTTAAGTTTGTTTATAATGTGGATTAAAAAAAAAATTCAATAAAATTTATAATTAATGTTAAGTCAAAAAATGTTACTTACCTCAAACTTACCGCCAGTTTCTCTCTAGGTGAAATAGCAGCTCGAAAAGTTGTATTCTGTTTTTCAAAACAATTTTTGACAGAAGAATTTCAAAACTTTCTTTTGACATCCTAAAGTATTGGAAGAACTGAGTTTCGTCATCGACTAATTTCCAAAACAATGTGTGATATTCTACTTTGTCAGGTCTCGATAACAAAAGAGGGTGCACCCACATTCTTCTCTTTTTAGATTTTCTTTCATCCTCATCTAATAGCAACGCCACAAGAACTAGCTGTTCGTCAGTAAAATGGACAGACAATGATGAATGTTTTTAACCTGCTGGTATACGAGGAACTTTGTTGGAACGCCGTAGTGAGAAAGATATGAGTGCGAGTCGAGTGTGAGCATGCCTGGAGCGCGAGCCTAGCGTGGCCTATAGTATAAAACGGCCTTAATGTAATAGGTGAGAACTAAACTCACTCAAAAAGATTATAACTATTCGTACGTTTAAGATATACAATTATGAAACGTACATAATACAACGAAAACTATACTGTGTGTCTAACATGTAATTAGAATGAAAAAGTACTCCAGTCAAATATTCTCATCTACTAATATCCCGCGCTTCGAATTAGTAACAAAGAAAATACTTGTGGTTTTAATTCCATTTTATTATATATCATTGAAATACTGACAGTTATAAAGTTATATCATTACAAACCTGATAATTATTTCCATAACATTCCACAAACCATAATATCCTTAACATCTCTTGGTTTTTCTAAGAGATCATCATTAAGTAGAAAGTCATAAAAAATGTAGAAAGTCATAGAAAATGAAAAACATAATCTGCAATACAGGATATTTATCCCCAATTAAGTTTGGCGGCAGTTGAATCGATAGTAGTTCTACAATCGAACGCTGATAATGCCGTAAAGTGTTATAGTTATATGCCGTTACTTAATTATATTTCTATAAAATGAATTAATTCGACCATATTAAAATGTACTCAATTTCTTTACTTATACCTACATAAACATTTAGCACATCTGAAACATATGATTAAATCCAATGTTTTCTATTAAAGGTGAAATGAAGTTATCGATTATAAATAGTAACGACAATGGAAGTTTAAATTCATGGGGTAGAAAAACCGTTAGTATAGTAAACATACTCGCCGTCAGTAAATACACAGTTTGCAAATGACATTTATGTGTTATTAGGGAAATAAGAATTAATCATGAAAATTGACGAATGGGGAAAGTTACTGGTGTCTTGGGTGTGTTTTTATATCAAAATACTTATGTGTTATGTATCTTTTAAGCGAATAAAATTTCTTTTTTTTTTGTGATTTTAGGCCAATTTTCTAGACTCTAATGAAAATATTGTTAAAATTGAAGATTTATCCACTTCTGAATTGTTTCCTCGTTTGTTAAAATCATTGTAAGTTTTCTTTTCTATTAAAGTTTATTATATAGTACTGCTGTTTTTATGTGCACTCAATCAATAATAATTTGTGATAGGCTATCGGGAAATGGAGAAGCTGATGCTAAAGAATACTACACCTATTTACAAGGTACTTGATGGTTTATCTTGTTTTTATTTTTTACCAATGTTCATTGAATGATTAACCGTCAATTTTTTTTTAAAGGCCTTTACAATTCCGTGGATTTTGGTAGCCCTAATACTAAAGAAGGAGCTGTTTTACATGCTACAGCATTCCTTATGTACTGTTCACTGCATCATCCTCATAATGATCTCCAACAGAAAATGATTGATCTACCTCATTCGACTCAATGCCAGCTAACTGATTTTCTGCAAGAATTTGTTGATGTTCCAAAATCGAGCATTACTAGAGAGCTTATATTTTCCAAAGTTTCAGAAATATGTAAGTATTTATTATTTTGATTGTTTACTTTCACGTGGAGCCAGTTGTCCTGATGCCAGTAGGGTTTCAATTTATCGTGGGCGACCAGACCTTGGAGTTTCATTGATGTCAAGATTTCCTGAATGAAATTTGGCAAGCCAATTTTGACAGGTGATTTTGGTTAAAGAATCATCCCTATAAACACTGCAAATTTTTTTATGGGCTTCTGCAGCATGGTTCCTTTTTTAAAAATAATACTGCATAATATGCCAATAATGAATGATATTTTTTTCTATGTTCACAGTGCAATAATAATCACAATACTAAGTGTTAACAAGAATTTGCAGAAATGTTTGTTGACATATTAGAAACAGAGTAACCAATCCATCTCAGAGATTATTTCATCAGATAATAAATGGACTGTAATGATATAAAAAGAAACAGAAAAACCAAAGGACTTATTTGCCAACCCAATACACTTTCTCTCATTAGATCCTTGCAAATCTATAACTAAAGGCTTTATATTGCTAAATGGATGGGGGGCCTGCAATGACTATGTTATCAACTATGTAAAAAGAAATAAATATAAACTTTACAGTATCTGTTAAAAATAACATTATTAATTTTTTTTCTTACAGTAATATAGCAAAAAAAAAATTATGATATTCATTGTCAATTCCATGACTGTTTATTTCTCTTCACTTCTTCCTGCTAACCTTTATTCAGTGCCTGTTTCTAGATTATTTGTTACTATTGTTGTTTAGTACATAAATATCAAAATTGTAGAAAGTGAAAAAAATAGTATGAGAATAGCATTCAGTTTCAATATCTTTTTTATGTTTTCTATATTTTAGATGATTATCAATAACTTTAGTAAAGTTTTGGAAAAAAAAAAAAATTATTTTAACTTATTATTCTAAAAAAAAAGTAGGTAGACAAATTTTAAAATATCAGATAAATGATTTGGAGCTAGCTCATAGTTGTAGATAGGTAAATCATCTCTAGTTATCAGCATTGCTATTTTTCTTCTAAGTTGTTACTTTAAGTACCTAATTTTTATTTTCTACCTCTGTTGATGAAGATGAAGTTTCTTTTGTTCTTTTAGAGGTCTTTTAAAAATATTCTATAATGAACTATATGGACCTAGAACTTGCTTATAATGTTTATTTGATTTTTAGTTACCCTTAAAAATTGTTGTAACCAATCAATATTTTATGTTATTAAAATTTTTTGATATAGGTATTAGAAATACTCAATCTTCTGTATGCACACCACCTAATTTTGGAACCCCAGTCACCTACACATCAAGTCCTTCCACTGAAGAGATCATGGTAATTTAATTAATTAATAATAATTATACCAAAATAATTTATAGATGAAAAACACTATAACAATGAATAAATTACAGATTATATATATATAAGTGGTTATTGTAAAGAAATGGAAAGACAAATTGTCTTGAAATTAAGTTAATTATGAACTCTGAAAGCAGAATTTTTAATATCTACATAGATTGGATAAATTGTGCTTCTTAATAAGTATCTATTTTGGCTTAAATGGTATTTTTAGAGTAAATACAGGATTTAGGAAAATGATCAAACATGCCCTAATGAAAAATGAGCAATTTTGACTAATCCACTTCACGACAAACTGGGATATATTAATTTTTAAAATGTTAGAAAGAAATCAAACATATTGATTCTCATCTGAGGAGGTGAAGTGGATGGGCTTCTTGAAGCTGTCGGTTTCTGCAGTTATTAGGGTAATTGAATGAAATGGAGGTTGGGTAGTCAGGTAAATTGACAATCCCTCAGGTTTTCTCTATGTCTAGTCAGTTTTTCAGTTCCTTCAGGTAACAAATTTAAAATGGGACTATTGGAAATATTTATATGGTCATTTAAACAAAAATTTCGAATAATTTTATTGCATCTAGTAATTCAGAAATATTTTGTTTCAGACTATTCTCTATTTGTTTAACTTGTGATTCTTTGTTGAATTTTCATTTAAATCTATTGCAAAGTTTAAATTCTGGCATACTGATTTCTTGTCATACATTTTTAAAATTAATGTGTATAATTTGTGTATCAAATTGTTGATGTTTTGATTTTTTGTATAGTATTTTTATGAATAACATGAAGAATTTGAATAAAAAATTCCAATATAAATGCTGAATAATTCATCAATCCAAATTGAAATCTGGAAGGTGGCAGGTGCAGTCCAACTCTTGGTTTAGCTCTGTGCGCTATTAGCTTCTGCAGTAGATCATTTAGCCAGGCTTGATTGTTAGCAAGTAGATGACTGCTGAAGACGTCTACTAAAGATTCATTAGTACGAAGGATCTACTAAATATTTTGATTGAGATCTATTAAAAAAAGAATCTACCAAAGAAAAAAAAAAATGGATAAAGGTTTGGCATATGATTATGACCAGGGCTGTGAATTTTATGTTATAAAAAGTGAAAAATATGCACATATACATATATGCTAATACATACCGGAAATATGCAACTATCTACATTATTTAAAAAAATTAAAAAAATTGCTATATTTTCTTATATATAAGTACAAACTTAAGTTTATATAACTAATTGTGTTGAAAAGGGAACCAATAAGATGGGGACTAATAAAAAACAAAGATGCAAAGTGAATATTAAAATAGAAAATACATTATAAAACTTAAAATGGCTTAATTTATGGAAGAGTATGCCAGCTCGAACTAAAGAACCTACAGTATAAATCGGTATCGAAACAATACCTTTCTGATCCAGTGGCAGTTTGTCTAACAAACGTTTTTTCAAATTTTGACTTCTTACCTTCTTTTTTTTTTTATTTTGCTGTTTTTATGTGATGTGTTACTAAAAACGTTTAACAGTTGATTCAACATTATCGAAACAAACATACTATGAATGTTTCCATCACCCTCAAAAATCTTCATAACTGATAACTACTCATGTATATACTTTCCAACAAGATCTTTCATCTTTTCAAGAGTGAGTTTCGCCATTTTAGGATTACAGAAATAAACAGTTAAGGGTTGATGTGTCTTGGTGGACACAGTGTGAGACTGGGTAATGGAATGATGGTAGGATGAAGGGAAATAACAAAAGTGAAGTAATATTCCAAGTGCCTAAGAGCGAGCGAAAACATGAAATCAATCCAATTAATCAATTCAAAGAGAAGAAAATGATATTAAAAGTTCGTGCAAAGGGAAAGTTAGCACCTGTACAAACACAAACTCATTCATTAGGCTGAAAAAATATTTTTTTGTTTTTATCTTTTTGTCAGCTTAAAAAATAAATTCAAATGTCCAACACTGACATGCTGGATATGTAGATAAATATGCAATCACAGTCAAAAATATGTATTTATGGCAAAATAAAAAAAAATCAAATTGATTCTAAATGCCTCAAAACATACATGTTTTGAAAAAATTAAGTGTTTTAGTTGGCTAGGATAAATATACAAATGCATGTATTTCACAGCCCTACTTATGTATCTGGTCATAAACAAAAATTTGAGCACTGTTGCAAATTAATATTATTTACTTTTTACCTTTTCCCTTCAGGGTTCCAAAACTAATAGCTCAGCGAAAAAACCTTCGAGAATGAAAAAGCTTCGCAGAGATATCGATACACTGACTGCATTGAAAGTGGAACTATCTGAAGAGCTTGACTCTGCTAAAGAAAGCATTGCTAAATTGGGTAATATTTTGTGTGATGTTGTTTTTTATATACACATATTAAAAGTTTAGTCTAGCACGTGTTATGTATGTTTTTATCATACTTATACAACATAAACTTTTTCAGAAAGCGATATAAAAAAAAAAGATGCTGAAATACTGAGGCTTAAGTCAGAAATAAAGAAATCTGAAGAGTATGAACACATCTGTGAAACACAAAAGACGAATGAAAATTTTAAAATTGAAAAATTAAAGGCTACAATCGAGAACCTGGAACTGAAGAAATGTGAACTCGAAGATACCGTATCAGAGCTTAATAATGAAAAGCAGGGAATTAATGAAGAGGTAGGTACGTCAATTTGTATAATTTTTATTGCGGTTTACTTTTTTTAAAATGCTATTTCTAAAATATAGCTTCCTTATTGAATAGCTACAATCAGAGTCAAAAGTATTCGTACACCTGTTATAAATCATTAGAAATAACAAATATTAGCATTATTTAATAGGATTTATTAAAAACAATAAATCCATTTAATGTAGGCATCAACATGTTTAGTTATAAATATATTTTTGTATTTATAGAACATTTCACAAAATAATACATAAAGAATAACTGAAAAAACAACAATAACATCATGAGTCAAAATTATTCGTACACTTGATAAAATTTCTATTTGATATTGACATTCAATAAAATTTAAAATGTAGTAGGGCCAACTTTGGATTTTAATATGCACTCAATGCTTTGTGGCCTTGAATTCACTAAGTTTTGTGTTACAGACTCTACAATTTTGTAATAATGTCGCTTAAATTGTGATTGTTCGAAACACACCTTTTCTGTACTTGATCCTTTAGATATTTCCACAAATTAATATCCTTTGATTGAGGGGGTGTGGCCTCTACTTTGATGTGTTGTACATGTGCTTCGATCATTATCCTAGAAAAATGAAATTTTCTCCAATCCCAAATTTTTCAGTACTGAATAGGAAATTTCTTTTTATTACGTTGATGTATTTTATATGATTCATTATGCTATCAATAAATTCAAGACACCTCACTGTAGCATCATTCAAACCATGTATGTAGTTGGAACTATGTTTCTTATTTCCATTACTATATTTTTTTCTCCATACTTTTTGGCCCCTCTGAAGATTAAACATTTCAATTTTACCCTCATTGGTAAATATCATCCTATTCCCAAGGTCACAATCTTATTTTTTATGGTCTTTGGCCCATTTATATCTTAAAATTGCTTATTGATGGTTTTCTCCCAGCTGTCCTGGGTGAAGCTCGTTCTGTCTCAAGCATTAGCGCATTGTTAAAACACTCCCCTTTTTCCCCTATTTCAGACAAATATTCATCCACTAATTTAGAGGCACTAATTTTTGGTTTTCTTTTAACTTTTCTCGTGATATCTCTTTCATATTTAGAGTAAATTTTTCTTATTCATCTTGTTCTCTCTATATATTCAAAAGTTTTTCTCGTCCATACCTTTTAATAGCATCTTGGACTGTTGAGTGAGGTCTGGTCACTTTTCTAAGCAACCATAATTCATTATGTAGGCGTAAAATAATTTGTGTTTCCTGTTCAGTCATCTCTATGGTTTTGTGTCCCATTTTCAATTTATGAACAGCAATAATAAGTACTAATAATCGCTACAACTTTACAAATGACCTCACTGATTGCAGGTTATCCTCAAAATATAAAGACAGGGGGTAGAAACAATTAAAGTCTAGTCTACGAATAATTTTGACTCATAGCAATGAGGCATCTAACTATAATGTATAAGATATTAAGCTAAATTCAGTCAATTTTCTCAAGAAAAAAATATTAACTCTATTCTATAATCATGAATGCAATATTATATGTGTTTAAATTAAATAAATATGTAATAAATACAAAATTAAATGAAATAAAATAAAACTATACTAGTGTACGAATACTTTTGACTCTGACTGTACATATAAATGTACTGAAATGATTAATTCTTAACTAAATCGCATTCCTAGTAATCACTTTCATTTAGTCTGATGAAAGATAAACAATGGCCCCAGTATGTTTTTTTGTTTGTTTTTTTGTCTTCTTTAAAGTAATTATATTCAAATTTTAAAATTCCTGTTAATGTTAAAGGATCAGTAAGTTATACAAAATATAGTAAATCATATTTCAATCTAAGTTTTAAAATTTACTCAGGACTCGATTAACCAAGTCTCAGATCAGCCAAGCCTTTTTTTTTTTTTTTTTTTTTTTATGTATTAACACTTTCGATGCTGAAGGGCCTCAGGGAAGGATATCCTTTTTTTCGTCTAGTCTTTAGCTACGTTTAGTCAGTACTTGGTATGGGTTCGCTGTTTTGACTCCAGGCAGTCACTAATTCCTTTAGCACTCTTTTTACTATTTTCTAATATAAATAGTTAAACTATAATATTGTTTGATAACAAATAAAACTTAGCTTTAAAACATGATTTTAAAAAATTGAAGCCTTGAAATATGATTAAAAAAATTGCTAACAAGATCTGTGAGAGACTGAGTGTGTCTTCCCCTTGTAAGTCAATTGTTCTACATTATATTTTCTTATTTATTTCCCTTTCTTTTTTGGAGTTTGGCTAACTGAGAATATGTTTATCTGAGTTTATTTCAGTTCCAACCACATTGGTTAATTGAATCCTAAGTGTATGTAATTTTAATGTTTTTCTTCAATAAAATTTATAATTTAGATATTTTTAACCTATATTAGGCTAGGACTACTCAATAGTTTCTCTATTACTTTTTACTAATATATTTACAGTGTAATTGCTACTTTTAGCAAACAATAACTAACTTCTAGATGGCTACCGTCCTTGTAGGACCTGGGTCATTTTCACCATCTTTCTCCCCCCTATTTAGCTTTGTCTTCCTTAGGACATTTCTCTCCCAGACTATCTAGGCTCAACTGTTCTCCTTCGTCAGAGTCCATGTCTCACTGCCATACATATCTACTTGCCTTATTGTTTTATCAGTCGAAAAGTCTGCTTCCTTAGAAATACTTTGTAGCTAAGGGATATTTATAGGATGTGAAAACATCTGGTCCCAGCAAACATTTTGCTTCTACTTTTAACTTTTAAATTATTGTTCCATAATAATTTCCACTACAGAATTTTTGAAACTATCACTGCACTGTAGATTCATTAATGGTACCTGGCCCTCAAACTTCATTAATATTTCGAGCTGTTTGCCCAGCACTTCGACCGAGTTTGAACTCATACAAGTAAATGTGCCGAAAATCGCTCCTAGTCATCATTTTGTCTGGAGGCACTGAATGGGCTGAACTAAATGTTAAAAAAAAAAGGATTATATAGAAAAGTAAGCGAGATAAATAGGCTTTAAAATGTATAATGTATAACTCAGCATTGTGCATTAGTTTTGTTTACACAATTGGAATTAATAATGAAATGGAAATAAAATCCTGCATTATTTTTGCATCAACCTAATACATTGAATTCTTTGCTGTAAACCATCTTCACTCATTGTTCAGAACAGTTCTATCCTCTTGATCGACAACGTAACACCTAACATTTCAATGTTAACTGTAAAGAAATTAAAGGAGATGGCCTGCAAAGTTAGGGTCTTTTTTACTTCGCTATTAAACCACTTATTAACAAAAACATAAAAAATTTTGAAAACTGTATCAATGTAAAAAATACATTTTTGGACTTCTTTTCTTCTTAGAGATTGAATTTTTACTGTTCTGGGACTAAAAAATTTAATTCATGTTTGAGTAAATGTTTAGACCAAGGAGATAAATATTTTGAAACAAGTTTTTCTAGTGAGGTATTTTTTTTTTTTAAATTAAATACCTTTGATAAAAAAGGTGCAGGTTGTTGGGTTATGCAGTCATAGATACACAGCAATTGAAAATTAATTTTAATTTATAGTGATGACGTTTCGACTTGCATTGGCAAGCCTTCATCAGGGCTAGAAGAAAAACAAACAAAAAGATATGAGATAAAATGCAGAGACTATAAAATAAAAAATAAGAAAAGAATAACTGCATGAAACTAAAGACGATTACATTAAGATAACATAGAGACAATACATAAAGAAAATCTAATTAAAAATAAAATTGAAGATTTTGTTGTTATATATAGATAAACAAGATTATGATAAAAGCCTAGTGGATAAGTTAATGAGTAAATACAAAAATAAAAAATAACAGTAGGAAGTTGACAATATATTTCACAAATTAATACATAAAGTATAACAATTAGATTGCAATAAATGAATGATGATGATTGAGGCATAAATAGTATAATAATTATAAAAACGAAAATAATAAGGGGCAGATGTGAGAAAAAAAAAAGAAAGTTAGTATTAACTATACATAACAATTGAATTTTTAAAAAATTAAAAGAATTGATAAATAATCAGTGAAGAAATCGAGAGTAATGAGTTGGAAGGGGAATAAGAGATATAAATGAGATAGGTGTGACATTAGATTTATATCCAGTGGAGAGTCGCTATAGGAATCTGGGGCCTTTCTCTTTTTAACCATTAAATACCTTAAAATATCATTGGTATGAAATGATCCAATATCTATCCTACCTGTTAAAGAAGAAAGTTATTCCTTGATAAATTTAATTAAACTAATGCTGAATACTTACTGATGAAATATTCGCTCCAGTAAAGCCTAGTACGCACTGGGACACATTTGAATCGACTCAGGTTTTTCTCATGTCCAGACTCTGCGTCGATCATGTTTTTACTCTGTTCGGACGCAGCCCCGATTCAAATGAACCGTGTCCGCACCAAGACTCATATTTAATTCAGTTTTTCCGAAACGATGACGGAGCAACTAGTCTTGTCAGGGATTTCCGTAGCCCTTTTTGGAATATTTATTCAAAGTAGTAGAAGTTTTAAGAAAAAACGGACTAAACGATGGTGGGTTGAAAATTATTTAACGGGGGAAATCATTATGCTCATGGACTTTTGAATACATTTAAAAATGGAAGACAGAATGGGCTTCAGAAATTGTTTGCAAATGTCGCCAACCGAATTCGAAAACATTTTAACCAAAGTTGGAGGCCAAATATCAAAGAAAAAATTCAAACTTTAGAGATTCAATTTCACCAGCCAATAGATTAGCCACAACTCTACGACTCCTTGCCAGTGGGGACTCATTCACCAGTTTAATGTACACATTCGAAATTTCCAAACAATCTATATCCGAGTTTGTTCCAGAGGTATGCGAAGCAATCATTCGTTCTTTGAGAGAATATATCAAGGTAACCAACTTAAAACTAGTAAAATATCAAATTCAATATTTTAAAAAATATTTATTTCTGAATACATTGAACATAGCTATAAATTGATAAATGGTAATAAGGGTAAAATATATAAAAATTAAATGTCATTGAAACTACTGACGTAGTCTTGTGAATTGGTGATAGTATTATTGGTTTTAACGTTTCTGTGGAAATCGAAATTGTTCTCAAAAGTGCAATCTATAGGTGACGGAATGAGAGATGACGATGATCTTGAGGAAATAGAGCTAACCGTTTGACGACGATCTGCATATTCACCATTTTTTAAATCAAACAGAGTTTGAGTCATTTTTTTTTTTCCCAGTTTCTGTAATCAGTGAAAGACGGGTCCCAGAGACACCGATTTGAATGCAAATCTTCAATCAAACTTAATGTTTGGACCGTACTCCACGACATAATAATTATGTTCTTTAATAATTTAATTTAATTATTAATATTAGATAGTATAGAATTAATATAAAGAAAAAAAAAACAAACTTGTAAGCCAGAACAATAGGTGCACGCAAAAGGAAGCTAGAAGGAGGGGCTCTTTCCCAGTCGAGATTCACCTCCGCACTGAGTCATATTGAGGAATATGAATCAAACAAATGTGGAAGAATCACATTTCAGATGGGACGCAAAAAAAGTCAGAAATACTAACCCACCGAACATCATATATTTATTGTCACGAGAGTCAACGCTGCTAGGAGTCAGCGTACACTCTGGCGGGACTCTGCTCAGACGCACCGAGTCAATTCAAATGTGTCCCAGTGCGTACTAGGCTTAAGTCTCTGGTACTTCATCTTTTGACTGCTTCTGCAAGTTGGTTCTGCCATGAAGTGAAGTTTCAAATAAATTTGACATTTTCTTTACTTTATTGATCTAAAATGATCTATTCAGATTATAATTATTAACAGAGCATAGGTTATTAAATCTGAAGTTTATCTACGGTTCATTGTTCTAATTTTTATAGGACACCAAATAAATGAGGATTTACATATATTTCTTGCATATTTATTATTATATATGATAAAAAATAATTTTAATGAAGTTAGTTTCTCAAGTTTTAATATTTTAGTAGTAAGTTATGCCTTATGTTCTTTAAAGGAACCTTGTTTTATCAGGCAATGTGCTAATATTTCATGCTTCTTTCAGATAAAAAAGTTAAAAAGCATCATACAAAAGGCAGAAGTTCAAAGAAAGGTTTCAGATGATATCAGAGCTGATTTAGAAGATGAAATAACTAAACTGAAGGGTGCGATTGAACAGCTTACTATAACCAATAATGTAAGTCGTTATATAATATAAACATATTGTAATGATATTTTGGATTAATAATAAATTTAAGTGTAAGGTTTAAATTTGAATTTGGCGCCGGTGAAAGATTGCTGCTCATTCAATCTTTTGAGACTTCATTTATCAAACGTATTAATATAATGCAAATGTTTTAACTTAACGATTTGAAAATGAGTTTTGTATGTTTAAAACATAATTTATTATTTCATTGTAAAAGTTGAATTGTATTAAATTTATATTGGTAAGTCCCTTAAATGGGAAAAGAGGAAGGCTGTGAAGTTCTAGAACATTTCAAGCTTGGTAAAGTATGCGCTTTCCATTTTTGTTTAATTAGGGATGGTTCATATTCCACCTTTTGAAAGGAACGGTTCCAATCGTTCCGTTCCTACTGAAAACCTCTCTTTTTCGTACCGTTCCATTCTGTTTCTTTTGATTTATTTTCATATCAATATGATAGCAACACAATGAAAAGTTCAAAACAATGCAGACTCTATACACAATAAAATAATATTAAAAAAATTTTTTTTATTATTTTTTTTTATTATCTTTATTGAAAATAAATTACATAAAGCCAAATTAGGCTAATAAAAACATAGGTACATGTTTGGATACACATCCATCTCATGTGAAATAGTAATTAATATAGAGGAATCTATAAACAAGTAAATAATGCAAATTTGATAAAACAGTAGGAAAAACTAAAAAAAACCTACACAACAAAAAAAAAAAAAAAAAAAAATACTAGTTCATTTAACAATTATAGTTAATTTTATGAATTATAATAAATAATGGTTAAATTATAATCTAAGCCAAGTAATAAAGATAATAATAAACAACTTATAATTACAAAATATAAACAAATGATAATAAGTCTACTTTTGTGATATAATGCAATATCAAACTTTTATTTATAACTTTATGGTGTTAAAATTTATAGAATAAAATTTATATTTTTGTAATTTGTAGAATTTTTGTTTTATTTTTTTTTAGTCTTTAAGTAATATGTGTTTCGTCCGTTTGTGTTTGTATCTTTTTAGAGTTTTCTTGTTGTAATTACCTATTTCTTGGATATATGGGTTTTCAGAAACGGCAGTTGATACAAAAAATGAGTTTGTTTGGGACTGAATTTGTTGTTTGATTGTGGGCAGCTTGAGATCAGAAAGCATAGTGGAAATTCTTGTGTATATGGGGTAATTATTTATGATTCTCATACAAATATTTTGTACAACTTCCAGTTTTCTGTAATTTGTATTACATGTATTACTCCAAACTGGTGATGAATAGGTTATCATAGGTCTGATTACGGATTTGTAGAGTATTAATTTGTTTCGATTTGATAAATTAGAGTGCTTATTAAAGTAAGGGGACATTTTACTGATCATATTTTTTACTTTGTTACATTTTTTATTTACATGTGCTGTAAATGTGAGGGATCGGTCTAATTCTATACCAAGATATGTTACTGATTGTGCCCAAGGGATATGGTAGTCTTCTATAGATATATAGTGGTCTAATGTAGGTCGGCGTTTTGTGAAAATTATTGCTGTAGATTTGTTCTGGTTAATTTTGATTTTCCATTTGTTGTAGTATATGTTAAGTTTTTTAAATACGGACGATAAACGGTGGGCTATGGTATCAATCCTGTATGAGCTAGTATATAAGGCGGTGTCATCAGCAAATAAGGATCTTTCAATTGATGAGATACTGGGGAGATCTGATAGATAAATGTTAAAGAGGGTGGGTGAAAGACATGAACCTTGAGGAAGTCCAGCTGTTATTAGGTGGGTAGATGAGGAAGAATTATTAATTGTAACATATATTGATCTATTGTCTATGTAGGAATTTATAAGGTGGATTATATAGGGTGGGAATTTGTATGTAATGAGTTTGTAAATTAGTCCAGAGTGCCAAATTTTGTCAAATGCTTTTTCTATATCAAGGAGGAGCATACCTGTGTGTTTTTTTTTTTTTTCGTTAAAACCTTTGGTTATGTAGTCAGTCAGTCTTGCTAATTGTGCAACGGTTGAATGTTGTGCTCGAAATCCGAACTGATCATTTGGAATCAGGTTATGAAGGGCTGTATGTTGTTGTATCCTTGATAGTAATATTTTTTCAAATATTTTAGATATTATATTAAGTAGACTTATTGGCCTATAATTTTCAGTTTCTGATAAGTTTTTGTTTGGTTTCGGAATGGGTATAACTTTTGCTATTTTCCAGGAAGAGGGGTAGTAATTAAAACGGATTATACTGTTGTAAACTTTAGTTATAAAAAAGATGGATTTTTTTTTATTACTATTGCGGGTATTGAATCTTGACCTGCGGATTTCTTCGTTTTTATTTTTTTTAATAATTTGCTTGTTTCTTTTGGGGATATGGCTGGAAAGATAGGAGGAACAGGATTCTTGAGGAATTTTTTTACTAAAGTAATAACTTTCCGGTGATGGTGATTTGATTTGTAGTTTGGTGTGAGGGAGCATACAGAACTGAAATATTTGGCCAATAATTCAGTTTTTTCTTTGTCAGAGTAAACAAAACCGTTATTACTTGAGGTACGCATGATGATATAGAAGGATCAATACAATTAGGATTGATGAATTAAATGCCACTTCTATTGAGATTATTTTATTTGAAAACTAGTTTCGAATGCTAAACATTCATCTTCAGTTCTAAAACATACAATAAAATTTTCAACACATCAGTACTATGTTACATAGATTAAATATACTAAGGTTTTTAAAAAGATAAGACAAGAAATCAAGCATAGGCACTCACCTTCGAGGTAACTAAAACACTGAATTTGTGAGAAGTAAAAGGGGGGAGGCAGGTAGGTTACGTTTTAGATTTACAACGGGGTTTCCCTTATGACTCATTGGGTTTTTTCGTTTTTTGGGTTTTTTCGAAAAAACCCAATGAGTCATAAGGGAAACCCCGTTGTAAATCTAAAACGTAACCTACCTGCCTCCCCCCTTTTACTTCTCACAAATTCAGTGTTTTAGTTACCTCGAAGGTGAGTGCCTATGCTTGATTTCTTGTCTTATCTTTTTAAAAACCTTAGTATATTTAATCTATGTAACATAGTACTGATGTGTTGAAAATTTTATTGTATGTTTTAGAACTGAAGATGAATGTTTAGCATTCGAAACTAGTTTTCAAATAAAATAATCTCAATAGAAGTGGCATTTAATTCATCAATCCTAAAACCGTTATTATGTTTAAATGGAGGTATGGGCTGTGAGGAATTTGTAAGTATGTTGTGGATCCTCCATAAACTTTTGTCACCAGGGCGTAGTTTGTTAAGAGTTAGTGACCACTGTTCGTTTCGCCATTTGTTTAATTCATTTCTTTATTGAATTTATTCTATTGGCTATGGATTTGTGGTAGTGGTTTTTTGACTTTTGGCATTTTTTCATGATATTGTTTTTTAAATGTATAAGTGTTTTCAGTTGTGGTGGTAGTTCTGGAGGTTTATATTTGGATGAGGTTTGAGGGATGGAAGCTAACATAGCGGTTTTTATTATTCTGTTGAAACTATTTATTTTATCTTCAATATCAGCGGGAGATTTTATTGACGGGTTAATATCGATCTGATTATCAACATGACTTCTAAATTTTCGCCAGTCAGCCTTTGAAAAAATAAATCTGATAGGGGGTTTTGTTATTTTGATATTTTTTTCAATTCTAAAAATCACCGGGTTGTGGTCCGAGTTGAGGGATGGGAGAGATATGAGACGGGATAAATTGTTTAAGTTACGGGTTAGAGCCAGATCTATTATACTTGGTTTGTAACGAGATTGCCTAGGTATATATGTGGGTTCGCTTGGGCTATGTATATTAATATTATTTTTACTAACGAAATTTATCAGGGTTTTACCATTTTTATTATTGTTGTGGCAATTCCATTCCTTACTTTTTGAATTTAAATCTCCAAAAATTAAGGTTCTTTTTCCAATTTTAAACATATTTAAGAGATCGGTATACAGAAGTTTATTTGGAGGTAGGTATGTTGCTATTGCATTTATATTTTTATTACCGAGCCGAATTTGTATACCGATAGCCTCAGCGAACTTAAGATTTTGAATAGGTCGGAATGAGTGTGGGAGATCTGAGCGAACCATTATCATAGCACCGCCACCTGCCCTGTTTCGATCTTTACGGTAAATTTTGTATCCCGGGACTGAAAATCGGTCTTGATTTGATAAACGTGTTTCACTTATTGAAATTAAATGTGGCTGATTATCAAAGATAAATTGTCTAAATTCAACGTTGTTAGCTCTTATTGATTGGGCATTCCACATCATGATTTTTATATTTTGTTTCTGGTTACTCATTTTGAATAGAAAATAAATATATAAAATCATAAAACATTTTATGTCGAATTAAAAGAACGGTAATGTAAATGAAGGAATTATAAATAAAAATGATCGGACGGAATGATTTTATTTGAGAGTTAGGGAAATACTTTCGTTTGTTTACTGTAAATAAATACAAAACTGTAGGAGGTGAATGAACTTGACCTAGTCTGGTTTTATTTATGTGAGTTGCATGGTGCGATATTAATATTGATGTGAACTTGTTATCAGTATGAATGCCTATAGGTATGTTTACTTTAAGGTGACTATTCTCAGAATTATAGCTGCTAAAGGTTACTTCGAGAATTATTATAAATAACAATGTTATACAATCTAACTTATAGTTTAACACAAAGACATTTATAATTTTATTATTTATGTCCATTAATCGAGAAATGAAAGTAAGCCTTCAACCAATATTAGTATTTTAGACATACTGTCATCTGCTGACTTCATTTTATACATGGTTTCTTTAAATTTTAAAATTATGTTGCTTATGTTAAAAGAACTGAAAATGTTTTTAATTTCTTTAAAACAATCTAATATTGATGATTCGTTAGGGGAAGAATTTGAGTTTACCTTTTTCTGTTCCGAAAATGTATTTTTGAGTTTGCCTTCGGTAGAGATGGGAACTCGTTTGTTATTGGCTTGAATATTTTTCTCTCAGCTGGTTTTATGGACGGCCACTGCTTACTTAGTTGTAGTTGCTGGTTTCTGATAAATACTGGGCATTTATCATAATTTGAAAAATGTTGTTCTTTGCAGTTACAGCATTTTGGGAGAAATCCATCCACCAAAATATTGGGACATTGTTTTGTTAAGTGCTCTTCTGCGCATTTTAGGCATCTAGGTTTTTTATTACAGTTTCTGGCAACGTGGTTGTATTCCTGACACAAGTAGCACTGAGTGACTGTTTTTTTACTATTGTATTTCTCCCATTTTATTACTGCGTTATTACAATATTTAATGTTATTTAATTGAGAGAGTTGAGCTTTATTTTCTAAAATAACTATTGATAGGGGTAATTTAATTTCTTCACCTTCAACCTTCTTTATCATCGGATACATTTTATAAATTTCTAATCCTTGGAATTTTAAGTATGTTATGATTTCATCTATTGGAAAGTCAGGCGGCATACCTCTTAATACTACTTTAGGTTTTACATCATGTTTTGGAGTGTAGGTATGGAAATTTAAATTTTTTGATTTTAATTCGATTTGTATATTTTTGAAATCTTCATCATTATATACATAAAATATGGATTTATTACCACTATATTTAAAGGTAACTTCTCTAATTTTAGTTTTTAAATTATTTTTTTATATCTTTGTGGTTTCGAAAAGAAGAATTCACTACCACTGGAGGAAAACGAATTTTGGGAGGTGTAGAGCTATTTTGTTCATTATTTTCTTCCTCTTCCTCGTCTGAGAAAATAGAATAACTATTTTTGATGGGAATGTTATATTGAGTGGACTCACCTCTTTTCCTTTTTGGCACATAATTTTGCTTGCTTGTAGAAGGCATCTCTTCTTCCATATTTATAGTAGGATCGCCCCACGGGGCATTCTTCTTGGTATAATTTTTATAATCTTCGGTAATCCCGACTTTTTAAATAATCAAAATGAAAAGAAAATTAAATAAACAACACAAAATTAAACTAAACAATAAGCGGACTGAATGAATAAGTGTCTTGACTCTGAGGCTGCTAGCTAGCTTAAGACTGATATTAAAAAGTAAATTATATACAATTGAGCCAATAATTTAAAAAAAATAATTAGGGAAAACAATTATTTCTAAAAACTTACCAAAATTTTATAATTGAAGACAAATGACTGTAATAAAATTTCAAACATTGAACTTCGGTCAAGGAAGTGCAATATAATAATATAGATATATTTATCATAATAAAATGGTAGAAAATGATACAGATTGATATATTAATTGATAAGGAGGTTAATGATAATAGGATAATGATTGCAATATTATCTCCTAAAAAATATAAATATAATTTGGAGTAGTATATAGTAATAAAATTGATATACCTACATTTATTTATAAATTATTATTTTTAGTGTTGTGTAATAGTCATAATACAGTTTTTATTGTTTGAATTTTATGTTATGAACATAAAACATAAAGGCTATATTTATGATTTTTAGTATAACACATCTAAAGCATGTTAAGAGAAGTTCTAAAAATAAATTATTAAATAATACGAATAGAATAATTAATAAAATAAAATTAATTATCCCTATCAATAATAACAAACAAACTAAATAATGATATTATTAGACTGATTGTTGATATGGAAACAATCATAGACAATGATAATACTAAAGTTTATCATAAAAATTGTTTGAAAAACATTATTATTTCACTACATAGTTATCTATATAAATATAAAAATAGTAATAACTTACTAAAATTGATCTCTTAAGTAATAAAAACATAAATGATTTAAATCTTTTTACAAAAATAATCTATACATTATATTTGTTAGATCAGACAAAATCCAACAATTAGCTATCATGTATAAGGAAGAATATGATTATAAAATTACGGTGAATGGGAGGATAAGAGCGCTTGGTACAGAGACTGTTCACGATGGCTCTGAATTTTTAAAAACTATGACCAAAGATTAGGCCTGCAATTTAAATAAATTTTTACCAGAAACAAATGTTCTCATATAATAGAGGAGGACAAAGGAAATTCAACTGTATAAAATTAGATAGTGTTACATTGGCAAGATAGGACTTGCTTTAACAAGTCTTAAAGCCAAAACAAAAAAAAATAATACAGTGGTGGAACAAATCAGAAACCGGTCTTTGTTGGTTTCAATAGCAGGAAGACCGACAGTGTGGAACGAACGTGAAAATGAAACTGGTCTTAGTTTTTATTCCAATTGGAATGAGAAAATCAAGACTCATTTCGTTCCAAACGAAAAACTGTTCTTCGGAATGTTCCATCCCTAGTTTACATTCTGTTGTCTCTTGCTTGTTTGTCAACATACTGGTTGTTGGACATTCTACCATCTCCTAGCCCAGTGAGTATATTGTAATGCCTCAAAAAGACTTTATTTAATTATGTGGTAAGTCTTAATATTTTAATATAATATAATAGAAGCTCGCAAAGATAATTGTGTTGGGATTCACAAACAATGATAGCATAACAGTATAAACTAAAAAAGATGATCAGGGATGCATTCAAAGAGGAACACCATGTCTAAGAAGAAATTCTTTAATAAATGCCTTGACTGTTCTTTGGCTGCATCCCTCATCATCTTCTCCATTCATCATACCAGTTAACTATACTTTCTTCATTAAAATAAAAAAAGGTATTGTCATTATAAAATGTATATGTTTTAAATGTTATATGTGTATAATTGTATGAATATTTTTCTTGTAATAAAATTTTGTCTTCGGGTTGTATCTTGTTCATTAAAAAGTTCGAACCTTGTAAATCCCTCAGACTGAAATTAAAATAATTGAATTAGTTGAATAATTTTTTAATAATTATTTATAAAATATAATATTATGTACACACAGATATATTTACACAATGTCCTTGATAATCTTAATATTGTGAGGTTAACACCATATACAGAGTGGCCACTAGACTAGAATTTGACTAGAACTTGAAAACGTGGAATTATGCTTGAATTTTTTACTATTGGAAAAATCAGGGAATTATGCTGGAATTTTACTTATTCATCTGGAATTTTGTGAGATCGTGAGATACTAAAAAAAAAAAAAAAAAAAAAAAAAAAAAAAAAAAAAAAAAAAAAAAAAAAAAAAAAATGGGATTTATTACTTATCTTCAATTTAAATGACAGTGAAAACATTAAACTCAACAGACGTTTAATGAATTCAATTTATTTTGAAATTCACAATCATAAAACAAATGACGACCGATTGCCGGATATCAGAGTGTTTACTGATAGGGAATAATTAGTTGCCAACTCTGTCACCGCTTACCAGTGCACTGTGGTTCCAGGACGGAAAAACCTCAAAAAATCATTACTACATTTAGTACTGTTTTTTGAGGTGTGATGTATATCTGATATGGACTGTTGATTCCTTATTGTTTTGCTTTTGAAACCGGAAACAAAAGCCTGAAAATTCGTACTAATTTATATATGCGAAAAACATGTCAGCATATGAACTAATTTTTTCTCGTAAGAGTTTTATAACTCATTTTGACAAAGAATAGAACAAAAAAAGGCAGAATTGAAACGGGTGTCAAATTACAACAACATTTTAAAGAATAGCGAGTTGTTTTCAAAATCAGTTGTTTTTTTTTTTCAGTTAGCTCCATCTACCTCTGCAATGTTAATTTTGTGGATTGAAAATTCATATTCAGATCTACAATGCACATTTAAAATGTTCACTGTCTATCGCCGTCTGCAAGAGTTTTTGCAAATTTAATTTATTTTTTTGTGATTTCCATGACATTTCCCCTTTAGAGCTGTGTTGAATTAGTAGGAATGTAGACACCACTAAGCATGTCAATTATGGGGAAATTAAAAAAAGTGTCGTTTGATTTCTTCACTTTTCTATCTTCTAGGATAGAACGGGTTTTAGGGAGATTGCAGACTGCATCAAATGTCCAATTTTACACTTTTTATACTCATTGTGGTTGTATTATTATCCTAAAAAGTTATAGTACCTGTATTTAATTTTTATAATTATTTATTTTAATTTTTATATCTTCATTATCTTGTAAATATAAAAAAAAAAATTATAATTTTTTTGTGACTTAAGACATTAAAAAAATAGTTATATAAACGTGTTTTTCTTTCTGAGTCGAATGAGACCATTTGCAAGTTGATACAATAATTTTTTTTACTTGATTTGATCACCTAGTCATATCAGTATAAGAGGTAACAATATGGCTGATAAAGCAGCAAAAGAAGCTCTAGCCCTCCCAGGACCTGGCAAAACCTTTTAAACAAAACTTAAAGAGACAATATCCCAAGAGTGGTAAGCATTGTGGGATCACAGCCCACCACCAAGTAATCTCAAGGTAATCAAGAAGGACATAAAACCATGGAGCAGTTCCTGTCGTACTAATCACAGAGAAGAAGTGATCTTAACGCGATTAAGAATTGGCCATTCGAGAACTACACACTTTCACCTTATTACCAGAGAGGTTCCACCCAAATGTGAAATGTGTAATGATTTTTCAATGTACCATATGTTTACCGAGTGCCCGTACTACATCAAAAGGCTAACTGAATCAGGAATACCTCGAGACATCTCAAAGGCACTGGGAAACGATGAAAACATAATTGAAAAAGTGATGGCTCTCC
The DNA here is from genome assembly GCA_003667255.2 of Euschistus heros. NCBI lineage: Eukaryota > Metazoa > Arthropoda > Insecta > Hemiptera > Pentatomidae > Euschistus > Euschistus heros. The sequence goes on from RCWM02000503.1 coordinate 502,544, forward strand.
TTTATAGAGAAAAGCTATATCACAAAATATGGATAATAACTTTTTGTCAAGAACAGACGAGCGTTGATGACCCTTAGGTTTTGCGCTCAAAAATCTCTCAAACGAATAAAATAATTTTTTTTTTTAAGTTATTAGTTTTTTTCTGCTTTTTAGGACGTTTTTGACCACTGTGCAACACAGCACTTGAACACCAATTATGGTTTGAAACTTTCTATAACACAGTTCGATGCATTTTATCTTTTTAACATATGGGGGAAATACTTCAAATAAAATCTATAGAAAAATCTTACAATATAAGTAAAAATTTAAGGTACAGAACTAATTTTTTTAAACTTTCATAAAAAAATTAGATTTACTGGATCCTTTCACCTTTGGCACTTTCAAGATTATGAACAAAGGCATCTTTGGTTGCGAAGAAACATATTACATTTTTAAAATTGAGCAGTTACAAAACAAAAAAAGCCCATATGTTGCTGCCAAAACTATGCCTGAAAAGGAAGGGGAAAAAAAAAAGTTAAAGAAGTTATAAAACAAAAAAAAGAAATAAAAATCAACAAAGAACAAAGTTATATGATGATAGGCTTGGAATAATTTAATAAAATAATGAAAGAAACAAAAAATATTTATCTTTGTATATTATTCGGTTTTGTCCTATTTTATGGATAATAGGTTAATGACATGTAAATTATACATTACCCAGTGTACAAGTCACGACAGTCTTGTTGATTGACTTCGGCAACAGTACATTAGGCATTTCGCTACCATCAACCCTGGCTGGCTGTACCCCTTACATAACTCAATCCCTTTTATTAGTTTGAAATCAGCTTTTTTTTAGGAGTTGTAGCTCCTAGTTCTTTTCTTCTTCGACTTTTATGCACCTATACATTTTGTAAAGAACATTTCTTAGTTATTCTCACTGTATATTTTAACACTGATTACAGGAGCAGTCCGAGTATATAGCAGAACTGACAAGAGTAAAAGACGATTCAAAGTGTTTGTCCGATAGCCAGTCCGAAAATATTATGCTACCGGAATCGCTCGGGCAACATGTTGTTGATCTTCAGGTCCGGGAACTTCAAGAAGAACTTGAAAAAAAGGTAAATTTTACCATTTTTTATTATAATATGTTTTAGTAATATTTGATTAGATATAATTGATAATGATCATTGGTGATAAAAGGATTGAGATAATTTCTATTTCTGGGATGTGCCAAAGACATATAAAAATAAATACCTAATTAAAGTGTTGTTTTATATTACATTAACCAACGCTTTAGTCGAACAATGTAGTGCACCATCAAAGCTGCAATATCAGACCGAAATGATCCTAGGTAAAGGGGAAGAAAAGCCTTATTTATCTAAGGCTACAAGTGGTTCTAAAAAATTAAAGTGTAAATTAAGCTCAGACCTTCGTTTATAGATACAAGTGCAGAATACTGGGAATTTGATGGCCAGAATGATATCAAATGATGTACTATGGAGAGGGAATCACCAATCTGCTTCCTGACTGTTTAGGACTGTAGAGAGCATTTCTCAGTATCACATCTTGTAGAGTTTATGAAATATGCGATAATTTTTTACTTCATAGCTTCATTAGCAGTAGTTAGAAGGTAAACATATTAAAAGTCCTTGCCCCTGGGAGGTGAGCTAACAGTGGGGGGTGGGAGAAGGTCTCATTTTTGGGTTTTACGATTATATCTCAAAAATGGTGGGCTATAGAAAAATATGTTCCTATTAAAATTATTCTATACATTTTTGTCGAGCCTTCAACAGTTTTTCAGATATACTTTGTTGGAAATCGGTAATTTTTGAAAAAAAAAAAAAAAAATTTATCTTATTTTTTTTTTCAAACAATTTCTTCTTGTGCCTTCCACAATCATTTCTCAGAAAAAATGTCAGAATTAATATTAAGAACATTAAATTTACTTTAATTTTATATATATGTTTCTGGCACTTGAACAAGAAAATGTTGGACAAAAAGTGAGGCAAATTTTGTTTGTTTTTTCAAAAATTATCAATTTTTAATAACAAACCATTGAAATTTCGACAAATATGTATAGAATAATTTTTATAGAAAATTTAATTAGCTTTAATTTTGCTCTGTAGCATATTTTTTTGAGTCCACCATTATCGAGATATAATTGAAAAACCCAAAAATGGGGTCCTTCTCCCCTACCCCCCACAGTTAGCTCACCACCTAAGGGGCGTGAACTTTTAAGTATGTTTACCTTCTAACTACTAACAAAGCTATGAATGCTCCATGCTCATATCGTTGGTGACATTAACAATTCTGTTATGTGTATTTTTTCAATTTAGATTTCTTTGCAAGTTTTTGTTTTAAAATAAAATTCCACGTCTAATGTAGAACCCAAATAAGCAAATTCAGCTTGGATCAGGTTTTGAAAAAACACTTTTTGTGATTTTAGTCCTAAAAATAATTAAACATGTGCACCAAAGCACATTTTAATGTTATAGAAGATGCTAAAATGCACATAGCAGATTTAGCAATCTCACCGATGATATGTTTTATATATTTTTTTTCTTACCTGTGATTCAGTTTTCTGTATGAGACAAATTTTCAAATTAAATAGCTTAATCCTGTTGAACGTCTATGCCTTTTTGTTCTTTATTTATTTTTTTTTCTTACCTGTATGATTGTGTTGTTTATTTTCAAAGGAGAGTAATGTTTTCTTTATTTAAATTTTTTTTATTTCGTATTAGGAGAAACAAAATCAAGAGGAGTTCACTCGTTTTTTTTTTTTTTTTTTTTTTCTCTCTGCCGGCTTTTGTGGCACCTCAGCCTTGTGGCTCATTGTGCCTATGCCGTTTATCCTGTACTATTTTAGTACAGTCCTAGTGTTTTCATGTACCCTATAATCCTAATAGGGTCTATGTCCACACTCGGATCTAGGATGATTTCTTCCCCAAAATGAAGAAACCTCCTCCTTGCCAGCATATCGCATTTGCATATAATGTGGTCATCCTCCCTGTTGCAGAATCTGCAGTTTGGTGAGGTCTTGATTTTCATTATGCAGAGATGTTTGTTTAATCTGCAATGCCCTGTATACATTTCTGTCAGGTATTTGAGCTTGGCTCTGTCAAGATTAAGAAGTTGTGTACTTCTTTTCTTGCAGTGCCCTCCCAGAAACAGTTTTGACTGTACCAGTTCTGAGAGGCGATTCTGTCATAGAGCCTTGCAATTTCACTTTTCGCAAGACTCCAGGCTATGCCACAGATAGGCTCGGGAGCAGTCGGAATGCTGTCCGGACCTTGTCTGGCCAGTTCATCAGCCTTCTCATTACCTGTTATGTTCGAGTGTCCTTTTACCCATTCTACCCAGATTCTGTTTTCAACAGCTAGCCTGTTGAGGTATAATTTGCAGTCCTGAACAAGCTTGGATCTGGTTATAGCATTCCTCAGAGCACCCAGGGCAGCTTGACTGTCTGAGTAAATCTTAATGGTTCTGTTCTGTGTTCTATCTTCTATTAGTTGTTGTGCACAGCAACAGATTGCCATTACCTCAGCCTGGAATACCGAGGTATACTTCCCCAGGGGGAGAGATGTGCTCTTATTGTCGCTCGATCTCCATATTCCTGCTCCTGAACCTTTCTTGGTTAGGGAGCCATCGGTATAGCAGTTGATACCATTGCATTTTTGGTGTTGCTTCCCGATGTCTGTTTCCACGTTGAAGATAATCTCAATGTGTTTCTTTATCTGGAGGTCTGAGTTCATTTTGAGCACCTCTATTCCCTCCATTTTGTTTAATAGCTTCTTGTGTCCATCTCTTCTAGATGGTTCAAAGAGCAATCCTTGTTTAACAAGTTTATACATAGAGAGCATAGCTCTCGCTATGCTCTCTATGCTCTCTATGTAGGTTCTCATGGCTCCTGTGATTAGAAGGCATGCCAGTCTGTACTTTATTTAGTTGGACTTTAGATCTTTCCAGCCCCGCTTTGTGCCACCACACCATAGTGGCATACAATATTGAGGGTCTGATTACCATAGTGTAAATCCAGTGGACTACCTTTGGTTTCATACCCCAGGATTTACCTACTGCCCTTTTGCAGGCCCATAGGCTCCTTAAAGTTTTGGACGACACATATTCTATGTGTCTGTCCCATTTTAATTTGTTATCCAGATAGACTCCCAGGTGCTTAACCAGTGTGCTAATCTTGATCTGGATTTCATTTAGTTTCGGTGGTCTAATGACCACCTTCTTACGATTTGTAAAGATGCATAGTTCTACTTTATTCGGATTGATGTTCAGACCCCTGTTGTCACACCAATCCGTCAGTATCCCCATGCATGTAGTAAGCAGGTCTGATATGGCAGCCTGATGCTTGCCACCCACCAGGATAGCGATATCGTCCGCATATCCCTGTGTGTAGAACCCTGCTTTGTTAATGTTATTCAGTAGGGAGTCTACCACCATAAACCAAAGTAATGGCGATAGGACCCCCCCTTGTGGGCATCCACCAGCGGGCTTCGCCCACAGTTTGTTATCTTCTAATTCGGAGTATATTATCCTCCCCTTTAACATCGAGCATATCCACTGGCGGATGGTTGGGTCAATCTTTCTCTCCTCCAGGGCTGTCTCTATTGTCAAGTAGGGGGTTCTGTCGAAGGCTCCTTCTATTTCAATGAAGATGCCCGCCATTATTTCCTTTTGGTCCAATGATTTTTCAATCTTGGATGTTAGGTGTTGAAGGGCCACCTCACAGGATTTACCTGCCTGATAAGCGTACTGCGAGTGGTGCAGTGGTCTCAGCAGTAGCTTATTATCCCTAATATGCCTGTCCAAAACCTTCTCCATGGTTTTCATGAAGAAGGATGTCAGACATATGGGCCTAAATGCTTTGGGATTGATATAATTCTCTTTCCCAGGTTTTGGTATATAGATGACCTTGGCCAACTTCCATTTGTTTGGTATGTGTCCAAGTGCCAGGCTTCCTCTTAGTAGTTCTAGGAGGTATGGTTTGAGTACAGATAGCCCTTTCTGCAGCAATGCTGGGAAGATGCCATCTACTCCAGCTGCTTTATATGGTAAGAAGCTGTTTATTGCCCATGCAATTCTCTTGCCGGTTATTATCTCATTTGCTCTATCCCAACTCACCCTATCAGGGGCTTCGTTATTACCCGGGAATGAGCTTTGGTTATACTTAACATCGCAACCAGGAAAGTGCGCCCTTGCTAGGACTTCGAGTGTCTCCATGCTATTCATGGTATACCTCTCTCTGTCCCACAGAGAGCCCAGCTTGTCCTTTTGCGTCTGTTGAGATAATATTTTGTTGATCCTACTTGCTTCTGCAGTGGATTCAACTTTTTGACAAAACTTGACCCTTGAAACTTGAGTTCACTCGTTAGTGAGCTAGTGTTATTTAGTATAACGAGAGTTGAGTTCCTAACTGATCCTACTCTCCTCATATCAAACTATCTTGTAATGCCCTCGTGTTCCTCAAAAAGTATCGCTTTTGCCCAACTAGGTCACAGGTAAAACATGTTCCAAACAAAAAAATTAAAAAATAAAGTATGAAATGGTAAATTGGTCTATACTTGGTTTAGATATTGATTAAAGTAAGCTATTAATTTTAATTTCATGTTTTAAATCTTAGCTGATTTGCTTATTTTGTATCTTTTGTTTTGTTTCACAGGAAACTGAAATAGCTGATTCAAAAAATATCATTAATGATCTCAGTGGTTTGATTAATGAAAATAAGGAAACTATTGAAAATCAAAGCTCACTATTAATAAAAAGAGAAAATGAATTAAAACAGAAAGATAAACAGTTAAAAGATTTAGAAGAAACCATTGCGAATTTTAAAAGTGAATTAGAAAACTTGAAAGAGAAATATCAACAACTTGTAAAAGATTCTGAGTATCAAATGCGTGTTTTAAAGGATGAGTTGAATGTATCCCATAGAACCATATCAAGTCTAAAATCTGAGAAAGAAAAATTGGAAGAAACTATTAATTCTGATGTTGAAATGATCAGAATGCAAGAAGAAAAAATTAACTGTTTAAATGATGCAATGCATCAGACAGATGAAGAAATCAATTCTTTGAAAAACGTTATCTTAAAACTAGAAAACCAATTGGATATTACCTTGAAGTCAACTGGAGAGGAAATCAATTTTAAAAATGAACAGATTAAGGTTTTAGAAGATTCAATTAATGCCTGGGTCGATAGAAATATGGAATTAAACAATATCCTCGGAAATCTTACTTCAGAGATTGAGGAAAAGAATGTCACCATAAAAAATAATGGGACTGATTTAAGAAATTTAGAATGTCAAAATTTATTTTTAACTAACACTTTACAAGAAAAAGATTCAATAATCAATAGTATGCAAACATCGATAAACTCGCTGACTGGAGACATATCATCTTTAAAGCATAAAGAGAGTTCTTTGGTCGCCGAACTTAAGTCCTCGGACTGTCGCAATTCTCAGCTCCAGTCACAATTGTCTGATCTCAATGAACTGCTCAACAATTGCATTTCGGAAAAAAATATACTTTTGAAAACAGTCCAAGAAAAAGAAACAGCTACGCAACAGCAGATAAATAAATTAAAAGATATGAAAAATGATTTTGAAGCTAGGAAGCGAAAACTTGAAAGTGACCTGGAACAGAAAGAAAAAGAATACAAACAAGCAGAAGAGGATAGATGTCGTCTAAATATAGATTTAGATGATTTGAAGCACAAATTCATGTTTCTTGAAATAAAGATGAAGGAAAAGGAGGAGGAAGTGTCAGAAAAAGGTTGCACTATTGAAAAATTAGAAAATGATTTAGAAACATTTATTAAGAAAGAAATAGATTTAACTAATCAGATTAAACATTATGAAAAGAGCATTTCTTCCACTGAGCTAGAGCTCGAGTCTTCTAAAACTGCGATATCTGAACTACAAAAGGAAGTTTCTCAACTTTTGTTCGAAACAGAAGATCATAGCAAAAAAGAATTTAATTTGAGAAATGAGTTATTGACAAGTACAGAAATTATAACCGATCTTAAAAGACAATTGAACGAAGCAGAAATAAAACAAAAGAAGCTCCAAGAAGAATTTCTGAATGAAAAGGACTCATTGAATCATGTTATCGATGAGCTTAAAACATCTTTAGTAAAACTTAATGAGGATATATTAATTAATAATGATGTTAATGATGTACTTGCTAAAGATCTCAATGAAAGGAACGAAATGATTAAAAATTTAGAAAATACGATGAAAACTCTTCAGTCCCAACTATTATCGCTAGAAGAAGATAACCAAATTCTTAATAACGATGTCTTGTCTAAAGGATACGCCATCGATGAACTTTATAAACAAATCGAGTCTTGTAAAGTTGAAATTAATGCTTTAATAATTGAAAAAGCAGCTATATCACACGAATTGCAAAACTACAAGGAAAAATACAATGATCAAGTAAAGAAAACAGACAATTTAAATAAAAAAATTTCAGAATACATTACAAGAGTAAATTTCCTTGCGGAAGAGCTCAATTCAAAGGAAGCTGAAATCACTAATCTCACAGCAAATGTTGAAGATTTGGAATTGAAAAAAAGTTATCTTAAAGATGTGAATCACTCCGCCCAAAATAAAATAACTTCCCTAGTAGAGGAAATAAACGATCTTAAAACTGATCTATCAAATTTACACAAAACTCTCAAGGATCATGAGGAAACTATAGCCATGTATAGAGAGAAAGAAAACGAAAAAAATGATTATATGGACATGCTGGAAGAATCTGCGGCCATGGCAAAGTCAGATTTGTCAGAAATAAGAAGAAGAAATCTCGATATGAAAATTGAAATAGAGGATTTGAAGGAGAAATTAGAGGAATATACAGTAAAATATGATAAATTAAAAATAAAATGTGATGAAAGAAGTTTAGAAGCCCATGATTTTAAAGAAAGATGTCATAATTTATTTCTTAGTTCGAATAAGGAATTAAAGAGAATGGAAGATAACTTTTACACTGAAAAGTCCAAGCTAACAGAAGACTACAGCAGTTTAATGAGTGATTTTAAAAATTTGAAAGATGAAAAGGAAAATTTGGATATGGAATTGGAAAGTATCAAATTAGACTATTCTAACAGTGTTGAAGAACTTCAAAAAACCCAGCTCCTAATTGTTCAGCTTCAGGAAAAAGAGGCAAGCCTGACTCAAGAGGTTTTAGTGTTGAAAGGAAAAGAAGGAATGTCAATGAAAGAAATATCTGATAAAAATAATATAATTGATGGTCTGAATAATGATTTGGATTGTCTTAAGAAGTTAGTTTCAACTTATGAATTTGAGGAAGAAATTTTGAAATCTAAACTTCAAACGAAAGAAACCGAAATGGTCGAGCTGAAGTCAAAACTTGATGGACTCTATGTTCTATTAGAATCCAAAGACGAAAAATTCGAAGAAGAAATTGAATCGAAACTCAAAAAAATTCATGATCTTGATTTAACTATCGGAAAATTAAACAGTCAGTACATTCAAGTCAGCAAAGAAAAAGAATCTCTAATTGTTGAAATAGAAAACAAAAAGTCCTTAGAACTTGAATTGAAATCGGTACAAACTGATTACCAATCATTGAAGGGTGAAAAGGAAGAATTGGAAAAAGAATCGATCCTAAAAAATGAAGAAATGTCTCAATTGAAGTACTCTATATATTCATATGAAAAAGAAATAAATGTTTTGAAAATGGAAAACCAAAACCAAAGAAAAACTTTAGAGGATAAGGTTAAAGAATTAGAAGAAATGAAGTCATCTCTAAGGACACTTCAAGATGAAAATTTAGAGAGTAAAATGAAAGAAAAAGCTATGATGGAAGAGCTAATCCATCACAATGATATAATTGTGAACATTGAGCAAAACCTTGCCATCTCTGATGCTCAAGTAAACGAAGCAGGAGTAGAAATAGCCTCGCTGAAAGATACTTTGCTCAAAAAAGATGAACAAATTGAAAAAATCGTTAAAGAAAAGAACTGCTTACAATTGGACATGGACATACTTGTAAGAAAAAGTGAAGTTTTCTCGACTCAATTGGATGCGAAAAATAACCAAATTCAAGAACTTCATGAAAAAATTGAGAAGGCAGAAGATGAAATTTCGAAATTGACTTTGAAAAAAAACGAACATGAGCAGACGATAGAAAGCCTATATAGTACATTACACAGCCAGAACACAGAAATTAATGATAGGAATAAGGAAATAGCCATATTACAGAAGGAAATTAAAAATATCATCCATAAGCTTTCAGAGGAAAGTGCTTCTCAGCTCAGTCAAATTGAGAAGTAAGTATTAACATTACGCTAATCTACTGAAGATGAATTTAAACAAATTTAAATAAATAACTTTATTAAATCGCTCCATAGGTTGAGAACAGAACCTTTACTAACAATAAAAATTGGGTAAGGCACAAATATTCCTAGAAAAGTATATAATTTAGTAACTAAATTGATAATCTATGATTCTGAGTACACTGGGGTTGGGACAGAGATAGGCTTGGCTAATCAAATCCTCGGTTAATTGAGAGCCCAAAAAAGTAAGGGGAATAGATAAAATAAAATAACATAGGACAGTTATCATAATACATATATCTATTTAATAATAAAATAATACTTATTCCGTATGCAATAATAAAATACATTAGTAACATTATTACATATGAAAATCAAAAAAGTTTATGGTTTCAAAAAAATCTATAATTCCCTAATGTTTAAGTATTGACATTCTATCTGCCACTACATGATCCCTCTATTGTCAAAATATCATGAAATCGAATGATGTTCATCAGTTCTGTCTTTCACTTATTGAAGTGCTTTCTCCAACCCAGCAAATTCTTCTTGAGGAATTGTTAATGGATATTCGTTTCTTAACAAAACGTCCTATCCATCCTCTAGTCCTCCTGTAGAAATGCTTCAGAATTCAACAGGATATTTTTTTGATCTCTCCAATATTATCTGTCATTGCCATCAGTACTATCCAACTACTCGTTTATTTTTAACATCTCTTCTAAAAAGATTCTAATGTTTTTATAATATAGATGGGCCAACTATGACTTTGGTCGACTAGTTAGCTGGCTGAAAAGCTGATTAGTTTGCCCAGCTGATCATTGCTTTGTTGGAATTCGGGTGACATCGGTAATGTTCGTGTTACTTTGTTTATAGCTTTGTTTTTACTAGTTTATATGATTAAAATATAAAATAATGTATTTGCTATAAATTAAAAAACTTTAAATTATTTATCTTAAAAATATTATAGGTTAAAAGCTGACAATGAAGTAAAGGAATCAAAATTGAAAACCCATATTTCAGAAAGTGAATACAAAGAGCGTTTGGAACAGGTTAAAGCTGGCTATGAAAAAAAAGTGCTCACATTGAAAGCTGTGATGGTAATCATTATTAAAAATGTTTATTTTATTTTTTTTAATATTGTTTTATTGTATCTATCTTCTAAAACTATTGGGTTGTTTTGCATAAAATGTCTGATGATTTCATAAAAAAGGTTATGATTTAAAAAAAAAATGTTATTGATTTTTAAAACTTTATAGGTCATATACATCTAGTGAATGTGTGGGAAAGTAAATATAATATGGCAACTTGTAAAGCAACCACCCATTGGTGGTACTTTAATAAAAATTTTATAGTAGCAGGTCTCGAAGCCATCTTCTTTTCAGATGCCTTGGAGAGTAATCAGGAATTAAATGGGAAGCAAGTTGAGAGACTCGTGAATTTGAGAGGTAATGGAGTTAACCATGAAAGAATAGGTATCTTGTTTGGGCTAAATCAGCAACATATAGGGCATCATGGTCTTCATGGATAAGTTTATTTGTTAACAAAGTAAGAAGCATTGAGTATTTTTTGAAGGATTTTGGATTGTAAAGAATGGATATGAAAAGAATTGGAAGGTTTAGTGGAGCCCCAAAGCTCAACTCCATTTAATTATGGTCATGTTAATAAGTCTTGTAATAAATCAGAAGGTTTGAATGTTGGTCTAGTAAATGTTGAAGAAGTCAAAAATGACAGGCTTTTCTTTTAGTTTTAATCTTGTATGTGGGTTACTCGTGATTTGTTTGTCTAGATAGAGTTCTAGTCTGCGAAACTGTTCAACAGGGATTAATGGAATAAAAGGAGACTTTTACGAATTAAAAATAGGAAAACTGTCATCAAATTTTTGATTCAAAGCACACCAACAGAGGTGGAATGTTGAGGGTGAAGAAAAACGTTAAATATAAAACTATTGACACCCAACTGAAAGCCATATCCATGTTAGAATCGTCATCACACCATTCATCTCTCAAACCTTTCCAAGCTAAAATTTCCATGTAAAACTCAAGAGTGGTCCAAAACAAGTCTATAATGCCAATGAGAAAAACTAATACCAAACATCATCATAGGAATGAAGATTCTGCTCTTGGCAGAAAATTATCAAAAGTCAATAAAAGGTTATCTGATTTTCATGTTGTGTACTAATGTCAGTGCTATAAATCAGATCTACATCATTAGACTGTTTTCTTCTGAATAATTTTTAAATATTTGTTAAAATGCAATATTTCATTTTTTATGTTTTTTTTCTTTACATCCAGTAATCCCCTGTTCCTCTGGTCCTTTATGTGTAGAATTATCTAGACTTTACTGTAGGTATACTAAAATGTGAATAATGAATGAATGAAATAATGAAAAAAAAAAATATCAACAATAAATTTGGTATTAATACTTGTTGATTATTTATCGAAAGTAAACATTCTTTTTGGAAACAACTAAGAAGGTCACACTTCTGTAAAAAATATAATCATGTAGTAAAAACAATCATTTTATGCAAAAGAACCAAGTATTTATAAAATCACATATAGTTAATGTAAGTAACAGTTGCATGTCACAGTAATAATTATAGTATCATTAATTTTTTTCATTTTATTTCCTTGATTGCATAACGTGATGTAATGATATTCTTTGGTAAGATATTTCAAATAATCCAAAACAATTATTACAATTTTATAACAAATCATTTACCTGTATAATTATATTTTTTCATTGAAGAAAAAGCAGTTTACTGAAAAATTAGAAGATCTCACGTTCTCTATCCAGAATGAAAATACGGATCTCAAAGAAAAGGTACTTGTGTATATTTAATTATAACTTTCTTTTAAAAATTTAATTTTTATCGTTATTTTTTTAATTTAATCTAAAGCTACTCAAAGAACAAGAGAGGTGTGCAAGATTGCAGTCAGAACTCTGGAATGCTAGTGACAAATTGCTAATTGCTCAAGAGCAGAATCGAACATTACTTTCTAATTTACAGACTCGAAATGTGTATGAAGTAGTCAGGCCGACTGAAGTAAGTATCTTTAACATTTAAATTTTACAGATAGTTACAGAACATTGTTACAATCAAAAAAAAATTATTTAGATGAAAAATTTTGATTATAAAGTTTATTACTAATTTAATTTGTTTTTAACATTAGGTAATAAATATTTGCTAAGAAAATAAAAGTAAGTAAAATAATGATTATTTATATTTCTTTCTTTTTTTTAATTTACAGCCACTTTCTCCAATAAGCAAAGCACGATCCATGGAAGTTTTGTCGTAAGTATTCTTTCTTACCTTTCTCTTATAATAGTTGTTGATTGCGGCATCAAGCATTATGGTTTTACTTAAATACAGAATAATATTAATTCATCAATGGATTGATTAAAAGCAATTTTAAATTGAATAATCCAATTAAAGAAAAATAAGAGATTTCCAAATGGTGATAACAGATTTTTTTTTAATTATTGTTGGTTTAAGTAAGATAAATCTTTGGTTATCTTCTTATGAAACCTGTTCACTTGCGTTAAGGGGGAGTAACAATGCCTTAAAGCTTTAAAAAATAAAATATTGTGAAGAATATTTGGCCTAAAAAAGGATGAAGAAATGGGAGAATTTAAAAGGTTTCACATTGCAGAACTGCGAGAGTTATGTTCGGTATACATAGTTCAGGTAATAGCAGCATGATGGCTGAAATGAGCAAGTAAAGTCGTTGGGATTAGTAATGGCCAAATTCTGGAAAAAGTAATCAGTTTTGAGGCATCTTTTAAATGATAGAGGGGTAGATCAAAATGTAGTAGATGGGAGGATTGCATCTGGGCCAACCTGGTGAATTTCGGTTTTGAGGGAGGGGGAAGTGTGTGGTCAACGGTTGGTGGTGTCGGCATCAAACCTTCTGGTTTGCTATACCTTTTATTTATTTATCTTCTAATGATGTTAAATTACTTTCAATTTTATTATAGACATTATTCCCTAAGGAAAACATTTCATTCCTAATTGAAGGGTTTATTCAATACTAGCATTCCCCGTTGCGGCTTCCCCCATTCTCTTAAGTGATGAACTTAAATAATTTTTACTAATAATTGAAGGTTTATCTGTATATCAATAAAATACTTGTATTGAAGTAGGGAATTGAACATCTTTTCTTCAATGATCCTTTCACGCATAGCATTTTTAACCTGTATAAAATTACACTGGTTAGGTGTTTGAAGATAACGTATAAGCATAGTTAAAGTTCCAATTTTTAATTTTAATGTATGAGTTGATAACCCAGATGGAAAGAGACTATTAAAAAACTCTAGCGGATAATGGACTGCATTATCAGTGCTTATAGCTAAAGTCACAAGAATCATATTTTTACACACAATGTAAATAAAAAAGCAAAGGATTGACATTTTTATTTGTCAATCATTTTTATTCGGCAAATATAATTTAAATGATTTCATTTGGTTAGGTTTTAATTTCTGGCCATAAAATCATATGACAGTTTGTCTAACTTCGTTTCTACCAGTTGTCATTGTACATTTAAATTTTTATTCTTGTAAATTGTATTATTGCTAAACTTTTCTAAAACCATAAAAATCATGTAGTTAAAACATGGTACAGATGGGTTCAGTACTTTTACCATTACGAACTCTATTCAGGAATGGTGATAACCACATATCAATCAATTTTCAAAACTTCACTAGTATCCACATATTGTCAGTTTTTTAATAAAAAAACTAATTGCAAATCAGTAGATTTTATTATTGCTAAACCTTCATGAAACTATAAAGATAATGTGGTTGCAATTTGGTACATATTGGCTCAGTAGTTTTCGTGGTTGGTGATCACAAACGAAAAATGGCTAGTCCTTATATATAATAGTATAGTTGAATGAAGGGATTATGTTAAACTTAAATTATATATAATCTAGTTCATTGGATGAAGAATTTAAGTGTAGAAGTGTTGGGTAGCAAAATCTGAATATTTCAAAACAGCTAGAAAAAGGTATATGAAGAAGATGAAGGGGCTATGTAACATTTGTATGCTAAATGAAAAAAAAAAAAAAAAAAAAAAAAAAAAAAAAAAAAAAAAAAAAAAAAAAAAAAAAAAAACCTTTAAACATAAATTATTCAAAATTGTGTTTCATCACATAACCTCTTCATCCATCAAACCCTTCAATTATGTGCTTCTTATATCTGTTAAATGTGCCTTCTTAGTTTGGTTTTAGTGGATATAATCATTGTGGAAAGTTAAAGTTGTGCTTTTAGTAAGGGGTTTTTAGAATAATTACAGGATTTTGAAAACGATAAAAAATTTTCCTACTGAAAATTGCACAATTTTGGCTTATTGACTTATTCACGACAGCCAGGGAAATGTTAATATTTATTTTGTTTTATCTGATATAAAGTCATTGATATTTCAGAGGGCGGAACAGGGGCATTGATAACTTTGCCCGCGACATCAGCTTCAACGAGTCTGGATCCAGTCGTAGGTCATCCATCAGGAGCCTCCCCAGGGGAATGGGTAAAAAGTTCTCTTTCTCAGCTGGTTTGTTCTTAACATTATTAACAGTTCTATTTTATTTTCTGTTCATAAAACATTCTTCAAATATTTTCTTTTTTCATTCTTTTTCTGTTATCTGTATTAATAAGTGTTTTATACTAATTATTCTATGTAAAATCATGAATGAGGTCAGGTTATGTATATGCATATATTGTTTGTTTTTTAAACAATGATTTACCTCCAAGAAGAAAAAAGGCTGTGTTAATATTGAACAACTTTATTTTTATACTTACAGATATTTCAAACTTACTTACAAACACTTTTGGATAGTTATATTTTAAGCTTGACTTAAATTGAATATTTGATTGTCTACGGTTTATGGTTGTCTTTCCTTGGTGTACTGATACTCAGCCTTATGCCAGATCTTGTTGAGAAGCTTAAAAAAGCTATTGAAACTTCACTGAGCTTGTCAATGTATTTTTATATTGAAAGTCATATAACTCATCAAGACTGGAGTACAGACTCGTATTTTTCTGTATCGCTATCGCTGAGTTTTCTATGAGTGCTAGCATACTCTTACCACCTTTATCCCCTCTCCCACCATCTTGAATCTCATTGAATTTTTTACCTCTTGATTTATAGCCATGAAATGTAACATTTTGACACGCTTTAGTTCTGTTGGTTTTCCTCGGATCAAAAATTTGCCGACTCAGAACAAGCAGTAGATTATAAATAGGCATATCCATGATCTATTGTTTTTCCTTGTCAGGAAGAAATTGAGTTTTTATATTTTTTTTTCTGCAAAAAAAAATGCAATATCGCTAAGATAATTTTTTTTTTATATAATGTTACTAACTAATGACTGTATGTTAAACCCACTGGAGGATACTGGTTTCAGATCTATCTAACGATTTTTTACCCCAAAGGATATCCTTGGCCACTTCTTCCCAACAAATTAATTTTCATCCTTCTGAAAATTGAATAAATCTTTTCGTTTTTTAAAAGGACAGTCTTTCTTCTGTCTTTCTGTTATGGTTATCGTACAAAATTTTTGTTGGGAAGTTGAATATTATCTCGACCCTATCTAATTTAACCTATCATAAGTTTTTACTATCTCCTGGACTTTTTACTATCTTATGTCTTTCCTTCATAACCTGGACTGTATCATATTAACCTTAACATGTTTTTTTGTGCATGGAAATTAATGTATTTTCCATTAATCTTTCAGTAATTATAAATAAATTTTGAATTGTTTACACAAGTCTATTAAAATTGTATATATATATATATATATATATATATATATATATATATATATATATATATATATATATAACTAGCATCCCTCGTTATGGCTTCACCCACTCTCATAAGTAAAGAACATAGATGATTTTAACTCATAATTGTAGTTTTGTTTGTTTATTGAAAATAAAATCTTGTATTGAAGTATGCTATAGAGCATTATGTCTTCAATGATATTTTCATACATATCTGTAATTTTTAACCTGGTTAAAATTGCACTGATTAGGTGTTTCAAGATTATGTTAGAGCATGATTTCGTCATAATTTTATATATAAATATATGACAGTGTGGAAAACCCCATTTCTTCCACTTAACATTGTACATTTAAATTTTTATTCTTGTAAATTGTATTAGTGCTATGCCTTACCAAAACAATGAAAATGATGTAGTTAAAATCTGGCACTGGTTGGTTCAGTAGTTTTACTATTGTAAACTATTGCAGAATGGTGCTCGCCACCTATCGTTCAATTTTCAAACTCCACTGTTATCCACAATTATCGCTTTTTTTAATAAAAAATTAATTGAAAATAAGTATATTTTATTATTGCCAAACCTTCCTGGAATTATAAAGATGATGTGGTTAAAATTTGGTGTAGATTGGTTCAGTAGTTTTCTTGGTTAGTGATCACAAATATAAAATGGCTTGTCCTTTAACATAATAGTATAGGTAAGACATAAGTTGTATTAAGTTATTGGTGCCAAGGGTAGAGAGGAAAAAAAAAATTATTGTAGAATAAGTTAAATGTTTCTTCTTTTTTTTTTTACCTTTTTGAAATTTTATTACTGTAATACAAAAATGCAGCAGTAATTGAGAGGAAATTCTAGATAAACTTCCTGTTAATTAATTATTAATTAATAATTTGAAATAATGTCTGACTTCAGTTTTCTAAAGTTTGGTTATCTTTGTTCTGGTTAAACTTGGTTCTGATATTATCCTTGCTTTTTGGTCTATCCTAATCCATCTCTCACTCTCAAAGTAAGGGTTACATTTGAAATAAAATTAAAGCACCAATATCTTTTCCAAGGCTAATATAAAATAGTGTAATGTTGAGTAAATTCTAGACAATATAAACTTCTGCTACTGCTTCAGATTTAATATAGTATTGTTTTATAAGTTATTTAATTACTGTATGCTTATTTAAGATTTTATATTTATATATATATATATATATATATATTTATATTTATATATATATATATATATATATATATTTTTTATTTTAAAATATATTTATCAACAACTAATAATTATTTCATAATATATATATATGTATATGTATGTAAAGGGAGTAAAAGTTTTGTGGACAGTTTTATACATGTAATTTTTAATATAAACACCTTATTTTTATAACTGAATAGGTTATATTATTTTCTCACATCTAAAATAAATATGATTTGGTTTTGTTTTATATTTAAAGATTAACTATTTGTAAATAGGTAAAGTGTTCCCAGCTGCAGAAGAAGATGGAGAAGTGTTCGACAATAGGTACCTCGCTGATTTGAAAGCTGGCAGGTGTGATGTACAGTATGATCCCAACAGAATGTCAACTTTGCAGTATAGGAATTCCCTTTGTCCTCCACATTTAAAGTCTTCCTATCCGGCGGAAACGCAGTTCATCAGCACCATTAAAGAGGATGATATTAAGGTAACTAACTGGCTTGAAATTTAATGATCTATGATTTAATGATTAATGAAATTTACAATGATCGAATAGTAATAAAAACTATGTAATATTGCTCGTAATTGGTAGCCACTCCTGATGATCCTTAGCTATTGTCTGGTTCCATTTCACTTTGTGGAGGGGGGGGGGGGCTTTTCATTATGAAAAAGAAAATTTCCGCCCCAGGTGAACACTGGTTAAATTTAGCTCAATGATGAAAAGAAATGAGGGGATGAAAGTGAGGGGAAAAAATACTAAAAATTAATATACATGAAAATTATGAAAACTTGAAAATAAACTATTATTAAAAGGAAGCAAACACCATTAATAAAAAAAATCAGTGTAATTAGAATTAATATTTTGTCTTGCTTCAAGTTATGTAAACAAATGAAGATATAGTATCGATACTTCTTGAAAGTGGTCTCTTTGACTGCTGGTGGTGTTCTTGTGGAAATTGAAAATGCTGTGGCGAAGGCAGAGGCAAAAGAAAAAAAAAGACTGCCACAAATCTGCTGATGGATGAAGTTGTGTAAACTGCTTTTTCACTGCTATGGAGGTCTGTCTCAGACTACTTTGTCCCTAACTACACTTTTTTTTTTTTTTTTTTTTTTTTTTTTTTTTTTTTTTTTTTTTTTTTTTTTTTTTTTTTTTTTTTTTTTAATTTAACCATTTGTTGTACTATTAGCCATGACTTGAACCGTTATATACAGTAGACGCCCCTTAATGTGATCCCTGCGGGACTCGCACAAGGTGATCACACAAACCGACTGATAACATTAAGCAAAAGCCACTAATATGGAATCAGAGGAAAAAAATCTTATGGACAACAATTTTTATTAGGTAGAAAATACACACAATAAAAAATATGTATTTACAAATTAATTTAAAATATGTACAGAATGTTACGAGTAAGAATTCGATATTCTTCTGCTGTTTTAATAGTTTATTCAGCAGTGGCAGAGAAATATTCAAAGTTATTGCGGCTTTACGCTGACATTCTGGTAGACAGTCGATCGTAAGATTTTATTATTTCAGATAAATTCAGGTTCTGTCGTTTTGATGGTCCTGCAGTCATTTAAAATTTTTTTTTAAAAAAACTGAAAAATCACTCGAAAAACAAAACAGATGGTCCGAATACTTCAGAGGATGAAATCATACTGAGCTGAGCTAATAAAGTTATTTTCATATAATAGAGAGAATGGGATGATTATATTGTACATTCTTAGAAAAAGGGATGTTCTTGGAAGGAATTATGAGCTCCAGCCTTACAAAAAAACAAAAAAGCTGAAATTCCAAGATTTTGAGAATGATCACAATAAACGAAATTCCGATAACAATAAATGGAAAAATGGTGATGTATGGGCCCGTTCTAAGCCATTATCATCACACAAAGCGGTTGATCACATTATGCAGCGTGGACTGTATATACATTTAGGCTTTAACAAAATACTTACAATTAATTATAATAGATATTGATTATTAAACTTAAACATATTTTTTCCCCCATTGGAAATGTAATTGATACAAAAAAAAACAAAAAAAAAACAGCAATATTGAGCTTTAATAACAGGCATCATTATTGGTCGGGCACTGCCTTGTAAATAATATTATTATTCAGCGAACCTGGAACTTACCTGCGATTTATATCTTCTAACTTTAGCTTTAAGATTAGGGAATTTAGTTTTAAAAGAATAGTTTGAAGGAGTGAGACTCGATAGGAACTTTAAACTATTATCATTTTTAATAATTACTGTAAAACCTAGCTGATCGGACCCCTAAGAGACCAAGAGGTATGGTGGAATGGTCAAGAGGTCAGATTGACTGGAGATATTAATGAAATACACATTTTTCATAGTGGAAAGTGTATTATAATTATACTAAAATTTATATATTAACATTTAAAAAAATAAAGGAAATAGAAACATATTTTATTTTATTTAACAGGCTAATATTTTTGGATAGATATATTTTAGCCAGCTATTTATATTTAGAAGCATTGGCCTTAGGAACATTATGTTGAGTTAGGTATGTAGCAAACTAACTCACCTTCAAAATTGTTCATAATAAACTATGCTTTAAATGTTGTTTTTAAGGACGTATAGTGCAAAACTGAAAAAAAAAGGAAGGAAAAAAAAATCACAATATGCCACTTTTTGAGAAACTTCTGAAAATTTAAAAACTTGTATCTTAGTCTATTAAGCTACAGAGCTTATTTTCTGTGCAGATTGTAAAAAATTTAGTCTAATCTAATTTTGAATAAAAAAAGCTTTTGTTTAGAACCAGTCGTGCAACAGATATTTTGTTTAAACGTGGAAATGGTCAAAAATATTGATGCCTCGATACTACCAATTAGCGAGCAGTGGTAAAAACTTCCTAACCTCTTGCACACCGAAAAGTACAATTTCACTGGACTATTAGCGATTGCATGAAAATATTGTCCTCCTCCCCTCCCCTCCGTGAGAGGTTTGGATTACCCAGAAAGTTGGACTAGGGGAAGGTGGATTAGTGAGGTTTCTACTGTACCTAAAATTAATATAGTCATCTAGTAATAATTGTTTTAAGTTTGATAAATAAATTCTAATTAAGTGGTTCGTACTTAGTAATTTATTATTTGTTTTTTAATTATAAAGTATCCAAAGGGTTTATTTTATAACTCTAGGTTCAATCTGGATCGTCTCACACTATTACTGAAACAGATAAGAATGAAACCAGATTTCAAGTATGTTTTAAAATTATATCTTCTGTTTAGTAGAATTTGAGTAAAGCTTCAAAGCACCTTTAATTTTAATAAAAAAAATAACCATTTATATATATATATCTTTATTTATAACAAAAATATATCTGGTATAAAAACATACCAGAAAAAAAAAAAATTATATCTAAGATTTTTTAGTTTTAGGTCATTTCAAAGTTATTTATTTCTGTATATGATTTATTTTTTGTTTTTAACCCTGATGATGGCTATCGGAGTTGGTTGAAATATTGGCAAATAAATACTGGTATGTTTGTTTATTCCAAACATAGCCTTCTTTTTTTTTTCTGATCCCCAGCTACATTTACATCCTATATATATATATATATATATATATATATATATATATATATATATATATATATATATATTTCATCTAGGCAACCAACATAGCTCTTCAAATATTGGATTGAGTCTTTGTTCGTTCTTTTTATTATTATTTTTTACCTTAAAAAAATAATATATGCTGGTTTTGGAACACTAGCAGGCACGAGTGGCACAAAGTGCAATGTCTCTTTCGACCTCGATTATTTAAATAAAGAAGTAAAATAAATAAGAACTAGTTTTCATTAGAGAATTACATTTATTTAAATAAATATTTTGTTTAGCCAAATATTGAATATTAGGAATATATAATTAAC
The DNA here is from genome assembly GCA_003667255.2 of Euschistus heros. Taxonomy (NCBI): domain Eukaryota; kingdom Metazoa; phylum Arthropoda; class Insecta; order Hemiptera; family Pentatomidae; genus Euschistus; species Euschistus heros. The sequence continues at coordinate 523,683 of RCWM02000503.1, forward strand.
ATAATGAGATCTAAACGCCTTATTCCAAAGCTGTCTGGTTTATTGGATCTAAGGGCAACTTGGAATTGATTCCTATTATCCCGTCCAAAAACCTAAATAACAGTGACAGGTTCAGGTTCCATACTGTACAACAGTGGGAAATCTAATCTACACCATCAACTCCTGCTTTTGCGCAATTGTGATCAAATATAATTGCTGATTTCCTAGAATCCTCATTTCAATCAATCAATTCGATTGCACGTATGTTCCAAAATAAAATAAAATAAAAAATAGAAAAACTTTGAACAAAATTATTAGGATAATTTCCTTTAAACTTTGTCAGGATATTTATTTGATTGGTCTTAAACATTAAACACTTAACAGTAAGGACAAATCATTCAAAAAGATGAAAACATTGCACTTTGTACCTCGGGATTGCTGAAGGGTTAATGAAAAATATATGCACTAAAAAATCTGAAAAATTGCATTTTCTTTTACTTCTGCACTGCCACTCTGAATGTAAAGTTTTTTAAACTTGGATGTGTAATTTATCAACCTGACCACATCCATGACCATCTTCTCAACCATTATATCTTACAGTCAACCGTTTTAAAATATTTGAACGTTTGAACTATCATACATGATGTGGATACAAGTCACTTTTATAACGAGCACCCAAACCTTGCTTTTAATGTTACCTTGGTTAAGAGGAATGGTCTATACCTATTAATTTTTGTTTTTAAGATGATATAAAAGGTAACGGAATATTAATTTTAAAATTTTTATATTTAGGTCGGTTCCAGCTCTAGTTTAGATAGTGAAGTGAGGAAGACTAAAATTCAAGTATGTCATTTTTTTTTAGTTTTACTTCACATTTTAATTTTTAGTAGCCTCACAAATATTTTTGTTTTTAGATGTTCCTACTGCACATTATTAGATTGATTATAAACTTTTTTTTTTGGTTTTTAGAAACTAACTTGTAGACTATTTAGCACCAGCAAAAAAATTTTTTTTTTGTTAGAAGTGCAATAGAATCCCAATAAACTGGATCTTGAAGTGTAAGGAAGAAGGAAGTTAACAAGGAATCACGAAATCAAAGAAATTTGTTTTTGAATCCAATTTCTATTGTAAAATGAAAACCACTCAATGTATTTTCAATATGGTTGTGCCGACAGTTTTTTCACACACTGATTAATTGATTACTCTAAACCATATTGTAGATTTTGTCTATAATTTCGGGTTAGTAATTTCCACTTGGCCTAAATGAATTTCATAATTTGTGAATGTATATTTTGACTCATTCAATTAATTGTAAACAATTACAACAACTCCTGGCTTGGAAACCCTATGTTGCCAAAATGGCAAGGAAGGTAGAGAGAACAGAAAGAAAATTGCTAACTCAAAAGTAGTTATGCCATGAATTTCATCCACTACAGCTTTTATCTCTTTCAATATTTAGCATTTTTTTAAAAACTGTATAATTACCACTTGCAACTCACATTCTTTTTTTACTAAATAAAAGTATATTTATATAGAAAAAGTTTTTTAAAATTTTTTTTATTGAAGAAAAAGTAGTGGGATCCTATTGTACTTCAGTTTGCTATTAGTATTTGTTCGTAGATTGTGTGAGTTGTTTGAATGTTTTTTTTAGAGTTCCTATAAAAAACCCGGGCCTCCAACGCCTAGTAAAAACGGAGGGAGGCTGTCACAGGTTTGTTATGTAATTTTTTTTTTTTTTTCTTTAGCATGTTTTGTCTGCTTTGCCTGAACTCTTGCACTTATTTTAAATTCTAACTAAATAAATTTGACTTATTTATTATTTAATTTATAACATGTAATATGTACTTTTAAGTCAATTATTTATCTTAAAATACAGTGGAGTGTTATCCAAACGTTCAATTAATGGAACCGTTGTTATTTTTTGTAATGTAATTTTCATAATATTGATCATCTAATTCCTAATTTGTATTGTTAAATTTAAGTATAAAATTAAATGTAAAACAAATTGGTTTTTTCATGAACGTTCATAAGGGGAGCCCTAATTATTTCCCACATAATGCAAAAAATAAACTTAGACTTCTATAACTAAGTATATATTTGTTTACTGAGAACTTTATACATAATCAGATCATTTGATTTGATTCTCTAAATTTTTTTTCCATTACCATTCATTTGGTTGGTAATCTATAGCTCAACTTCAGTTTTAAATCATTCTTTGTGAGGTACCTATAAATCGCATTTGTGATCACTTATTGTTTTAAAATTACAGCAGGTCGATGAAAAGAAAATGAGTGGTTCTTTCATTAAAAGACAAAATGGAAATCGTTAATGCGTTTAAAAAAAAAAAAAATTAAATCATGTCAGATATTAGCCATCAAGTTCGGGATTGATAAATCAACAATAATGTTAGTTGATATATAATTAACAATATAGCTTTTTTCAACCAATTTCATGATTTTGTCAACCGATTTCATAATTTTTTTAACCAATTTCATAATTTGTAAGTTTGTGTCAAATCAAGTGTTCGAATCACGTCATTTGTAATTCTTTTTCCCTAACATTGTGATTTTTCAAAGAAGGTAAGTTCAATTCTTGTTTTCTTTGCATTGAGGTATATGTTTCCCAAGTAGTTCAGAGCTCCATTTGTTGTTTTTTTTGCTTTGAAATACAGGTGGTATTGTTAATTTTAAATGAAACTAAAATATATATATTGTGGTAATCACTATGGTTCATGAATTAATAAATAGAAAGGGTCGATTAAATGTTCGATGAATCGATCATTTATATACATATAAATGATGTGGGGCTCTTAATGAGCATTAATTTAATTAAGAATTGGTGGAATTTTGTTGTTTTTCGTGAGCCCTGGATGAACGGCGTACTTAACTTTTGTACTTTTAATACTTACTGCGTACTTACGGAGGACCACGTGGTTTGTGGAAACTTAAGTATAATTTATAATCTAAGTATGATTTATAATTTATAATCTAAGTATAATTTATAATTTAACATATAATTTATCGTTGTTTTGTATTATATAAAATTTTTTTTATATATATATATATATATATATATATATATATATATATATATATATATATATATATATATATATATATGATGGAACAATTGAATGATAATGGTACAGTGGGTATCAATGTAATATTATCGGCAATAGAAAATATGAAACAAGAATTGGAAAATAAAATTGATAAAAATAATGAGAGATGGGACACAATGTGGAAAAGATAAGATGAGTGTGAAAATAAAATTGATGATAATGATAAACATTTGGAAGAAAAAATTAATAATGGATTAGTCAATTTAGAAAAAAAATTAATACAAGATTTAGGTGAAAATAAAAGGGAGGTACAGTTGTTAAAGGAACAGCAAGTCAAAGAAAATAGTGCCATGTACCATGAGATAACAAAATTAAATGAAAAAGTTGAAGTAGTTGAAAATTTTAATTTGCCACAGAAAACATCAATATTAGATAGACCTGTAGTGGAACAATTTATTTAGTGTAATGGTTGAGAACGCCGCCCTCCATGGACCCACCTGAGATTAATAATGCCTAGAATTGAAATATAATTGTTTAAGAGGCATTATTGAATTTTACTTTTAAACCCATGCTAGTTTATTTATTTGTCTCTAATAAAGTTCAAGTAATCTTTAAAATTAATAAAAATCTCCATTATATATATATATATATATATATATATATATATATATATATATATATATAGAGAGAGAGAGAGAGAGAGAGAGAGAGAGAGAGAGAGAGAGAGAGAGAGAGAGAGAGAGAGAGAGTGAGATGAATAAAAAAAATAAGCAAACGAAACAAAATACTATATATCTCTAATTCCATCAACCTAGTCCCCATTGAATTCTACGTGAGTTCCTATTGATACCAATACCTCTTGGGATTATGTGTATGAAATTGTTTGAAAAAATTATGAAATTGGTTGAAAAAATTATGAAATTCACTGAAAAAAGCTATATTAATATACCCTGACAATATCAGTTCGGATGATGGATGCTCTACTGTATTTGAATTCATAAAAATATTACTACTGCCATCCTTATTCAAAACATAATTGTATTAATCCTTCTACACCATAATGTGTACCTCAAGTGATATTCAAATTATGTTGGAACATCGCTTAGAAAACTACAAAATATATTTGCTGAATATTCTTATTCATTTTGACATGGATGTCTTTCGGCTGGGGCCCTATACTTTTTTGGTGTAACGTTTTCTTCACAGTCAAAAATTTAACATTTAAACATTCTCTAGATCTGTTAGTGTTGTCTGGATCGAAATTTGATTTCTCTTGTCAGAAATTTAATATGTTTTGTTTGATAAATTTGTTGCTAGGACCTACCGTAGGAAAAAAAGTCAAATCTGAAACACCTATTTTCTCTCAACTTTGTTTATTTCGAATAGTCATTGATTGTTAATTTAAGTAATTTGATCCTTTTAATTCTAAAATATAAATTGGGAAAAAAACGGTAGATTATAGATATACAAGTCCATGATCTATAGTTTTTCCTAGTCAGGGAGAAATAGAGTTTTTTTCATTTTTGTAGTCTCTTATTAACTCTTAAACAAATAAACTAAAAGACCTAATGTATTCAGCTATCTTTATTACTAATGCCTGTTTGTTTTTACATTGCTACTTTCTCGTAAAATATTTTGTATAGCATGACTTATACTTGTTTTAGAACTTAAGAAACTTAACTAAGATAAGAAAAGATTATTTACCACATGTTACCAATGTGGTAAAAAATCTTTTTAATATTGATATCTCATTTTCTACCCATTAATTTAGTCATCTTTAAGATTATTACAATATTATCCTAATGAAAATTGGATATTTTTATTTATTTATTTATTTTTAATTTTATGTTCCTCATAATTTGGAAGATGGTAATTATTATTGTTTGATGATGGTATTCATTTTATAGGCCTGATTAAAGTCAATATTGTTATACATTTCTTCTTAGTCACATTCATAAATATTTGGTTTAAATTAGCATTTTAATATTTATCACATAACAAAATACAATTGTTCTTTATACCTGCTAGAATGTCTGTTTTCATTAAATTTTCTATTCTAAGATCAAAGATTCAGTTTGGTCAGGGATTTTTGAAATTATCAATAGCTAATAATACATATATAGCTGTATGTATAAGTATTATTAGCTATATATATATATATATATATATATATATATATATATATATATATATATATATATATATATATATATATATATATATATATATATATATATATATATATATGTATATATATATATTTATGTTACCAGCAAAACCCGAAATCAGTGAAAACGTATTAACTAGCCAATACTTAGATTGATCCATGTTTGTTCAATAATTATAGTTATCACCAATTATAGTTTATTAAAAACTCAATGTGACTAGTTTTAACTAAACCAGTTTTAACTAAATTTTCTGTTCATATACCTTTGAAGTAGAAAATTGTATGAAGACATCAATAGTTTTGTTTATAAACTTTTAGCCATAGTAAAAATAAGTGAATGAAGAGATGAATAGTTTTATATAGGTTATAAACTTTAAGCCACAGTACAAAATAAATTTATAAAGAAATCAGCAGTTTCATAAACTAGTTCTTGTTAGTAAAAGCTGCTAAAATAGAATCTTTTAGTTAATAATGGTTTTCCCTAAAAGGATTTTGTGAATACTTGTATTGTCTTGTTAATACTATTTTTTACGAACGACCTTTGTTAACTCTAGTTCTATCTAGAGAATTCTAGTTTTCACTAATTTCAGGTTTTGCTGGTAACATATATATTTGTATTCTTCAGTTTATTTGTCTTTTATTTTTATATTTAACTGATATATGTATTTTGTTTGTAATGAATGTTGCTTTGCTTATTTATCAGTAATTTAATATTTATATTATTCTTAGGGAATAATGTCTGTGTGTCCCAGATTAATGATCATGCTTTATTTATTATTGATATTTTCAAATGAGGTTACGAAAGTGATTATATATTCTTTTGCATAGGGCAATGAAAAACCTTGTCCGGCCACTCCCCTCACAGGACATAGCTCTTACTCACTGCAAAAGGATCAGGTAAGTTTCCTTTATCTTTTTACAGTGCATTTCTTTAGTCAGCGTTGAATAATAATTAAATTGTGACTTTGTAGCATCTCAACGATTTGATCATCCTCCAAGATACGCTCCCAAAAAAAGAGAAAGATACTTCGGCGAAATCTATGAAACCATCTACACCCAGCCGATTGAAAGCTCTCTTTATACATAAGAAAGATGAGGTAACCTACTTCCATATTTGCCATTTTAATTTAACATTAATTTATTATAATTTTCATCAGGTATCAGTTGATGTTACCTTTATTTTCTTATTTTTTATCATCTATGTCTGGTATTTAAAATATTTTGAATGGATTGTTTTTTGAGAAAGTCACATGTTAGGCATATGGGTCATTCTCAAACTATGGGCAATTTTCTTATGGTATTTTTGAAACTTTTCGATGTGGATTTAAAAAAAAAAAATTGTATTAATACTAGGACTCAACCACAATAAATCTACCATTATAGCAGCTCATGATCATCACTTGAAATTTGTAAAATTCTATCTAAAATTCCATTGCCACTACAATGACTACTCATTTAATTATTTTGTTAAAAGTGCATTTCTCAATATAATACTCAATTTCGATTCCTGGTGTAATTGAATAATGCTCACGTTATTCTATGGAGCTGAAATAATAAAGCATGCGGCCCTTCCTATCGGTTCACAAACGAAATATAACAAATAAATTCTTACCCTTAACAAATATGGCCGAGACTGGGATTGAGACTAATAACACTATTTCCCTGATATCGGTTCTTCGATCTAAAAACATACAAATGACCTTGTTAGTCAGAGTTTTTTCTAAAAACTAAGTGAAATCAATTTTAAATGATACCAAACATGATTTTTTTAATTTTTAAATTTTTTACTTAAACTTGAGTCTGAGCTGATTATGATTTTATTCAGTTAAGCACATTAAAAAAAAAAAAAAGAACTGATCAAACAATTTTTTTTTTTTTAATTTTCGTCCTTATATTTGGACCTTTTCTAATGGTCCGATGAAGCTGATTACGGTTTCATTTGTTTCAGCACATTATAAAAAAAAGAATTACGCCAAACAATTTTTTTTTTTTTTTTTTTTTTTTTTTTTTTTGACAAAGAATTTTGATGATTTCTCATGATCCGATGAAGCTGATTATGGTATAGTTCGATTCAACGCCTTATTAAAATAAATAGCAGCCCAAACAATTTTTTTTTTAAATCTTTTTCATTTTCAGTCTCAATATTTGACCTTTTCTCATGATCTGATAAAGCTGATTATGGTTCCATTCGATTCAGCAGCTTATATGAAAAAAGAACGTTGCTAAACAATTTTATTTTATTTTTAACCTGAGATTTTGACCTGTTCTGATGAAGCTGATTATAGGTTTATTCAATTCAGCAATTTATACAAAAAAACAGCAAAAAAAACCAGTGCCAAACAAATTTTTTTTTACATCAAATTATTATTTATTTATTTTTTGATGATCTGATAAAAGGGCATTCAAAATTTGCAGGTATTACTTAAAGGGCACTGGAAAATATAAAAATACCTAAATTAGATTAAATGAGGGGGGATCGTGACACCCTTAATGTAACACCGTTCTGTGTGGAAATTATTCATTGACATGGATAAATAATTGGCTATGGGAATGACAGAAAGTTATGTCCAGAGTAATGACAAAACGGCATTAACAAAGTTCTCTTTTAAAAAATATTTGATGTACGAAAAAATATGTCATCACTTTTAATAGTCAAAGAAGGGGGAAAACATGAAACTATTTTGAAGTTTTATATTCATATAGAAAAGCCATTGGAATGACGGTAATAAACATAAACTAGAACAGGGTGGCATGCACTGACCAACTAAAGGAAGGTAGTCAGAAGATCTAAACCAAAATTCTAAATTTAAATCTTGCTGCAAATGTTTTATATTTCTTGGAGGCTACCTGTGAGGATTATAGGTGGTGCAGCAACACATGAACCACTTTAATTTTTTTTTAAGTTTCAGTTTATAATTTTAACCCATGACAATGTGAATTTACCTTTTGACTTTATACATGACAATATAAAAAAGGGATGTTAGTAGTTTTAGGTTCCATAGTAAAAAATAAATAAAACATGAAAAATTCCTGCTTCATAGCAAATATCACATCAATTCAGTTTCAATATCAATATCACTCTTAATTTTGGTCACAGTTTTCTTAATATTATTTAAAAATGAATTTTTTAGCATTTTCGTAGTATCTTAACATTTGCATGGGATATAAACAGACCATGACAATGTTATTTGGTAATGGCCACACCAATGTGAAAATAAGGTTACAAATATTACCGCCGAAATCCTTTTAATTTATTTCACATTTTCTCAGATCATTTAGTTAATTCAACATTGTATCATTTAGTTATTTTATTCATTTGTTTATACATACACAATAAGCAAGTACGCTGGAACTAAACACATCAGCTTTCAGGCTCAAATTTTCATTTAACTTCATTAATTTCTGTTTTCTTTTTCCAGAATTCACCAAGGAGAAAATCATTTTTCAGAAGAAGTTAAACCGTTTAGTTGACTCCAGGTTTTGCCTTGTAAATATTATGTACATTGTGTATCATATATGGATATTATTCGCCCTCTCCCTCCCCCCCAGTGCTCTCTGCCAATTTACGCCATTATATAAAAATAAAAATTATAAACTTTTTTTTTTTTTCTCTTCATCTTGGTTTATATTATAAGTACTAAATTTTAACTGGTATATCTTGTTTTTAATTCAATAAGTGAAACTTTTTTTAAATTATTTATTAATTTCTAAAGGCTGTTTTTAACAATGTACTTAAATTATGATTGTAGCTCTTAAGTGTATTTATTCTGTGTGTTTTAATAAATTGAAAAAAAAAATTATATATTGTGATATTGTATCCTTTTTCATGTGATGATAATAAGTATTTTTTATAACTCTTTTTACATTCTAATGTAGGATTTTTATTGGTATTTTATATTTAATATAACTTAAATTTGAACATTTAATACTTGAATTTTTGATTCTTTTTTTTAAATTTCCTTCTGAAAGCTATGCAGTAGACCCTCGATACCACAACTCCCTTGATAAGACGTGCATTTTATTTATTATTATTTTTTTTTTTTTTTTTTTTTTTTTTTTATCACCTTGAGATATTTGTTAATCTAACCATTCTATAATAAATAATTAATATGTTTTTTATGATTTAAGAGCTATAAATGACTGGATGAATATTATATTAAATATGATGTTCAGAGGGATCAATAAAAAAAAATTAGGCAACATTTGATATTGACAAACATATTTTTATTTTTTGTAATCAATGTTTGGGCCAAATCATTTTTCATGGCCAGTACAGGAAAAGGAAAATGAAAAATAATAGGGTTAATAAACAATTTGAATGATCTTAAAAAATATAGATAAATTATACAATGATGAAGAATTATTTCTATATCTTTGGTGGGTAAATTATTGAGGCAAACAAATTTAGAATTCATTAGCAGGCTGTTGTTAAATTTAAATATATATATATATATATATTTTTTTTTAAATCGGCATTAAAAAACAAGCAGATTGCATACCATTTTGATTTCTTTTTTCTGTAATTTTTTTTTTTTTTTTTTATCATGGAATCTCTTTTTACAAAATGTAAAGGCCAATTTTGTAAACAACAAAATTTTAAATTCCTTATGATTGTATAGGGGAGGCGCGGTAGCTCAGTGGGTAAGTCACAAGACTACCATGCTCTCGGGCCTGAGTTCGAGTCTGACTAAAGGAAAAAAAATTATTTTGTTATTTCAGCCATGGCTCAGCTTTGTTTTAGGTCGGGAGACCCTCCTGGGGCACACCCAGCCTTGTTAAATGGGTAACCTTAATTGAGGGTAAAACCTGGTGGTTGAGCGAGTATTCTGGCCAAATCTCCTTTCACAACCATTAGCTTAGGAACAGTACATCCTTACCCTAAGTACTGAAACCAAGACCCTTGATGGGTTGTAGTAGTACAAGTTTTTTTTTTTTTTTTTTTTTATCTTTGTATAATTTATCTACATTTTTTTCAGATAATTTCGAATTGTTTGTTAACCCTATTATTTTTCATTTTTTTTTTTTTTTTTTTTTTTCCTTTTCTCTTTTTTATTTCCATATTTGACTATTCTTTGTTTTAATCCTGATGATGGACGAAATGTTGCCAAAAAAAAAAATGTTAATATCATTGAGCATTGCCTAATTTTTTAAGACTGATCTCTGTCAATATCCTAATACATGTAATATACTTTTTAATAAAAAATATTGCTTGAAAGGTTTATATAAAATTCATGTGCTACAAAGGGGTTTCAGAGTAATAGAAACAAATGATGTTTATAACAACTTTTAGTCCACAACACCTTGATGAGTTACTTGATAACGATACAGTTTCCTAATACAGCTTTAGAGTTCTACTATTGAGATTTTAATTATATCAATCCTCATACGAGAAGATCATATCAGTTGCCAAGTTCAGAAAGATGTTTTACATCTTTATCAATTGATCAACATTTAATTGTAATTCTTATAATGCTACAGATTGACCTAAAATAAATTTATGAAATTATTTCAACAAAAAATTTTATTAATTTTTGAAGGCTGTTCTTAGCAATGTACCTACTTAACTTATAAATGTAGTTATTTAGTTAATTTATTTTGTTTTTTAATATATTGAAAATAAATAAAAAATATGTATTGTGATATTGTAAACTTTTTTATGTAATGAGTATTCTCTATGTTTCTTTTTATTGCACCTTATGGAATTTTTAATTGTATTTCATATTTTAATATAAACTCAATTTGAACATTGAATGTATTATTTGATATTTTTTTAATATCCTACCAAAACCTTCACATCGTACCAGAACATCACATCAGTTGGCAGGTTCAAGAACATTGTTATCAGACCACTAATTTATAAGAACTAACTTTATCAATTGATCAACTTATAATTCTTATTCTTGAGGGTAGGAAGGAGTCAAAAGTGTTAGATTATATATTATTAATGAATTCTATGGCTATATATCGTATGAGGAAATTAATCAAACATTGAAACTTATTAAACTTTAAAACAAAAAACTGTAATTTTGGGATGGGGGGGGGGGCATGTTGGCTCTCGACGGCCCTAGTGTGTATGGATTGATACAAAATTAATTTCTGATATTTCATCTAACGATTTTTTGAAACCCAAAACATTATAATTGTACTTCAAAAATTCAGTTTTCTAAAATTATCCATATTTAATGAACTTGTAGGTTTGTTGGTAATTGTTTGAAATACAATTTTTTATGACACTTTAATATTTTTGGGGCATATTTTTACATATTATTAACACTAATAATGAATAATTATTTGGATAACAGTTTTAGAGCACTCAGTGTTGCCAGGTTTATACAAACTGTAAACAACAGAAAATTTATTGACTTTACTTAAAAAATACTCTTAGTGGAAAAAAGGATAAATAATTATCTCAGCACTACAAAAAAATAAGTAAGTAACTTGACAAAAAATATACATAAATAAAAAGGAACCTAATGGATGCTATTATAATATTTTATAAAATTTATCACTATTACAAACCTATTTTTTATTTATTATTTTATGTTTTAATAAAGGAAAACCAATCATATTTAACTAAAATGATAGGATAAATGGTTTTAAAAACTTTTTTATTTATGTTTTTTACATCCCCTACCTTGCCATCTTGGGAACACAGGGTTGGGAGAGTGGGGGGGGGGGAATTAATTACTCAAAATTGATCCACTTTACGCTATTCGGATTCCAGCCTACACTTTTTTTTCCAAGTGTATTATCTCTGACCCTGGTTTTAATAACCAAGAACATTTGTTATTAATTCGTACTACTCTGAAAAAGATAATTAAAATAAATGAAGTAATTATTCATTAGTATTGACAAATGATTCAATTATTGGTTATACAAAATACATGTTTCCCAACTGTGCTATCTACAGCTTCAGTAATGATACTCTAGCAGTTATAATTGTTTTTGAAGATTGCAAGCATGTAGCCTCTTTGTACTTGATATATTCAGGATCATCGGTATGACAGCCCGGGATACATGACATTCCCAGTAACTGGTCTGTTGCATTGCCTGAATATTTCATAATGCCCTCAACAGTGGGGTTCTTGTTTGAGAAAAAAACTGTTTACACTAATTCTCAGAGTAGAAACCAAAAAAAGATGTGAAGTGGACACTCTACTTAAAAAAAAACTCTCCATAAGAAATTCCAGAAACCATAAGGGCTGTAAAAACTATGTTCTGATGTAAGGGTTCATATAATAATAATAAAGTAATAACATTACATAAAAGCAAGCATATGAATAGTTTCAGCACCTAATTCTCAAAACTAGGTATTCCTTGACTTTTGATTATTAATAGCTAATGGTTTAAATTAAATAAAAATGTAGTCTGTTATGATGGTCTCTTTGAATTCATTTTGATGGATTTTTCAGAAAAAACAGAAATCAAAATTCTTTAGATTAAAATTCCTAGGCAACTATGATGTAAACAAATATTCTATATAAACGTTTATAGTCTCTCTCTTGTGGCGCCCAAACTTAGGTTATCTGAGGATAATGATATTGTATGCAGTAGGCACATTTAAGAGAGTCGATATATTTCATCTTCAAAGAGTTGATATTCTGGAATGAAGGAAGAATTAGGTCATGAGAAACAGAGCACCTCACTGCGATTGCACAAGATTTTAAACAAATGATAGTTTCAGATTAAATGGATTTTACAGGGTTCAACATATCAGCTCTCAGATATTCTAATGTAATAAAATTAAGGCCAACTGGATCATTTGAAATGAAAAACAATGTTTTATAAAACATTAGTAACATTTATTGTACATAACACTTACAAAGTAGTTTAACTAATATGTGAAGCATTTTTAAACAATTAAATTTAATTAAATAGACTTAAAAGTTATGTAAAAAAATAATATTAAAATACTCACATATATAGATATGTATATATTATAATTATATAATTTTTTTGTTCCATCATAATTTATAAAATAGGGTATGTAATGATAGCTAAAATATTATATCTAGTGTTTAAAATGCAATATTTCAAAGTAAGAGGACCTTTGATTGGTCTTTTGTAGCCTCCACCTTGTTTATATCACTTGTACTCAACATGTCTATTCGTTGAGGCAAACTGTGCGTACTAGAGCCTCAGTTACGCTGTAAGGATCACAGTTAGATGCTGGTCTTCTGTCTTCCAGGTAGCCTTTCTTATCTTCAGCGCACTGTCTTGGAATTCGTACACTAGCACCTCTGTTTGCAACTCCTACAATTTTTTTTAAATTAGTATATATAACTTAAGTTATATAGTATTAAAAAAGAAGTACTTTAATTTGAGAATCATTAGTATATTTTACAAAAATATATTTACTGGGTCTATTAAGATGCAGTCTCATCTTATGACCCATAACTAACAATTAGAGATAGATCATCTAACTAATATATATATATATATATACACACATATTTTTTTTGACATGGACGTCTTTTGGCAGGGGATCTTTACTTTTTTGGTGTAACTTTTTTTCTTTGTCGAAAATGTAACAACTTGACAAGCTCGAGCTTGCTGTTGCACTGTTCGAAAATTATATCATTTATATAGTTTTCTGATTAGAAATTTAATGGATAATATTTTTTGTTGAATAACATTTGTCATTAGGACCTACTATTTAGGAGCTATATTGCTTTGAAAGTAAAACATCAAATATTCAATTGCTGGGACTTTTTTGAAACACTCTAGGTCTGTTGGTGTTTCTTGGATCCAAAAATTTGAAGCCAGTTCCCTTGTCAGAGATTTAATAGAGAATATTTTTTGCTTTATATCATTTGTCACTAGGTCCTAAACAGTTGGCTATATTGATTTGAATGAAATAAATCAGGTTGTAACATTTTTTCTACACTCAAATATGTTACGATTTTTCTCAGTGGAAAATGTAACATTCTGACATGCTCTACCTCTGTAGGTGTTGCTCAGATCGGAAACTTGCCACCAGTTTTCCAATCAGAAATGTAATGGAAAATTATTTTTTGTTATTTAACATTTGTCGCTAGGACCTACCAGAAGTTGATGTTTGTTTATTTGGGCTTAACTTCCTTATGGACTCCAACTAGCTCTGGAAGGACAGGTTATCCTACAGGTTACCAACCTATTCTAACCAGGTTGGGAAGGTCAAGATTCATTTCGTGAGTCCGCCACAAAATAAATTTTAATCCCAGGTGGGATTCGAACCCATGACCTTCAGTACAGAGCACGCTGAGACCCTCGCCCCAACTCATTCGGTCATTGAGTCCCCAGGGGAGAAGTTGAGTTTTTATATTTATCACAAGATTTTATATTAGCTCTAATCTCTGACTGGAGCTACCTCTGTTTTGCAGCAAACCCTTCAATTGTTAGTTAACTAAAAGGGTCTCGTTATTGTCAAGAAGTATATTACTGCTAAGAAACAATTTTATTTTAACAGCTGTCAGTTGTTTGGATTAAAAAAACATCTCATACAATTTTTTGCACTTGATATCGAAGAGATGGAACTTTAAAGTGTTTTATAATCATATGAAGCTAAACTCACTTAGGCTGCTGCATTCAAATCCTAGATCCTAGAAATTTGTTGTTTGGGTAATTTGTTAGTCATTTTATCTAACTTTTAGATTACTTACTTAGTAGAATGGATTGAATAATATTTAAAAATCTGTTATTTCTAAACTGTACTAATCACCTGCACTGAAGTCGTGAATGGAAGATGTTTCATGGCGCCCAGTCAGCCTCCTCTCATTGTCTCTGCCTTCATTAGGATCGTAGGCCTTTATGTGTCTCAGGTGTTGTTTAGACAATTTGTCGATTGCGTTTTCAATGTGTCTGTAATCAGAGTTTCCAGTTATTTTCCAAAAAGTACAGCTGTTAACAGCTGAAACAATATTTTAAAGTAAACTTACATGATTCCATTATCTTCTCTCATTTCTTTTGTGGAGAAATTGCAGTGGGCACCAGCACCATTCCAGTCTCCTGGCATTGGTTTGGGATCGAGTGTCACACAAACTCCAAACTCTTCAGCGACACGGTGGAGGATGAAACGGGCCATCCATAACTCATCTGCTATACTAATACCTTCACATGGTCCTACTTGGAACTCCCACTAAAATAAAAAAAATGTATCTAAATGATTTTTATGTAATATATTTAATATGTGATTCTATGCAGGGCCACTGACAGGGGGCGGGAAGGGGGGCAAAGCTGAGGTGACTACATTTGGGAATTCCAATTACCGGACACCTCATGCAAAGAAAAAAAAATTTAACTGTCTTTTTCACTAACACTTCCACTAATTTTTTCTTTATTTATGATCATTTGTTTTATCAAATTAATTAACAAGTTAATAATAATTGTTAGTTAACTAAATGAAAATAGTCGTTAACCCGGCCAATGTAATTTTTTTAACATTTGATATAAATGATTCTGTGGCAATTTATTGTATAAGGAAATTAATCAATGTAGATTATTAGTAAAACATAAATTTTATTTCTTTGGATGATGTGGGAGGGAGGGTTTAGGGAGCCCAGGAAATATATTTATCACTATATTATAAAGTTAATATAAATGTATTTACCTGTGAAGGCATAACTTCTGCATTACTTCCTGCAATGTTTATTCCAGCATATAAGCATGCTCTGTAATGAGACTCAACTATGTCACGACCGTAGACTTTATTGGCACCAACACCACAATAATATGGACCCTAGAAGACAACATTACACTTTTATTTAAATATTTTACTCTCATTACCCTAATTTAAATAGAATTATTAGAAAAAATTCTAACCTGTGGGCCTGGGTAACCATTCTTTGGCCAACCAAAAGGTCTTCCTTCCATATCCAGTAAGGTATACTCTTGTTCAATACCGAACCAAGGCTTCTGGTCTGCTGCCTTCGTCATCGCATCCAGGCAGCTATAACGATGATTTGTTGCTGGAATAAGAGTGAACCCATAGTCAGACATTTAACTAAGTTGCATTGATATCTATCTATTTATCAAATGTGTTAGTATTTTCCTAAAATAAGATTTTTGCACACATCACACTATTCACAGTTGCCACAGATATTAATTAATAATATAAATTATTATATTATCTATACAATATAAAGAAAATATTTTCTTATGGCCATTTAATTTATTAGAAATTGTGACCATGTTTGGTATTAGGAATATACTCTTCACCATAAATACCAACTAAGGTGTGAAGAAAGCACTATAGGAGCCTGTAGGAACTTAGGAGGATCGCCCAATTCATTTTAAATCCCGATTTGGGCGCGTGAAGGAAAGAAAGAAGAACCATCTATACTGAATTAGTATGCAAAGTTAAAGGATAAAAGAATCGTTTGCAGATGAATATGTGTAATTATTATCTATTAGTTCTATTTTGATTTAGTTGCTTTCTATTTTGACTGCAAAAAACGATATTAAGGCATTGTATTTTTTTTTTTCCAGTAAAATTAATTACAAAAAAACTTGAATGCGTAACATAATATATATATATAATCACTTTTATACAAGAAAAAAATATTGCTATTGTATAAATTAATATACATAAATTATTAGGCTCCACATGCCTCTTGGAAGATTGCATGAAATGGTGAGAAAATGCAATCCTCCATGAAATGGAATAAGAGGACAACCAGCAAGGAGATAGGAGGATGAAATAGCAGAGGAAATGGCAGAAAGAGGTCTGAGGGATGGTAATTGATGGGATAGGGAACAGTGGAAAGAATGTTTGACCTGGCGAATGGAAGCAACGTTTCAATGAAGAAGAAGTATAAATTAATTAATTATATACTTCTATTTGTGAATATTTTGATTCTGATAAGGAAATCGTTTTTAAATAACTTGGTAAAAGTACAGGTTAAACTCTCTTAATTTACCTGTTGGTTTCTTGTTGTACTTGTAGGTATCACATAGAACCAGTTTGTTGTTTCCAAGCCTGAAGGGATCCCTGTACATAGCAACTGGGTAAAGGTATGTATCAGAGTTTGCACCTTCTGATTGCATGGTAGAGCTTCCATCATAATTCCAAATTGGTAATTCTAGAAAATAAAAAAATAAAATAAATAAGCCGTTGTTATTTAAATATAACTCAACATTTTATTATCAAAATCAAAATCTAAAATACATTTTGGAAATTTTAATTTGGCTAAAAAAAAAAATAATAATAATCTCTGTTCATGACAGTAGACCATTATTAGTACTGCTTTGTAAATTTTATGAATTTGATCATTAAGTGTTCATTCAGAAATTTATTTATTGCTTGATGTTGCTCAGTGGATTGTTATAGAAACCGTCTTACCACACCAGCCATATAAGATATATTCTTGTGAAATATAGAAGCCTATAAAGGTTATCAATAAATTTGGTTAAGGGCAGTTTTTTTTTGTTTTTTTTTTTTAATTTACTTTCTTGCTTGATTGCATTACTAATTCAGAAAATTTATAGCTATTCTTAATGACTTAATATATAAATGTTTTAATTGTCTAAACTTAAATGAAAAAAAAAGAAAATACCAGCACCAGTACAAACAATAAGGTGTCTTGAGTTCTTTAATTTGGTTAGGGTGTACAGCTTTCAAGCAAAGGATTATAAGAGGTGAAGATTTTGTCAAAATCATGCTCCAGTTGGGATGGGTATTATAAGAAAAATGTCAATATTTCATATCAAAACTTTTTCGAGCTCTGGATGTGATACAGGATATATCGGTGACCAAAAATATTGATATATCCTGATTTTTTTAAATTTTATTAATTTCCATTTTAAATATCCTAACCTAGTTACAATGATATTCCTGTTTATTTTATCGCTTTAATTTAATCGAACCACTGCTCCACTATGCTAATTCCTAATGTTTAAAAATGTTTGTTCCTAAAGTTTATTATGAACTAGCATCTCCCATCGCGGCTTCGCCCGCTTTCATAAGTAATGAAGTTAGATGATTTCAACTAATAATTGAAGTTTATGGTCCCCTGTGGTGTAGTGGTTAGCATAGCAACCTACTAAACCCAAGATCGCGGATTCGCAGCCCGGCAGATGACCTTAGGATTTTTTAAAGGGAGTTAAAAATACTTAGCTATGCCGTCCTTCGAAAGGGACGTAAAATGGGGGTCCCGAGCCTGTGCGATGTCAGGTACTCGTTAAAGATCCCTATCCAATTATACATGGATAGGCAAAATTTAGGACTCCCACCGTAGCATCGTCCGATTAGCCATAGCAGCATAAAGTGACGTTAAACGAAATAAACAATAATTGAAGTTTTATTCGTTTACCCATAAAAATCTTGTTCTGTAGTATGCAATGATCATTATTTCTTCAATGATATTTTCACGCATAGCAGTGATTTTTACTTGGTTAAAATTGCACTGCAGGTGTTTGAAGATCACGCAAAAGCATAATTAGACATCCAATTTTTAATTTTAAAGTATGAGTTAGTAATCCAGATGGACAGAGACTATTTAAGAAAATCGTGCGGACAATAGACTGCATTATCAGTGCATACTACTAAAGGCCCATGTATCATGTTTATGCTAACAGTAACAAATAGCATATGAGCATATGGATAAAAGTATATGACATTGCGGCAAACCTCGTTTATGTCACTCAACATTGTACTTTTAAATTTTAATATTGCTAAACCTTCCTAAAGCAATGAAAATTATGTAGTTTTAATTTGGTACAGATAGGTTCTGTAGTATTGCCATGGTAAACTCTGTTACTACTTTTTGCGTAATAAGGATAACCACATAATCGGTCGATTTTCAAACTTCAATGGGATCCAAAAGTCGCACCACTTATTCAAATATGTTTTTGGTAATTTAATTGAATACAAGGAAATTTAATTATAAATTTCAAGATCCATACATATAACGCCGTATTTTTGTTACCTCTCATGTAGAATGGTGGTCGCCACCTATTGTTAGGTTTTCAAAATTCACTGTCATCTACACATTATCGCTTTTTAATTACAAATTTATTGAAAATCAGTAGATTTTATAATTCTTAAAAATTCCTGGAACAATGAAGATGATGTGGTTAAAATATGGTTCAGATTGGTTCAGTAGTATTCGCGGTTAGTGATAACAAACGAAAAATGGCTTGTCATTTTATATAATAGTATTGATTAGACAATAGGCTGTAGATACACATATTTGTATTTAGTCAGATATCAATACTATGATGCCAAAAATATAACCGCTACGTACCATCATCACTGGATTGTAGGAAAAGTAACTATCCCAAAATTTTAATTTATTCTCCTTGGGTGGTGTGATGGTTCAGCCTTCTCTAGACATATTTCCTAGCATACCTACATAAAATTGGAAAAGTTGCATTAAAGAATTTGGCACTGAAAACTTTCCCTCATTTAAACCAATTTTATAAGGTTTTGTTACTTCTTTTTTTTTTTAATACCTATATATAGTTGTATGTTGTATTTTCAACCGACTTCAAAAAAGAGGAGGTTCTCGAGGTTCAAAAAAGAGAATAAAATCACTTATTAACTGTTTTTTTTTTTATTTTTCTTAAAAAGTGCTGCGTTGATTTCAAAATATTTTTTATGGGACCACCTCTAAAGTATGCCCTACCGACCTAAAAAAGAATTATCAGAATTGATTCAGAATTGACGGAGTAATCGCGTAACATACACAAAACAAAATAAATAAAACAAATACAGATGAGTTGAAAACCTCCGTCAATTCTTAATCAATTTTAATGACTCTTTTTTTAGACCGGTAGGGCATAGTTTAGAGGTAGTCCCATAAAAAATATTTTGAAATAAACTCCTCACTTTTTAAGTATACTTATATACCTATTCACGATTTATGATCAGTTATTTTTGGAGTCGGTGCCAACCAAAACAAACAGAATTTGAAAAGAAATTGTAATCGTAAAGAACCTCCCACTGTTTCATCACCGCCATACCGCTGTCTCCGGGCATTCGAAAGTTTATTGTAAAGGCAGGATTAAACTGCCCTTCTTGGCTGGCACCGACTCCAAAGATAACTGGTCATAAATTGTGAATAGGTATATAAGTATCGATAATTTCATTGATTTTCATTTAATGGTTTTTGATTTGAAGTAATTAAAATATTATTTTTTATTTTTTAGTTAAGTTTGTGTATGTAGGTTTAATCTTGAAGTCGGTTTTGTTTTTTCTCTAAAAATTATTTTTTTTTAATATAGAACGATTTAGCGTAAGCTACATATCGATATAACGAAATAAATAACATCGATATAAAATATCGAGTTATCAGAAGAAAAATATCGATATTTCGATATACCGAGTATCAATACCCATCCCAACTCGACATCCAAGCTCCAATGAGGGGAATCTATTTTTTATTTTATAGAGACTGAATGTGCCCGAGAAGAGTATCTCTTTTGAGGCCACTACTAAATTAACTGAAAATAAAATTCCTACTCACAGCTGGATTTTACTTTGGATCCGGGAGCTGAAAGTCTATTGTCTTACCCACTCAGCAACTCTCTTTACATCTTACCTTTTTAACTAAGTCTAGAACCTTAAAAGTTATTTTTATTTATCTTTAAAATAAAAACAAAATATTTATTCTTACCGCTAACAGAAGTTGGCACAAAGTCTAAAGTTCTCGTCTTCGCCCTTAGACCTTCTCCCGTTCCATCAATCCAGACATACATTGCCTGGACTTTGTTGTCAGGTTGGGGCAATGCCAAAAAGCGGTTGAGAACAGTTTTGTTCATTTTAGCGTTGGGGGAATTTTCTAGCACCACCATTCTGAAAAAAGTGAAAAAACATATATTAAATATATATTTATATAAATCAAAAAAGCCAAGCATAGATAAAATTATAGTAGTAAGAAATACCGACAACTTCTTGGAAACAAATTCCTGATGTTTAAGCGCCTTCATTCCTAGTATTAAAATGTCAGCAATGCTTGCACTTTAGATGGTAGATACTGGAGTATTAATTTAAATGTGGGCTTGGTGTTGTGTCCACAAATTATTTGGGTGTGAAATAACAAAACATTGGTAACCGGGGCAAAGAATTGCCAACTTTTACAATTAGTAAAAAAAATGATAATGAGGTAGTGAGGTAAATTAAGTAGTTCACAATAAATAGCGGGATAAAAAATTTAGAAATATATACACTGAAACAACATTTACAAGAATAAAATACTAAACTTTTAAAAAAAGGAAAAAAAAAAGTTTAATGCAGTGGATCAAAAAGTAATATGTAAAACATTCTTTATTTTGTTCTTATCCAATGGACAGAAAAAGGTATTTTTCCTTGTGAATATTTTTTTATGTCTGTCAACTAGGGCAGGAAGAATGTTGCCCTACAGGTTGATAACCTTTTCTAGTCCGAGTGAGAAGGTCGAGATTCATCCCGTGGGGCTGCCACTAAAATAAACTATTATCAGCGCCCCAATAATGCTAAAGTGCCTCACACCCTAACACGCTCGGCCACCGTTTCTATTAGAGCCTTGTTAATTTTCCCAATCCCCATATATTAAGAATAAGACAGAATTTTATTTTTAAATACGTCAAGACGTTAACTTCGTTATTTCAAATGTACCTTGTTTTCTAATTTTTACGTGAAACAATTTGTTTAATTAAAAATGGCACAGCCACCATAATCGTATTTATTTGTTAAAGAATTATATAATGTTTCCTTTGAGCCATTGGTTTTAACTGAGATTAAATTTTCCTTTACAACCTTCTACATAAATCTTCTCAAATATAATTATTAAAAAATGGTAATAAAAAAAATATTGCCATGATAACGTATTAAAAAACAACACTAATTGCAGATTCATATTATATTCTCCAAACAGCTGATTACATTCGCCCTCTTTTTATCACATTATCTTTTAGTATATATCGAAAGCTGCAAAAAGTTTTTCTTGTATCTCTTTTTCTTAGTACCAAATAAATTTTTCTTTCTTTATAGTCTATTTTGTTAGTAACCAAAAAATGAATGTGTTATTTATAGCGCAATAACTTATTATTTGCCCTTCATTGGGGCATATTGTAATTTTTGTCAAAGCTACACGAAAAAAATGTATTAAAATTTCTTAATTCGTAGAAGTAGTCTTGAAAAGAAGCAAACAGCTGTGGTTAAGCTGACGTTGATTAGTTAATGACGACCGCGACCTCGCTAGAACCACAAGTTATCCCTGACATGAAAACAAGATGGATTATTACTCGACTTCGCTACTAAATGAACTGTTCCAAGTCACGAAACTTTAAATTAACAATATTTCAACGCTATCTCTTTGGATTCTCTCTCTTGCGTTCCATTACGGTCATCTCAGAATTACGAAGAAGTGACAAAAGCGGTAGACAAGGGAAATGAATGGTAGTATATTGTACTCAAGAGATTAACCATAAATAAACTCGGTTTTACAGAAAAATCAATAGAAATAAAGGAACATATGAAGAGTATAGAATTCCATAACCAGCGAAGTTCATATTTAAATATTTTCTAAGCTGGGCGATTAAGTTTAGGTCAGACTGGATTAGGAAGGTAAATTATTTTTCAATGCGATTTAACAACTTTTTTGAGAATACCTTTTACCTAAAGATAGTCTAGGAGAAAAACTATTCAATAAAAAAAAGAATCTGTCAATCGGACTTTGACAATGGGAATTCCATGCCTCATGTGTGATGTGTGAAAAATAATGAAGGTTTTCTCGTTTTCTTTAAGCCTTTGCGTAGGTCAATTTATATGTTCCTACCGGAAATAAATTAAAAATGAGCCTACTGGAAATAGTTATCAGGTCATTCAAACAAAACAAAACTCAATTTCTCCCCGATCGGGAAAAACAATAGATCATAGATGTGACTATATATAATCTACTGCTTCTGATAAGAAAAAAATCGTCACATTTTCGATCCAAGCAACACTAACAGAGCTGGAGCGTGGTAAAATGTTACATTTTACCCCAGCCAAAAGAGAAATCCATATCAAAATCTTGATTGCTTTTGAACTATTTTATTATTTCTAATGACAAGTAAATATTTAATTTTACACTATTTTCTACGTGGTATTTTAGTTTCACTCCGCAGTCTTAATTGAATTTATGGTTATTTTCATTTTAATGAATAGCGAAGTTAGAATTCTGCTTCTTATTATTGTATGTACTTATGTGTTTTTTAAAATATTTATAAACTATAAATATTTACTTTAAGAGATTCCGGAATACAAACAAGCGGAACAATCTTCGACAGGCTGGTGCAGATACTTGGTTTTGCAGACGACCTGGACCTGGTGGCAAGATCGTTTGCTTCTTTATCAGAAGCATTTTTGAGGTTGGCTGAAGCTGCGGAATCCATAGGCATGTCAGTAAACCAGCATAAAACAAAGTACATGCGACAAGGAGCGGGGGTTGAGAGGTGAGAATGGGACCTTTTTCTTTTGAAACGGTAGACCATTTTACTTATTTGGGCTCAATTGTAAGTGGCTCAAATAGGATATCTCTTGAAATAAGCCAAAGGCTATTAAAGGCCAACAAGAGTTATTTTGGGCTCAGCAAACATTTGAGAAGCCGAGCTATTACTCGCCGCACTAAATGCCAGCTTTACAAGACCCTAATCCGACCAGTCCTCACCTACGGATCGGAAACCTGGACCCTGACAAGCGCAGAAGAAAAAGAAGTTCTCATTTTTGAGAGAAAAATACTGCGCCGCATATTTGGGGCCATAAAAGTTGGTGATTATTGGAGAAGGCGGACCAACAGGGAACTTTACCAGATGTATGGTGAAGCGGATGTGATGCGGTATATAAAGCTGGGAAGACTGCGCTGGGCGGGCCATGTTGCCCGGATGTCAGCTGACGAAATCCCAAGGAAGCTATTGGATGGGAGGCTCCATGGAGCTAGAGGAAGAGGTAGACCGCGACTTAGATGGGAGGATGCTGTGAGCAGGGACTCCAGGGACCTTCTGAAAGCCCGCAACTGGCGAGCGACCGCACAAGAAAGAGCTACATGGCGAAAGCTCATAGAGGAGGCCAAGGTCCATGCTGGGCTGTAGCGCCACGGATCATCATCATATATATTTAATATAATCTGTATTATATATACATATAATGTGCCGATGTTTTGAATTTTTTTAGAACTGATTCAAAATGTTTAACGTTCAAAACTAGTCTATTAATAAAAAAAAATCCAATAGCATTTGGAGTGTGTTAGGCTAGAAGGGGGATTTCCAGTAAACGTAGTTCCGAATAAATCGCAAATGAAAATTACAAAGTCTATATTCTTCCACATTAGAAACGGGTTCTTAAACCCCAAAACATGTGAAAAACCTCTTTCTAGCCTCCATGAAACCACCTTAACTGATAGTACATGGGACAAGCTAACAGGTGGCGATGAAATCTCAGGTTCTATTTTTTTGGACATTACCCCTTTTAGCCTAACACCCTTTATTTCCAAATAATTCAGCACTCCTGATTATACTTTTTTACACCTTTATTTTAAATTATTTTAAAAAACGTTTTTCCAGATTCATCTTGAGGTAAAATCTGTAATAGTAAAACTAATTTGATTGTACCTTAGACACTGGTGGAAAAAAATATATATAATAGAACGAGACGAAAACGTAGAGTCTGTAAGAGTAAGGCCCTGATCACTAATAAAGGAAGCCATAACGATGTCCTCCATGGTCCCGAAAAACACTAATCAATCACGATTCATTCAAACCTAACTTTCTTTCACAACCGGGAACATAAATTCACACGTTTTAGAAAATATATTCCGAGCTTTTATGTATATTTTAAGTATACATGTTAAATATACATAACGTGTTACGACTAACTTTCAAACCTTCCGATTAATTTCAAGAGACTCATCTACATGACAGTAATTAGACCCATTTGTTCTTGCGGAGTTGAGCTTTGGGCCTTCACTAAATCTTCCCATTTTTCTCGTATCCAATCCTTACAGTCCAAAATCCTTCGTGAAATCCTTAATGCGCCATATTATGTCACTAAAAAAAATTATTCATCATAATCTGAATGTCCCTTACGTTGCATATTTGGCTCAAACACTCCGAGGTGATTGAAAAGAAGATGTAGAAAATTTAATGAAGTCCTAATAATTAGTAGTTTTCAGCATGCTACTGTGTTCATTTTACCGCACATTTAATTACGGTATGTATTGTATGAATTGTAAATATCAATGAAGTATATCTTAAAAAAAAAAAAAAAAGCAGGGCGAAAATATACTTGGAACTAACAGACAAAATAACAGTTTGTTCAGGGGATAATCTTATTATTTATTGTTGAATATGGAATATAAAATCAGCAACTTACCACCGCCAGGGCTGCTTGCCGAATAGTCGAATCGTCATCGATGCGGACAAACAAAGCCAATCCGAACAAAGCTAACAGACAATGCTCTCTTCTAGCCAATAGGAAGATAGAAAGCAAACAATGATAAGCTGTGAATTCTGTGGTCGATAAGGTGGATTGAACGTAGTTTCTTTGATTTTTTATTAATAGTAAAAGTTAAGAAAAATAAAAGTTTATTTAAAAAAAAAAAAAAAAAAAAAAAGGGACATGCATTTTAAGTAAGCTTACCACATTTTCGGAATTTCAAAATGGGACCCATATGAAAAACTAGGTAGGGAGGAGATAAGTTCCAAAAATGACAAGCGTAATGAGTTTAGAAACCTTGATAGAAGTATTTTATTTAGTTTGGTGTTAATTAAAATTTATTTTTCCTAATAAAATTATTGCTTCTTATTTGTATAACCCAGGTAGAATGTTTGAAAAAAAAACAATGCGATATTGCTAAAGGAATTACGGGAAATCTTTTGATTGTTATGTAATAGCATTTTATTAAATGCATTTCAACCGCTTAATAAAAAATATTTCATAAAAGAATTCTGTAAAATTAAAGAAGAAAGAGTTCTGTAATCTTAAACAATTTCAAAATAAAAAGTTATGAACAAAGGAGCATATCAATGACGATTACTGCTAAGACAGGTGAAGATGTTTGGTTGGGCGTCTGATAACCTTAATTATAAGAATTTTTTTTCTTCTACATTTGTACTAAAATTTCTACGGATACTGCAGGATAATCTTAGGCTCATTCATAAAAAATAGTTGATTAATAAATCGTGGCAGATCAAAAAATAGAATCTTTTAATGCCCCGAGAAAGGATTAAACGGGAAGAAAGAGGTCCTTGAAAGAAAAAAAAAAAAAATTGAATCAATGTTCAAAAGGACGAAAATTAATTTTTTGGGAAGGATATCCTTCGGCCGAAAAAATCGTCAGATCCTGAAATATCCTTCAGTGGTTTGCTGCCCAACAACGCAAAAATGAAGCACGACAATAGTTACGGTAAGGCTAGTGATTTTGTATGGCGTGGAAACAATAAGTTTTTCAATTTCTTGAAGATCGAAAGACGAATATTAAGAAGTAATTATGGCCCAAGAACATCACAAGGAAGTTAGAGACTGAAACAAAATAATAAAATATACAGAAGACAAAGGAAACAAATATGAGAAAAATACGAGTAATTTTCTACGGAAAAAGGGTCATTATTTTCACAATTTTTATTTTTGCCAAAAAGGAAAGTATGCTAAAACAACCTGTGCGTACGAAAAGCAAATATTTGTTATACAAACATCAGTGTGGAGTAGCGGCGATAAAGGCTTTTTTGCTGGCGTATGTTCGACAATAAAAAAACATCTGATAACACTTCAATCTTATCTTTAAAAAAATATATTACAACACAAACTCCTCAGATCAATTGAAAACCGTTTCAAGTACGAATAGAAGTTATTAAAAATATTTTATTTCTGCGACCATTAAATTATGAGAACATCATTCAATCGAAATCAGCTGTTTCATATGCTATTTTGACTTTTTCGGTTCTTTTTAAATATATCTTAATTAAATATATTTAAAGTTCTTTTTATTTTATTATAGTGGGTGAAAAAAAAAAAAAATAGGTGATTCTAAAAGGATAAAGTCAAAACCACATCTAGTACTTCCATCAGTTCAAATTCAAATCTAACATTCTTCTCTTCAAACCATAATTTTATAATTAATGCTATTCATTGTAACATGAAGTATTTAATGATTTTAGTAACAAAAAATAGTAACCTAAGAATAAAAATGGCAACTAATTCATCAATTATAATTCTATTAATCCTTCTATACCATCATGGATCGTACCTTAAGTGACAAAGAAAGGAATGACGAACAACCGGGTTTCATTTAAGCGAGATAAACCGTCACTTGACCACTTTGAAGCATCGAAATAGCTAACGATGTTCATAAAACGTTGATGAAAAATAATTAAAATTAAACTCCATTAACACGAAGAATTTAGCATACTCTAGCGTTAAAACCATTAAGTCAAGGTAAGGTAAACTAATTATTAATTAATTTCTTTATTTTTATTAAACATTTATGTTACTATTGTTGCCAAAAGGTTGTTCACATTATTTACATATATTTACGTGTGAAAGGTGACTTATCCTTTATGTATGCATAGCAGCTTTACATATTTCCTTTGTTTTTGGTTTTTTTTTACCAATTTCAATATATAAACAGCAGGGGGAAAAAAACGAACGAATAATTTATATGAAATAATTATTATAATTGAAAATTCAGGACGTTTGTTTAGTTTAATAGATTCGGAAACTAGTAGAAATTACTTTACTTTTCACCGAGACGAGAATTCCGCGTAAGATGTTCCTTCAGATAGAATCGGATTTGTTTAAGTTAAATATTATCTAATTATCTAAGGATGTCTTAGCATAGGAAGTCATCTGTAAGGTCGTAAATATCGAGATTACGATTTGTTTTGGAGCTAGGTCGGCTGCATCGTAAACTGGATCAGGTGCACAAGATCTCCTCGACACGGTCCTTGTATTCTTTAGAGGTCGCGCGCCAAGTTCACGAAGGACAAAACAAGGAAATGATACCGAGGTCGTAAATATATATATATATATATATATATATATATATATATATATATATATATATATATATATATATATATATATAATTATTAAGTATAATTTAAAGGACTAAAATTTCGGCGATTTTTTATTTATTAATCCCTTATTTCACTGGAGTGTTGAGTTGGTTCGATTTTCTAACTATTATTTTACCTGCAAGTTTTCGAACAGTTCTGTGATTTTCTTCCATCAAAGCTGGCAAAATATCGTCACCCAGGTTAGAAGTCCTGCCATGAACTCAGTATCTTCAAGGCTGAAGTCACCCTCTAGAAATTTTTTAAACCATTATTGAACGGTACATACACTCACGCTATCTTTACCCCGCACTTTTTAATGTTTATGGCCCTTTGGAGTTTGTTCCGACCGAATTTGAGTAAAATGAGCTATTCGAAAATTACGTTTCAAATTTTGAGCAAATATAGATAAAAAAAAAATTTCTGTTTTGAAGAATAAATATTTAAATCCGTTATTATATTGTAAAGAAATATAATCTATTAAACATGAACAGTTTATTACACAGAGGTGTAACTAAAATGAAAACAAGAACAATTTTATGTTCCTAACAAAGTAAAAGTCAAAAATTGGACGGTTGCAATATAAAATTTAAAATTATACTTAACAATTATATATATGTGTATATATATATATATATATATATATATATATATATATATATATATATATATATATATATATATATATATATAATGTTATTGTCTATCTATAATCTACTGGTTTTATATCAACTGCTCCTTGTGAAGATACAGTCTCAAACGTTTGATCTGAGCTACACCAACAGAGCGTATAAAAAAAGACCCAACAATTAAAAATAAAAGTGGCCATACATAACTTTTTTCATTCCAATATAGCTCCTAAATGGTAGGTTCTAGCGAAAAATGTTAATTGAAAAAAAAAATTCCCATTAAATTTATGACAAGAAAATTAACGACAAATTTTCGATCCAAATGCCATATTGTTACATTTTAAACTGAAAAAAACCTGACACCAAAAAAGTATAGACCCCCAACCAAAAGACATATCCATCTTAAAATTAAATTGAAAAAAAAATTGTATTTAACGAGGTTTGACATATCAGGCCTCAATCAGTAAAAAATAAAATATTCACGTAATTTAAACATAACAATGAATGTAATAATTATCAGTTCGTTATCACCGCCGATCATTAACGTCATGATCGTCTAACGTATTATAAAAAAAAAAAAAAATGAAAAAAACGGTTTTATTAGTACAAAAATATGCAGACATGAGATCATGTTTTATCGAATCGATAATAATGAAAAGAAATTGATTAAACAATGTTTCTTGTGTTATAGACACTTCTCTTTTTTCTTTTTTTTTTTATGTAGAAATGATAGTGGTATCTCTATCTCAAATGATTCTCATCCTCAAATCCATTACGTTTTTAAATAATAATCGTATTAGTAACGAGGAGAAAATTACAAATAATTGATGCTTAGATTCTTCAGTCATAAAGAAACATGTTTTTTAATAATCCGTATATTTAATAGAATAACTGGAACTTTCGAAAAATCTATTAAAAAAAAATAGATAAATAAAAAGATGTAAGTAGTTGGGGTATGGAGTCATAGATACACAGCAATTAGAAATAAACTTTAATTTACCATGCCGACGTTTCGACTTGCGTTGCAAGCCTTCATCAGGGCTAGAAGAAAAATAAAACAAACAAAAAGATTCGACAAAATAGCAGAGTTTAAAAAAGTATGAAATGAATATACTTTTGAATTATATACTATAATTCATACTTTTTTATACTCTCTGCTATTTTGTCATATATTTTTGTTTGTTTTCTTTTTCTTCTAGCCCTGATGAAGGCTTTCAACAAGTCGAAACGTCAGCATAATAAATTTTTTTTAAATTTAATTGCTGTGTGTCTATGACTGCATACCCCTACTACCTATCTCTTTAAATACTTCTCAGTTAACAAACACGTCATCAATTTAAAAAAAAAATAGTTAATCATTCTCAACAACTTTCCGACTTCTCCGACATTTACTAGTCAAGCTGTTCAAAGCTCCCAATAAGTTTAAAAAAAACAACAACATATATACTTGATAGTAATTAAACTCATTTGGAGATACGGGGTTGAGCTCTGGGACTCCACTAAACATTCTAATCCTTCTCGTATCCAATCTTTACGCTCTATAATCCTTCGTGAAATCCTCAATACTCCTTACTAGGTCATAAATAAACTTATCCATAAGGAAATAAATGTCCCTGTTACATATTATGCCCAAAAATGATACGTATCCTTCCATGACAAGCCACATAGCCACTCGAATCCACAAGTATCCCAACTTCTCACTCAATTCCTAATAACACTCCAAGGCTTCTGAAAAGAAGATGGCCTAGAGATTCTCTAATGTAGAAGATTTCTTGTGGTGCTGCTAATGGGACTTCTTTACATTGTAATAATTTCACCATACATTTATTTATTATATATATTGTATACAGTAGGAAATATCCAAGTATATAATAATAATTCGAAATAACTAACTACTACAGTTAATTATAGTTAAATATTCATTACCTGATACCTCAATTATTTAGTGTTCTCTTAGCTGTTAGATGTAATAGACACTCCAGCAGTACTTACCTGAAACGAAAAGAAAGAAAATATTAACAACTCCAATCGTACTATAAAAAAATAGTATTATGATAAAAAGATTTATAATATAAAATATATATGAGTCAGCCATATCACCCACAAGGGATAAAATATTGTTTATTTATTTCGTTTAACGTCACTTTAAGCTGCTATGGTTAATCGGACGATGCTACGGTGGGAGTCCTAAATTTTGCCTATCCAGGTATAATTAGGATAGGGATCTAAGGTATAATAGGATAGGGATAACGAGTACATGGCATCGCACAGGCTCGGGACCCCTATTTTATGTCCCTTCCGAAGGACGGCATAGCTAAGGATTTTTTACTCCCTTTAAAAAATCCTAAGATCATCTGCCGGCTGCGAACCCGCGACCTTGGGTTTAGTAGGTTGCTACGCTAACCACTACACCACAGGTGACCCCGGAATAAATTATGTGGACATTTTTTGGAAATTGGGTAATTAACTACATCCCACTCAGGTGGGATTCGAACCCATACCATCTGTGCTTAAACCCAAACCCCAACGCATCGCGCCATCGAGGCAATATATAATAAACGTTTTTATATTGTTCTAATATAGTGATAGAATTATGACGTTGTTTTTTTTTTATATTATATCGATTTTATTATTTATTACATTATTATGTTTATAATATATATGGATGGCTCTTGTGAATAATTAGTCAAGTGGAAAAATCGTTTAATCACATATAAAGAGAGAGAAAATAGCTTTCTGGTGATACTCATAACCCAAAATTCACAAACAACACAAAACATGTTTGGTTTCCTGTCTTATATTTAGAAAGCTCAATTTTTTCCTGACTGGGAAAAACAATGGATCATGGATATATCTATCTATAATAAATTAATAATTAAATAAAATTAATAATAAATGTTTATTCGAAATAAACAATTTAGAGAGAAAACAGCGGTTTCAAATGCAACTTTTTTTATTCAAACCTATATAGTTCCTAGAAGGAAGGTCCTAATGACAAAGATTATATAACAGTTAGGGATGGTCTAAACCAATATTTATCAGAAACAGGATTCAGGTCCAAAAAATATCTGTTACAAATACCTGTTGCAAAATACCTGTTACTTGTCTCAAGGTCAGCGTCTCTTCATACTCGTAATCGTTTACCGGGTTACAGATACCTTTTTAATAATATATATATATATATACAGGGTGTCCCGAATTCAAATGGCAAAACTTCAGGAACTTATAGGGGACCGAAAAACTAAGACAAAAATCCTTTAGAGATTTGCTCGTTTTTGCTTAGTTTTAGAGAAAATCGCAAAAAAAGAAACAAAACAAAAATGTTACAGGAAGCGATTATCACCTTTCAAAGTTCGTCAGGCTAGGCAGTGAGATATGTAAACACTTAATGTTATTCTTTACATTCTTTTATTTGTTTACATTTTGGCTTCCTTCTAGGATTATAATTCCTAAATCAGTCTTCAGTCAGTTACTCAGATATTTTTGTGTGAATAGCATCAGCCACAATGCCGCAACATATTCTAATGTTGAATACGCTGATATGATTTTTGTGTATGGTTTCTGTAACGGTAATGCTTTAGAAGCGGTGCGGGAGTATGCGCGTCGATTTCCAAATAGAAGAGTGCCTAATCGACGAGTCTTTTCGTTAACTTTTAATAGACTACGAGAGACTGGGTCATTCTTAATACGTAATGAAGGCGATCAATTCCAGGCAGCAATAAGAGCAGATTATCGGAGAAGAAATTGTGTCCAACGCCACTTCGATAACAATTCTGAGACTAGCATCCGAAGAGCATCTGCTGCATTAGCAATATCGCGGAAAGCAATATGGCGAACTTTGAAAGGTGATAATCGCTACTCATACCATCTTCAAAAAGTTCAGAATTTATTACCTCAAGATTATGTCGAGAGACTGAATTTTAGTAACTGGTTTCTTGATAAAATTCGAGATGATAATTTATTTCCATTAAAAATTATATGGACCGATGAAGCTACCTTTACAAGAGGAGGAATTGTTAATTATCATGAAATTATCATGTATGTGCTCTTGAAAATCCCAGAGCTATTAGAGAGAATAAGTTTCAGCATGAATTTGCTATTAAAGTTTGGCTTGAAATTTCGAACGGATTACTGGTGGGACCATATTTTTACCTGGAAGATTGAATGGTATCACATTTACACATTTTTTGGAGAACGACTTTTCTAATTATTTAGATGATATTCCCTTACAGCAGCGGATTGAAAAGTGGTTCCAACTCGATGGATGTCCAGCTCATTATAGCAGAGTTCCTCGAGCTTGGCTGGATAGAAATTATCCACAACGATGGATTGGACGTGGAGGAGTAGTACCTTGGCCACCCAGGTCACCTGATATGACACCTTTGTTTTCTTCGTATGGGGAACCTTGAAGCAGAAACTTTATTCGGAGTCAATCAACTCAAGAGAGCAATTAAGAGACCGAATCATAGATGCAGTGCACCAAATATCATCAGAACAATTTTTAGCTGCAATTTATCAAGTGAGTGCTACATGTAATGCTTGCATTGGTGCAAGAGGACAAGATTTTGAGCAATATTTACATTAAAAATAACATAACATAAATATAAATGTAAATAAATAAGTATAAAAATGAAAACTTGTTTTGTTTCTTTTTTTGATTTTGATGTTTGATTTTCTCTAAAACTAAGCAAAAACGAGCAAATCTCTAAAGGACTTTTTGTCTTAGTTTTTCGGTCCCTTATAAGTTCCTGAAGTTTTGCCATTTAAATTCGGGACACCCTGTATATATACATATATATAATTGGCAAATTATTATTGAAGATGTTACATGTTTTATAACAGCATACATATTTTTTATTTGATGCTGACTAGCAAAAATAATATAATTGCTTATATAAAGATTTCATATTTGGGTGTATTTTAATGATTATTAAAATTAACAATAATAAAATAAAAAAGAATGTAAGAGTGTCTAATACAATGAAGACCGGCTGACATTTTACCAGAAAATACTCATACGAGAGTGGAAGTAAAAATACTGGTTTAGATAAACGAGTATCTGGTAACAGGTAGAGATGACCAGTAAGAAATACTAGTCTAGGGTAGTATGCAGTAAGAAGGTAACAGGTATGAATGTTATTACTAGTAGTGAAGTGAGTGTGTAAGTATCTCGTCCCTGTTACTTCTGAACGCCGTTCAGTCAGCCCATACCTTTTACAAAATAACAGGTCCAGTATTTCTGAACCACCACCAATAACAAAACGTTACAACGTGACTTTTTTTATTCGAATCAATATAGCTCTCCTAAACATTAGGTCATAGTGACCAATGTTATATAACAAAAAATATTCTCCATAGATTTCTAACTGGGAGACTTCGTCAAATTTTGGATCAAACAACACCAACAGAGCTAGAGAGTGCCAGAATGTTAAATTTTTGAATCTGAAAAAAACGTTACAGCAAAAAAGTATAAAACACTAGCCAAAAAACATACCAAAATGCACTAAACCGGCAATTTAGAAGTGACATTTATTATTTTGCTCAGTCTCTTTTTATTGTATTTATACAATAAATACGACAAATTTATATGAAGATGGTTTTGTTTATTGTTTTTTATACACCATGAATAATTGGTCACTGTTCTTGGCCAATTCGAGCCCAATATTTACGGACTTGTGTTTCTGAATGAAGCATATTTTTTTATGTCAAGATTAAAGATATCTTTGTTGGTTTCGATTCCTAGAGAGGAGAGGTTGCTATGTTCTCCTTAGTGAGAACCCTACCAGCTTTCCTTCTTGGACAGTAGGTGCGGTTCGTTATAATTCGATCCCTCTAAGCTTTTTCTTGATCTTGACCATCTGTGCCTGATTGAAAAGTGACTCTTCGTGATCGGAATAAAAAGATGGGCTTTATAAAAGGACAGTGTTTTGTCCCCCCTCCCCCCACGTTTTATATTATAACAGTGTGTCAATTTATAATTAATTATTATTGGGATTCTCATTCAGGTGACACGGCATGATAGCTTGGGACAAGCACTTTTTAAAACCTTATCTCTGTTATGTGCATACCATCTAGTATATAATTTGCTACACGCAGCTGTCGCCTAACCATACTACTAAAAAAGTCCTCTGTTTGATTATTTTGATATTAATTTTGAATACAAATGCTTTTTACCAATAGAAGAATTAATTTAATTCTTATATATATTTATTTTTTTTTCTTCTGTAGTAATCCTGCAGATGAGGCGTTTATTTTTAAATTGTGCACACACCATGCAAAAAGTACTATATGCATACAATGTTTTAAATAGATTTTCTTCTAATACAAATCAATTTTTTAAGTGTCAATAACATTCAACAAAAAAGTAAATAAAAATAACTAAAACTGAATAAATGAATAAACTGGAAAAAATTAATAAAATAAATAAACATTTCGAATGTCAATAGGTTGAAACACTATTTAATCTTCACAATTTTTCATTTAATCTTTGTGTAGTTTCAAAATATTGCTATATTCCATAAATTCTGCTATATCCGGTATTTTATAGCTTCGTGGTGTTATATATGGAATGTATTTCTGTAATGGTCGTCCTTTTGTTTTCAATGCCTGTACCAGTCCTAAATACACACACACACACACACACACACACACACACACACACACACACACACACACACACACACACACACACACACACACACACACACACACACACACACACGCACGCACGCACGCACGCACACGCACACGCAAACGCAAACGCAAACGCAAACGCAAACACACACACACACACACACACACACACACACACACACACACACATACACACACATATACATATTAATATAAGTATGTGTTAAGAGAAGGAATCACTTTTTAAAGCGAACATCTGTTTTGGTTGTCAGATGTTTTTGTTGTGAATTCGTACCATATGTTTTTGTTATCAGTTTTAAATATAACAGTGTTTTATTAAATTTTGTTCTATACCTGTAACAACCTGCATTGACTGTATTATCTTCGGTTATAAATGATTTGTATTTCATATTTAATAAAAATTTAATTTTAAGACCTAAATCGGTCAATTATGACTTTTTGTCCGACAGTATCTTTTAACAATATCCCATTAATCCCTGTTGAACAGATCCGCTATCTAGGACTCCATCTGGACAAAAGTCATAGTATTGTAAAACAAGAAGAAACTGCTCGACGTTTTCACCTTATTCAACATTTACTAGACAAACGTTCAAAGCTCCCGATTAATTACAAAAGACTCATTTACGTGACAGTGATTAGACCTATTTGGAAATACGGAGTTTTGGAGCTTGACTAAACCATCCAATTCATCTCGAATGCAATCCTTACAATCGAAAATCCTTCGAAAAAACCTCAATGCTCTTTATTTTGTCACCAATTTACTCATCCATAATGATCTCAATATTCCATATATTGCTTATTTAGCCCAAACCAGATACCTATCCTTTCACCGTAACCTCCATAACCTAAACATTTACTAGCATTTCAACTTGTTTCCTACTTCATACCAGATAACCCCCTGAGGTATCTAAAAGGACGGTGGGCTAGAAACCTACTAGTTTGACTTTTTTGACTTTTTACTAATTGACTTATTGAAGTGCAATTGATGAGTATTTCTTATCGAGTATTAACATGTCATTGTAATTACTATCAACACATTTACTTGAGGAATATACACTCCGTGTCAAAAGTATTGCAACACTCATAATTCTCTAGATTTTCTTTGTTTTGACCTTAATCCATTGTTTGTTTATTATATTAATATTATGTATTAAATGAGAGACATTAGAGATTAGACACATCATTTTTATTCACTGTTTAGTAACAAACAATGGAATTTTGGTTTATTAATTTCATATTTCCTTTCAGTCCATGTTTATCTTCCGTTTGCCTCTAGTCTGTTCTCTTTTTTCTCTTTAGTCTTGTTACAACAATTAATTTTATTAGCAATGAATCGTTTAAGCCATGATGACTCGATCATCAGAAAGCAATACGTCTTATCGTAAATATAATTAAAATTTAAAATTGTAATTTAAAAGAGAAAATTTTAAACTTTTTTGTTTTTTGGAAGAAAAATTGTAATCATTTTAATAATACTTGTTTATGTCCAATTTAAAAATATTTATTATAGACTTCAGAACCTTAGTTTGTTATGAAAAAACGTAATCGACGCTCTACTGTATATATATATATATATATATATATATATATATATATATATATATATATATATATATATATATATATATATATACATACCTAAAAATGAAGCACTTTGTACCCATAATAAATATTTATTTTATTTTTTTCAAAATAATAATTAAAAATAAATTTTTTCTATAATGTAAATAAGAGTTTAGTTCCGAATTCCTTGGGAGGGAATACCCGGCAAGAATAGACTGAACACGCTAAAGCCTCGTGAACACTATCACAACACGCCCGCTTTCTTATCGCTGAGAATGTTCTGCCAATATCCAAGAAATATTTTTTATTTTCAAAGTTATAATTAAAAATGCCTGTAACGAATCAAAGAATTGAGTGAAACTATTCTCTTGAAAAACAGCATTTAAAAAAAATAATGGTTATTTAAAATGATTCACATCAACAGAAGATATTAAGAGGTAACAAAATTTTAACGAACCTCAAAATTATTGGTTTGTCATTCAGCAACATTGAAGTCTTACAGTACGCAGAGGGAAAACTTCACAACATGATCCGAGATTAGGAAAAAAAAAAAAAAAATTATCGTTGGGATGGATATAATTCCTCTAACTCCCTCTCTTATGGATTGAGCAACAAGTCTGACCCAACTATCGATTTACTGTAAGAAAATCAGTGATTATTTTAAAAACATATTTAATATATAGAATAAAAAAAAGAAAAATACTAAAAAAAACTAAATTAAACGTTTTTAAATTATTTTAGTATTATTAAAAAAAAAAATTGACGAAAGCTTCCCTATCAGAAATTCAATGCAGCATATTTTTGTTATTTAGCATTTGTCCGCTAGATGCTAACTTTAAGGAGATATATTGGTTTGAAGTAAAAATTGGGCACATTTTTCGGCTTTTTTGACACTTTCTCTAGGTCTGTTAGTGCTGCTCGGATCGAAAATTTTTCGGTAATATCCTAATCGAAATTTTAATAGAAAATATTTTTGCTATATAAGGTTTGTCACTAGAACCTATCGTTTAGGAATTGCATTAGTTTGGATGAAAAAGGGACGTTTGAAACCCTATTTTCTCACAAATGTATACACATCGAATAATCATTAAATTTTTATTTAATTTTATTATTAATTTAAGTAATTTTATTTTATTTAATTTTTAAATGTCAATTGAGAAACCATTAGATTAAGGATAGATACATCCATGATCTAATATTTTTCCCAGTCAGGGAAAAGTTAAGTTTTTTTTTTATTTTTCTATTTAATGATTGATATTTGCTACAGTATAAAGGAATATGTAATTAAATAACTAGGTAGCACTTAAATTTAAATTGGGTGGTTTAGTGGAGCCCAAAGGTTCAACTCCTTTTGTCCAAATATGCCTAATTACTGTCATTTAATCATTCTTTTGTAATTAATTGGTGTTGTGTCGGTACCAAAATGTTTCGATTGTCCATTCTCGGTATAGATACCTAGGTTTAATAATAAATTTCACACACCACAAATAATAATCCGTAAGAGGGCTAAAAAAATCAGAACAGATCTGTTTATAACAAAGTAAACATCAAATAGCATATATTATCGATAAGATATACTAATTTAAGTTAATGATAATTCTGCCAACAGATGGAAAAATAATCCTTCTTACAAATTGATAAACACTCCATGGTTCTCGATTCCATTTTTTACTTAAGGTATCGCAAATGTTTCACTAAACACTAGGAGCACTGGGAGAATTGGGTGTTAAAGATGTATTAGGAATCGAAAACCAGTAAGAACATTAAAAAGTTAAAAAATAATATTTATTCTGGGATAATAAAAATCTTCTTAGAATAACAATAATGTATAATATAAATAATCCTGTTATCTGGCCGCATTGATTTAGTTATTGCTTCAGCTTCCGCTGTTTAAAAATGCGTATTCTATTTCTTAAGGTTTTTAATATGGATCGGGGAGAAGAAAAAACATTAGACCTTATTGAATACTATAGAAGACATCCCCGCACTGTTATTTAATTAGCAATGGCCCTTCGAAATTACTTGGTGACATTCTAGTAAATTATTTGAATAGTTCATTCAATATGCGAACTACATTCAAAACACTGGCATTTCTATCTTCAAAATAACGACTAACTCAACACTTTTTTCTCTTTTAAGAGAATTTTCGATTGCAATATATGCAGCAGCTATACCAGGCATGCTAGTTTAAAATGTCGTTTTAATTCCAATAGAATGCGCTCTTAGCCTATTGAAGGATTTGCTTATCTCTAAACGCTATTTTGTTTGTTAGTCATTTGTTTACAAAAGTCAGTTGTTTTAAAGTCGTTTACGTGGACGTATCATACCTTTCTTTGGTGTTAAAAATGTCTAATTTTAAGCCAAATAAAGAGCATTTGCGGCATGATTTTCTTATTTAATCAAAAGAAAAAGGCATCTGAATGTCATCGAATTCTTGTTGAGACTTATGGCGATGTTGCTCCAACCGTCAGGACATGTGAACGTTGGTTTCAAAGTTTCAAACGTGGTGATTTTGATGTTACTGATCAAAAACGAGAAAATCGACCAAAAAAGTTTGAGTACTTCGAATTGCAATCTTTATTAGACGAAGACAATACCCAAACCCAACAAATGATGGCAGAACAGTTGAATGTCACTAGGCAAGCCATTTCCCATCGCCTGAGAGCTATGGGAAAGATTCAAAAGGTTGGAAAATGGGTTCCACATGAATTGGACGAACGACAGATGGAAAAACGAAAATGTGTGCGAAATGCTGCTTTTACGCCACGAAAGAAAGGGTTTTTTGCATCGAGTTGTAACTGGCGATGAAAAATGGATTTATTTTCAGAATCCCAAACGAAAAAGCATACCTGGTATTATAAAATAAGATTTTTCGCTAAAGTGGCATTTTTGATACTGCGGCTAATAATTGCGTGTGAGCAGTATGGTGCATGCATCAAGGTGCATGAAACTCATGCACCTTGTTGCATGCGCAGCCGCACACTAAGTTGCATGTGGCATTGCAAGAAAAAAGGTATCGTCTAAACGCACCTTTAGTTTACCATTAGCGAAAAAGTATCTTCAAATTGTTTTTGACAATCCTTTCGCATTGTTGAGGATTGTTTTAAATTCTGTTGATCTAGTGCATGTATAAATTCTATTTTATATAAGATGAAATAATATCGTTTTTTTTCGGATCAGAAACGGTGTATAATAACTTCATAATTAAGTATCAAAAAACTATCGCCATCGTCAGGAGTATCGATCAGTTCCTATGAATCGACTTAGGGACCTCGATATTTGATACCGATCCCTTTCTCAAGAATGGGTGGAATCGAGAATCGACATTTCAATGTTTGTATTGTAAAGCTTTAACTAGTAGAAAAATATCGAACTAGAAAGAAAAATTATTGTTTTAATCAAACCGAATTCTCAAACCTTGTCACGAGAAAGTAGCACTTTACACATCAGTGAAATAAATAACTATCATCACTATGTTCTTATCTAACTTGTGAGTTATATTTTTTAATCTGAGTTGTTATGATGTTTGAGTAAGTGACCTTTGATGTCTGAGTCATTTTGAATTATCAATCTCAGATAATTAACAATAGGATTGAACAAAAACGTAAGTATGGCCGAAATAATTGTCTAAAAATAAAGAAAATGTAATACAATGCACTCGAATATAAGAATCATTGTATTTATTATATTTAGAAGGCTTTAGAGAAAGGTTGGGTTGCGACAACACGCACGCGCCACACGACATACACACGACACGAACTCTTTATCTCGATTCACAAGGCATTAATGGCTGCACAAACTTAATTATACATTTCATCGATATTTTATTATAATTATAAGACTTCATGTGTGGTATATTTTTTTGTTATATATTTATTGTAATGGCTGTTATTGTTGTAACACAGGCAATTTGCCGAATGCATACTGCCCATACTTTTATTGTACGTGAGGAGGGATGATTCCCTCCTAGTGTGAAAAAAAAAAAAAAAAAAAAAAAAAAAAAATGAGTGAATTTTCTAGACCGAAAATTAAGAAAAATGCCGCTGACCGCACCATCATATTCCAACCTGTTGCAGAAATATGATTGAAGATTTTTTTGAGGAAAACACTAAGTAAGTGGTTAAGTCCACTAAGTAAGTGTAACCTTCAATTTTTCCAACTTAGGTCTTAATGAACAGTTCAACACTTAAATTACTTTAAAAAGTTACAATTCCTAATAATACTCAATAGAAAAATGATCAGGTATGTTGTCAAAACAAGAAACAACACGTCCAAGTAAAACAAAAACTATAATTGTAATCAATCATTGTTCGTCCCCTCCTGCGTGGTTCGGTGGTTTTTTGTTTATTCTAGCCCTGAAGATCTGCAAGGCAGGTCGAAACGTTGGCATACAATTATAGTTTTTTTTTAACGTACTGTTTCTTTTTGACTCCATCCCCGACAATCCTCTTCTTATATAACACTCAACAGTCAACTATACTTTTCTCAGTGAGGCTAGAAAAGTTAGGACAACCTGTCACCCCGGTGCTAGTTGGAGTACGCAACAATTTAACCATATAAACAAAAACAAACAGCAGTAATTTAATACTGATTCTTTTTTTTTAATAGGTAATTATACGCCCACAAAAGTTTATATTTCCATTGACATTGAAGGAACTATTTCAAGAAGACGTAGAGATAATTTCGAAGCACGATGTCGTGATTACTGCCAGTTGGGGATCATAAAAATAAAAACAATTTTGTTATTTATAAGCGGATAATTAGAGAGCTAATCACTGTTTTATTATTGTTATTATACATACCTATTCTGTTATTTCATACAAATTTACTGAATTTTATTTTTCTTAATCAACAAATAATGAGATCGAACATTTTTACTTATTTAAACTGTTGTAAAAAAATTAATAAAATGCTATGGAAATCAGAAAGATCCATACCGAAATCTGTGGTCATTCATTACTCCATTCCATCTTACTAGTTCACAAGACTTAAACATCCCGTCTACGTCTCGCTTTATCCCCCCACTTCGCTTTCCTGACGATTCAATGCTGATGAATTGTTTTGAGTTTCGTTTATTATTAATCCCTACAACTTTTCATGCCCATTTAAACCGTTACAAAGAAATTACCAATACATTCAATATTAACCATGTAAATTTCCCGTAATTCTGCATTCTGTAGCCGTTTAAATTCTCCAAGGAACAATTTTACTTGAGGTAAGCATGATGGTCCAAAAGGATCAATACAATAAAAGTAGCATTGATGAAATAAGTGCCACTTCTATTGTAATTTTTTTACTTAAAAACAAAAAAAAATTCAAAAAATCAGTACGCTGTAACATAGATTATATATATTTAAAGTTTTTTACTGGACGATCAGTAAATCAAAGATTAAAATAATATATAAGAGTATACAATAATAAGACTCAGAACTCCATATCGAGAATTTGGATATCCGATTAAATTAAAATAGCCATAAATTCAGTAACCATTTGGCAGTAAAACTAATACATCAGATAAAAAAATAAAAATACTAAAATTAAATATTTAAGAATCATTAGAACTAATGAAATCGTTAATAATAAAACTAGATTGTTGTTTAAATTGCCAGTTAAATATATCCAATAGTCCCATTTCAAATATTTTTCCAGCAGGAACAGAAAATACCAACCAGTCATAGGGAAAACCGAAAGGACGCCCTTGCTGACCATCTAACCTACCCCTCTACGTATTTAGTCCAACTGTAGGTTGTCATATCTTTCAAAGGCCCTTTTCATTTTGACTCCTTAGTTGAGTACCAATATATTTGATTTCTTGCCTTACATCTTTATAACATTTTAATATATATATATATACCATGTAACAAAGTGCTGATGTTCTGATATCGTTGTAAGTTTTAGAACTAATGATGTTTGTTTAACATTCGAAACAACATTTTTAATGGAATAATCCCAATACAAGTGTTAATTGATTTACCAATCCTAATGGTATCCTGCTATACCTTCAAGAGTACCTCTAGTAATTTTAACATGTTTGAATGCCTGTTACGAATCAATACAAATCCTACAAAAAAGAAAAATCCAATGTATTTGCAATAATACACTAGAATTATACAACTACAAGGAAGTTAACATATTTTCAGAATATAATTTCCTAAGCCAAGTGATAAAGGTTCAACAAAATATAATAATATTTAAATCTATAATAAATAAGATACAGAAGAATTTTAATTAGGATTGATTAATTGTAACTTCTATTGGTATTTTTAATTCTAAGACAAGTTTCGAATACAATCATCTTCAGTCCTTAAAACAAAAAACATTCTAAAAATTAGCTAATCCATGTACAGACTATATCAATATAAAAATGTAGACAAGAAATCATGTTGATACTTCAGTAAAGTCCACTGCTGAACCATAATAAAA
Source organism: Euschistus heros (assembly GCA_003667255.2). Classification (NCBI taxonomy): domain Eukaryota; kingdom Metazoa; phylum Arthropoda; class Insecta; order Hemiptera; family Pentatomidae; genus Euschistus; species Euschistus heros. The sequence goes on from RCWM02000503.1 coordinate 567,145, forward strand.
TCTTTCTGTACCTTACTTCAAGAAATCCTTCCGCTTTACATCCTTTAGAGATTATCAGCTAGTTTGATTTCTTGTTAATATTTTTATGAAATTAATATATATAATCCTTATCACTTAACAGGAAAACAGAGCAAGAATCTAAAAAAAAGAAGAAAAGGAAATAATTAGGAAAATTGTGAGACCAAGATGGATCGAAAACGGATATAGATTATAGAAAACGTCTAAAAAGGAAGAACTTTTTAACAGAGAGAAAATAGACGTCTTAAATTCTATAAGAATAGTAAAATACGTAGTATCTGAGAATGGATCCAAAATTTTAAAAAATACTTGGAATCAGCCAAAATTACTAATGAGAAGAAATAGACAAAAGAAAATAATTTAGAATAAAAGTTGAAAAATGGGAGGTTAAACTAGAGACAAAAGCTCCGAGAACTGGAACAAAATGGAGCGAAGGACAAGCTGAATTCTCGCAAAAAATGAAAAGCTGGTGCGCAGATAAAAATAACAAAAAGCCCCAAAATTGAACCATCTTACTTGGAGTTTTCCACCTTGTGTGCATTACGATTAATAATAATAATAATAATGTATACATAAAATCTGTATTTCAAAAATTTGGAGTTCTGAGTCTTATTATTGTCCGATCTTACATATTCTTTTAATCTTTGATTTACTGATCGTCCAGTAAAAATATTTCATATATATATATAATCTATGTTACAACGGCCTGATGTTTTGAAAAACAATTTTTTTTTCTTTTACAATCAATAATAAATGTTTAACCTTCTAAAATAGTTTTCAAATAAAATATTTCCAATAGAAGTGGCAATCAGTTCATCAATCTTAATTGTATTGATCCTTCTATACCTTCATGCGTACCTCAACGAAATAATTTTATTAATTGATCTGTGAAGTCAAAATATACTAGATGCCTTTTAAAAGTGTACCTTTGACATAAAGAATGAAAGCCATAATTAAGTTCCATCTATATTTCATGGCGACGAAATTGGTTTTACTTAAAAATAAATAAATTAAAATACTCAATACGTGCAGTACAGTTATGTAATATTGAAGGTAAAATAAAGTCGAAAAAACCCGTTAAATGTGAGAAGAAAATCACTAAAATATTACGGAGTCTATTTCGTTTATTCGAACGGGATACGGTCCCATCTTGTCCGGATTAGCGGGACTCTACTATATCTTGTGTGTCAACCCTTAGACTTACCTAGCTAGTTGGCTGAAGTTTCCTTGAAGCTGCTTCCCCTGAGACTACCGAACTCTGACTGAACACACCCGACGTTGTCATCAAAGATATTAGGCGATATCTTCAAAGATAGGGGACGATATCTTCAAAGATGTCAAGAACAGCCTTGGCCCCGTTGTCTGCATTCTCACAGTTCACTTGTCTCATAAATAACAACTGTCACATCACTCAGATATTGAATGCACGAAATCTACAAGAAATGTTCGCGATAAGGATATCATATAGGCTTAGGATATACAAACAAGAGATTTATACTGAATATAAATATATTTTTTTCTATTGATTGATTTTTTTTTCTATAGCTATTCATCGAAATTTACAACTGTATTCAAAATTAAATAAAAAACACTTATAAAAAAAACCACACCACTCATATAAAAGTGCTTTTCTTAAGTTACCCAGAATGCAACAGGACCACCATTAGCCATAATGCCTATTAGAACTCAAAATAAATAGCTGTGAATGATAATAGTGGGATGTTGTTATTGTAAACAATTAGTCTGTACCTCTAAATTAATATAAACTGTAGAATATATGAAGAATTTCAAGCACCACAGCTCAACTTAATTTGTCCAAATATGTCTAATTACAGTCGGGTAAATTTGAACTTTTGTCTAATTAATATTGAAGAAGGCGAAATATTATTGAAACTTAAAATGTAAAGAATCTGAGCAAAGAATAAGGACTTTGTAAACATCGGTCACCCAAGGCCTCGCCAATGCTTCTGTCAAGATTTGTTTACAAACAAGTAATAATTTTACAACAGAAGCTATAATAATGAATAGTTTTAAGTTTGTAATTGATATTACAATCGTTATTATCATTGAATAATATCCTTATTAAAAACGTTTTGACTTTAAAATTTATTGTTAAAAGTTACAAACATTTGCTTCTCAGGGTCGGATCTCTACTGAAAAGCACCGGAGTGAAAATCACCCATGAAAAGTGAGTGGAAATCTATTAATGTAATAAGTAAATATTATACATATTTTATAAAAACACAAGAGTGAATTAAATTAGTAATGTAACGTGCAAATTAACCTTGGAAGATAACTGTAATGGGCAGATGAGCCATCATCTGAGTCAACGCTGTAAGTAACAGCTAATTCACAATAAACATAACTACCAAAATAGAAAATTTAAAAGTTTATTTGTTGAACTTGAATTCATCTATCTTTTAAGGGATACGTGTCGTTTGACAAGCTTTAGGTCTATTGGTTTTGCTCGCTTCGAAAATTTGACGACAGTTTCACTATCACAAATTAAATGGAAAATATTTTTTGTTATATAAAATTTGTTACTAGAACCTACTGTTTAGGACCTATATTGGGTTGAACGAAAAAAGTCATGTTTAAAACTACTTTTTTCTCCCAACTTTGTTTATTTCGAGTAATGCTTGATGTTTATTTATTTATTTATATATAATGATTTTATTTGAGAAAAAAAAACTAATAGTGGCCACTTTGATAATTAAATTGTCATAAGGAAGGAGCTATGCTTTGGATCAAAGTAAAACTTACAATAATGAAAATTCAGCATCTTTAGCTTACCGTGGAAATCACCATGGTTTTCAATTGGTTCTCGTTGAATCATTAAAAACAATTTACAAAATAAAAATTATAGTTTAAAAAAACTATAAAAACACGCTTTTATAGCAAACCTAACTAAAAAGTTAAGTGTGAAGAACAATTTCAGACCTTTAAATTTTTGGAGTTTAAGGTTCAAAGCTAATCCCTGTAATATTCGTGATTTGTTAGCATTTTTAACACAGTTTGTCCAAAATCAACAAACAATATTTGTTTTTTTGACATATCTCAAAGTAGGAAAGGGAAACTTTTTACTTTAAAAATCCTATCTTGCACGAAATTTAATTACCTACAACTTTTAGTATATAACATTTTTTTATTTAAATAGCCATTTCTGCATTATAGACCCTTAAACACATCCAAAACTAAACGTTTTAAAGTTGGCAAAATTTTTCGATGTTTGACAATCGATAGTGGCTAAAACGCCTACATCAAATTCAGCTTGAGGGATGTCTTTAGACGTTTACTTAGAGCAATTGCTTTAAAATATTAAACAATCAAATAAAAGTAAATTCGTAATGTTATCAGACAGCCTAAGTGCCTTACAATTATTAAACAACTTCAAAAACATAAATAGTAACATGTTAATAGATATTCTAAAAGTACATAGTTCATGCATACAAAATAAAAGAAAATATGTGCATTCTTTATCCCACCATTTTCTACTAAATTTTTTTTTATATCTTGCTTTATATTGCGGAATAGTTTTACTACTAGTTTCGTTTAAAAAGTTAATGAAATCTTCATAGGTTGAGCTATCTGATAGGGCTGAGTTATTATCTTTAGCCACAGTTTCAAATTCTTCCCAATTTGCTGAATTAATTAACCATTTTCTGTTAGATTGAAGAAGAGCAGTTGGTTTAGTGTTGTCAACGCGGTAGGAAATGTTCATGACAAAGGGTAGGCGATTAGATCCCAAGGGGTCATCGTGCACCTTCCAATCTATAATATTAGCAATGTTTGCCGAGGCAAATGTAACGTCTAAACAAATATTATTTGATTGATGTAAATTATTTACGAAAGTTGGCGCGCCATTGTTTAAGCATATCAGATTTGAATTTTCCACAGCTGAAATCAAATTGTTACCTTTGTTATCACTATTATCACAACCCTATTGATAATGGTGGGCGTTCATGTCTCCACCTATGAGTAAAGGACTATCAAAGCTATTTAAAAAATTTTCCCAATCTGATTTGGTGATTAAGTGTTTAGGAGAAACATATAACGAGGCCATATTAAGTTTAATTTTATTAACTATTGTTACATTAATTGCTACTGCTTCTAGGTTAATTTTTGGAAAATTTAAAATTTGTTTAAAGTATAGCTTCGATTTTATTATAATTGCTACACCCCCATAACCATCAGATCTATCTTCCCTTATTACATTGTATTATTGTATGTACAGGGTTTAAACCATGTTTCTGATATTAAGGTAATATCTATGTATTCAGTGAAAAGAAATGCCTCTAAACTATTTTTATTACAAATTGCAGATCTAGCATTCCATTGCATTATTTTTATATTTAGGGTCATTGAAATTTGATATTAGGTCATTAGTAAGTGACAATTTTTAATTAATAGTTGATTAGATGTTAGATTAATTAGACTAATAGTTTAGAAAATTATGTTATTTTGTGTACGTATTAATTATTATATATGTAGGCTTTCGCTTCTATCTTTAATCATATCCCTGATTTCTTCTTCACTAATTGTTTCATTTGTAATAGATAGTATTGTATTTACTATACTATAAATAGCGTCTGAAACCTGTTGTACTTTGGTTGTTTTATTATAAGGAGTTCCCGTCGGTTTATCTCTTGAAAGATTTGTGTTAGTAAACACAGGGACTTTTTATTTATGTTTATAAAAAACTGCGGAACTTTTATTCTCTACGGACCTTTATGTTTTTTGGGGTGCTGAATCCGAATCTGAAGTTTGCTACCACGGCAACCATCGGCTTCATATTCAAAATCGCGAAAAACCGCCAAAAAACCCCGTTATTTTTGTTTTTTTTTATCTATAACACGATAACAAAGCATTTTTCGAAGAAAGTCTTCAAATATTAATTGTATCTGGAACTAGTATCTACATAATGAAAAAAATAAATCCGAAATCGGACCATTTTTCGCAAAGTTACGTTATTGGGAAAAAAATGGAGAAATTGGCCAACTTGCCGTCTGTCCCACAGCTCAGCGAAAACACGTTTGTCGTACTCTTTTGGCTATAACTCTGAAACTATTTATCCGATACAACATAACTTTTTTCACCTTAAAGCTGAATTTACTATAAGAATCTATAAATGAAGTTATAATCAAACCCCGTAAAATATACATGCCAGCCCGCTAATAAAAACGCACTGTTGTAAAATCCAAGTGTTTTTTTTCGCACATTTGTCGCTCTAACTCCTCAAATATTTGTTCGATCCCAAATTTCTTTTTTCTATCTCAAAGCTGATTAAATTCGCTATCAGATGAGATATATGTAAATTGTATTAAATCCTGTAAACCACCCAAGCTAGCACGCTAAATGTGTATGTTTTGGCAAAATATGTAAATTATGACATGTTCAGTAGACGCGTGTGGGTATTTCACGGTGTTAATTATAAGTTACATATATAGGATCTAATAGTAAATTTTACCAGCTTTTAGATAAAAATATTAAAGTTTGGATCGGACAAATGGTTTTGGAGTTATAGCGAATAGTGTGCAAAAAAGCATGTATTTTACAAAAGTAAGTGATTTTCAGCGTGATAGCTTGTGTATTTCAAGAATGTCGATTAAAATTTCATATATAGGATCTAATTGTAAATTTAATCACCTTTCAGATTAAAAAAAAAACAATCTGAATCGGACAAATACTTTCTGAGTTATAATATCGCATATAATGTAATATCTTAGACGCCTAAAAACCCGTACTGTTTTTAAATCCATGGTTTTCGGCACATTTATAATTATAACTTCGAAAGTATTTGTCCGATTCAAAATGTTTTTTTTTTTTCAATCTGAAAGGTGGTGATTTATTAATTTCAATTTGTAAATTTAATCAGCCTTAAGGTGAAAAAAGTAATGTTGCATCGGACAAATAGTTTCAGAGTTATAGCCAAAAGAGTACGACAAACGTGTTTTCGCGGAGCTGTGGAACTGACGGCAAGATGGCCAATTTCTGCATTTTTTTTCCCAATAACGTAACTTCGCGAAAAATGGTCCGATTCCGTATTTATTTTTTCATTATGTAGATACTAGTTCCAGATACAATTAATATTTGAAGACTTTCTTCGAAAAATGCATTGTTATCGTGTTATAGATAAAAAATAACGGGGTTTTTTGGCGGTTTTTCGCGATTTTGAATATGAAGCCGATGGTTGCCGTGGTAGCAAACTTCAGATTCGGATTCAGCACCCCAAAAAACATAATGATCCTTTGAGAATAAAAGTTCCGCAGATTTTTCTTGAAAACGGCCTTTTGGAGCCTTATTTTACTGGAGTATGTACAAAGAGTTTATTGTTCGGTTGTCTTTCTGGACTTGTGAATCGGAACCTTTTTGTTGATACTAATTTTATTACTAACGGATGTATTTGGTTTATTAAATGAATCCCTACTGTTTGATTGTTCCAATGTTGGGAATTTCTGTTGTTTGTCTTAAAAGGGCTCATCTAAATGATTTTCCTTCTAAACAATTTTTAGCTTCTAGATAGGTCATATTTTGTACTGACATTAGTTCTTTCATCTTTTTTTGATTGTTAAATTCTGGGCATATGTTTTTCGCTAAAGAGGAATGGTTTCCCTTGCAATGTACGCATTTTAATAAAGTCCCGGGGGTGCATTCTCCTTTTGGATGTTTTTCGCCACAATCTGAGCACCTGGGAGTTGAATTTTTACATTGTGTAGTCGAGTGACCGAATCTGAGACAATTTTGACATTGAATTACCGATTGAACATATCTATATAATGTACTTCGCACCTAACATGGTGGATAGTGATATAATTAGGGAGTAGCTGACCTCTGAAATTTATTAGTACTGTTCCTGTCGGTCTATATTCGAATTCTTTTAAATCTTTGTTCAAAATTTTCTTTTTGAACCTTCTAACCCCAATAACTTTCCGATTCGGAGTATAATGTTTTAGTAAGTTGTAATATATCCTCTTCGGTAAGATTTACATCTATACCCCTGATTACACCTTTCCTCTCCAGCATGAATTGCGGAATGTAGGCTAAAAAGTTTTTTTATTTTAATATTTCGGATGTAACCAGTGCATCTGCATGCAATCCTAACCTGGTGTTCACTTTTATTCTGTTTCGACCTGTCCTATTTATTCTAAATTATTGTTATAAATTTCAGGAGTAGATTGATTTAATAGTTTTCCTATTGTCATAGGGTGAATACGGCTAATACCGGCCCCTTCGGCGGATTTGCTTTCTATAAAGACATAATAAGGCCCTAAGTCATTTGCTTCGTATAGACGGGTTGTTATATTTTTATTTATTGTATTTGTTTTATTTATGCTTTCTACAATTTTGGCATTCGGGCTGTTTGAAATATTAGAACTAATGTTCTCGTTAGTACTTTCCTCTGAATCCATTTCACTTTCGTTAACAGTTAAATCAATATTTGAATCTTGAACTAAATTATTATTAGAAAAATTGTGTACTAAATTACTATTATGATCTAAATTATTTATTTCTAACTGATTTTTATGGGGGGGGGGGGGGGGGGGGGGTATATCATCCCGACCATCGCTATTCGCTGACATTTTTCTTTTTTTATATTATAACTTATAAAATTAAATAAATAAAGTAAATTTATGGTGTAATATAAATTAATCAACTTTTACTAATTAAAAAAATAAAAGAAAAAGAAAAGATAGAACTAAAGTATATATAATAAAAATAAAGCCTCTTATCTGTCCTCCGTGCTAAAGCTTCTAGATCTTCCCTGCTCGAAGGCTAACCTAAGACGATCTTAAATAGGATAGGATGCATTTTCAAAGTTATTACGAGTTAAAAAAGTAATTTTAGGAAAATATAACCTTTAACTACTTTTATCACTTTAACCACTATATATGAAGGGGATTACTTAGGATTGTGATAATCATATTTCAGTATTTCATAATAACTTGAATTTTGAAGGTATCTCAGTGTCCATAGAAGTGCAAATTTTATGTTTAGGAAAAAAAAAAAGAAAGAATAAATGCAACGCATCTTCGATTTTTTTTTTTAATCAAAAGTAACAAAATTGGAAAATGGATGAAATGAACGAAATCAATCATTATTCTGGAACATTTGTACTCTAAGATTAATAAAACGGAACAAAAAAAAAAAAAAAAACTGTAACTCTACAGCCAATGAAGGATCTTAGGTTCAGTACTAAATATAAGAATGTACTGTTAATTGGCCAACGGTTGTAAAAGGAGATTTGGTCTGTTGATGTTGCTGAAATCGAGCAACGTCTGAAATGGAAAATGGAAAATGTTTATTGTTATAGGACATTAATCACTAAGATCAATCTAGTGATAAAAAAATCAATCTAGGAGCTATGTTGGGTTCAACGAAAAAAGTCATTTTTTAAACCCCTATTTTCTCTCAACTTTATTTATTTCGAATTATCATTAATGTTTATTTTGTTTAATTATTAACTGAAATTGGGGAAAAAGTAGATTATAGATAGACCAATGCGTGATCAATTGTTTTTCTAAGTCAGGGAGAAATAAAAAAAACATTGGTTTTTTTAAAGACTATTTATTGATATATACAAGTAAATTTGAGGATAATTATTACTAAATAACTTGTAAAAAGCTACCCTCTAGTAAGTAGCATTTTAATAAAAGTTCTTCATTAAAAGGTCTCTCGGCCATCTACTTGTCAGACGCATCTGTGGGTAATCGGGAATTGAGAGAAGTTGGTATTGAGTTTACTATGAAAGGATAGGAATCTGGTTTGGGCCAAATCAGTAAGATATGGAACATTAAAATTGTTATGGATAAATTTGTTTGTGACAATATAAGAAGCATTTAGGATTAAGCTTACGACAGACAATTGCTGTCCTTGCTAAAAAAAGTAAAGTATAAGCTAAATGTTTGTGCGGCCTGTCCTTCGCAGCGGTATGCAACGTTGTCTGGAAGGTGTGAATATGTTTAAATTAATATTTCTCCTTTCCATGATATCATAGTAATCGTAATGTGCACGTCCGTTTGCTGTTGCCGAGTAAAAATGAGACATAAACTTATTAATCCTAAAATAAATTTATTAATGACTTGCATTTGATGGAGCCTATCTCTAAAGAGTTTATTCAAAATCACATTAGTCCTTAACTGCCTAGCTAAGAAAGAACGACGTTTCGACAAAAATGGTCAACTTCGAGATTTATATATAATCGATTCTAATACCTTATGGAATCGATTTAAAATATTAAAATTGCAAATAAACTCCTTAATTTGCCTTAAGATTCAGAAAAACATACGACAGTTTGAAATTTTGCAAGTCATAATTTTACACTAAACTATTTACATATATAACACTAAACTAAAAAGCCATAGGACTTTATAATGAAAAACTAAATTTTATATTTTTTTTTATTGGAAAACTAATACGTATATCCTAAAAATTGAAATAAAATCGAATCTACTTCATATCATTTGACAGGAAACGTAAAAAACAATATCAAATCAATTGGGGAAAAAATTTAGAATGCCAGTGATAACTATTATGCATATACACTGAATAGTGTCAGAAATACAGATAAATCAGTGATTAAGTTTTAATAAGTAGAGTAGTTTAAGTATTCTACAATGTCTCGTAAAAATGAAACTGAAAATAAAATAAAGGCAAGATTATGAAGTCCAGAAACGCTGTAAAGATAGTTTTTTTTTTTTTATTAAATATTTATTGTTACAGACATTGTTATAGACAATAAGTAGATTTGAGAATAATGATTACAATGACATGTCAATAATAAGTTAAGAACTACTCACATAGCAATTCTATTAATGTTCTACATTAGAAGGTCTCTTGGTCATCTTCTTCTCAAACGTCTAGAGTAAAGCAAGTTGGGAGACTATTGGATTCGAGTGGATATTGAGTTTAATGGAAAGGATAGGTATCTGGTTCGGGCCAAATCAGCAACATATGGAAGATTAAGATCTTTATGTATAAGTTTGTTTCTGACATAGTAAGGAGAATTATACGAAGGATTTTGGATTGGATATTAGAATAAATGAAAGGTTTGGTTGAGCCCCAAAGCTCGACTCCGTATGCCAAAATTGGTCTAATTACTGTCATTGTTAATAAGTTTTTGTAATTTATTGGGATATTTAAAAGCTTTTCTAGTAGATGTTGGGGAAGTCGCGAAACTTCTCTTCCTTTGAAACGTAAGTAAATTCATAATTAAATATTTTATTTTGAAATCTCATTATAATAATAATTTTTAAAAAAGAGTCAAATAATATATGTCAAAAGCAGAATTAATAATAAGGAAAATATTAATTTATTCGACTTTGGCAAACATGATCGCAATCTAGTCAGCCGTGACCCAGTGACCAACACAATGTCCCACATTGATCAAGTCCTTCTTAGAGTTAAAGTAGCTTATAAACATTAATTATACTGCATACCTGTTAATGCTACATTTTTTTATTTTTGCTTAATTACTATTTTAACTGGTTGGCATTCATTTTAAATATTACTTTTAAATACTAAAGTTTAATTTAAATAATGAAATACGTTACTATATACTCCAGTCATTTTAGGATTTAACTGCGGAAAAATTCTTAGTGAGCTGATTTTTTGTATACACCTTTGGTATGGCATTATAATGAATATGTGAAAAATTTACATTGATACCGTGCCGGCTAAAAAAATTATAAAAATAAAATAAAATGTTTTTCACGTATGTTTTTTGAACGTCTAATTCGAAAATTACAACTTTTCCAGAGCCAGTAGCACGAAAACGGTCCTGTTTTTCGTAAACATGTATATGTCCAAACTTGTAGAAAATTTAATAAGCTTTAATTTTGTACTAAAACCTTTTCCAATGCAACGCCACGTTTTCAAGTTTTAAGCGAAAAGCTAAAAAAAAGAACATTTAAACCCCCCTCCCCAGCGGCACCGGAATTTGGAGGGACTTTATTTGTTCTTGTTCAGGGAACCATACCCTACACATTCAAGAAAAAATGGAACTAGTATTTTTAGTTCCTCTGATTGCCCATTTTATTCTAGATTAACTGGACTACTATATTGGCTTGAATGATTGAGTTACGTTTTGCGTAGATTTTTTTTAATCTTGGCGCTTTTGTCACACGTTCTAGCTGTGTTGGTTTTATGATAGTGGATTTATTGACGCTTCATATATAAGTTATGTCTTAGTAAAAAACATTTTTTTTAATAATCAAGAAAGTTACCGATAACAGTAACTCGATTCTCAACTCTTATAATTTTATTTTTTGATTCTATTCAAGGCGGGTAAGAATCTCGATGCAATTTCTTGATGAATTTTTTGCTAGGTAATTGTCTCTGGGTTCTTTTTTCTATTTTTGATGTGCTCTAGCGGAATATATTGAGTTGAGGCCATGTGGAAATATTTCGAAATGTCCATCCAACTGTAGCAAGGTCATCAGCACAGCGTTCTAATGATTATTCAATAACATGTCGCCTCGTAAATAGTAGAATAACAACAATGACACACTTAGTGTGCTTCGCGTATCATTCAGTATCACTACAAGCACATTTATTATCAAGGAAAATTTTACTAAATTCTCTATATAATATTGCTAGGTATAATCATTATTCACAACAGACATTCGTAATTAACATTCATTGTTGCAAACCAAATATTAAAAAGTGATTTACAAAAAGTTCCAACAGTCAATATAAAATTCATGAAATTTAAAAATATGGTGGGCCCAACAATACGGTGTATCTTAAAATATCCCTAAGATTAGATTAGAAACTAAGATAGCTAACATTCCGAAGATTAGAAAAGGAGTTGGATAAGGGATCCTTTGGCCTGACCACTGGTCTCTTCACCCCCCTCCCGTTGTCCTTACAACCAAGGTTATAAGAACGTAATTTACTTCAATAAAAACTAGTAAAATTATGAAATTTAGTACAGTACTAAAGGAAATTGTCATAAAAATTAAACATTGTCATTCATAAAATGCAGTTAATAAATATTTAAAGCTCATTAAATTTTCTTCAATCATAGTCTCATTTAATGGTTTCTTATTTTTATTGACTAAAAAATCGGAAAACTACTTCAGAGGAAATTTCTCGGTTAATATTAAATTATTTGCATGGATGAAACATGATTCCATCATTTACTATATCATTACAGTTTCACTCTAACAAACGAAAGATCGAAATTTAATAATGTTTCAGTATGTTGTGTATATGGCCAGTAATGGAAATTATAAGTTTTCGACCTCTAAGACATGGCGGAAAAACAGAAATTTCTGACAAAAAAAAACCACTTAATTTTCATTGTTATTTATTTTTTTAAATTTCCTACAATTGTATTGGCTAAACTTATTCATATGTTAAATAGAATGATAAATATTGACACGCTCTAGCTTTGCTGCTTTTGCGCGGATCGAAAATGACAACAGTTTCCCATGAAAAATTAAAAGGAGAATATTTCTTTTTATATATACATACATATATATATATATATATATATATATATATATATATATATATATATATATATATATAAAACCTGTGCCACTTACAACCCATGAAGGGTCTCGGGTTCAGTACTTAGGTAGGCTGTACTGTTTCTAAGCCAACGGTTGTGAAAGGAGGTGATTTGGCCAGAATTCACGCTCAACCGCCTGGTTTTTCCCCAATTAAGGGTACCCACTTTTTAAGAGGCTGGGTGGGCCCCAGGAGGGTCTCCCGACTCGAATTCGATCCACGACTGAATTAACAGAATATAAATATTCTGCCTTCAGTCGGACTCGAACTCGGGCCCGGGAGCATGGTAGTCAAGCGCCTTACCCACTGAGCTACCGCGCCTCCCATATATATATATATATATATATATATATATATATATATATATATATATATATAAAACACTTGTCGGGACCTACCGTTTGGTAGCTGTATTGGTTTGAACGAAAAACGATACCGTTTTCTCTCAGCTTTATCTGGAATAATCATTAATTGTTAATCTAATTGAGTTTTTAATTTAAGTAGTTTAATCTTTTTAATTCTGAAATGTAAGGGACTTAAGGCGACGGTTTCGCCTGAAGGTCGTGGGTTCGAATCCCACCTGGACGAGTTAAAATTTATTTCGTGGCGGACCCACGTAATCATTCTTGGCCTTACCATCCTGATTAGAAAATGTTGGTAACCTGTAGGATAGCCCGCCCTTCCTGCCCTAGTTAGAGTACATAAGGACGTTAAGCTCAAATAGACAAACAATTTGGGAAAAGTAGTATTATAAATAGACACATCCATGATCTATTAATTTTCAGGAAGTCAGGAAGAAATACGAATAACATTGATTTATCTTTTTTTTCGTAGTAAAATATCAATTATTTTCCTTTGGAAACAAAAAGCTGGGAAAAAAATAACTTCGACGTTTATGCATTTTTTTTTAAAGCAAAGTTTATATTCAGATTCAGAAACCCTATGAAACATAAAACGAAAAAAGAAAAAATATTTAAAAGCTTTTTTCTCCCTTTTGACCATACCCTGATATCCATTGAAGATAAGAAGTTCAGAAAACCAAAATTGTAAGAAAAGTATACTATTAAGATAAGAATATCTTTCTTTGTAAAACATAAAGTAAAGAAATGATAAGGGACAATGTGGAGAGAAGTTCAAAATATAATCATCATCCCATTCACACTTTTCTACAATGGCCTAAAGTTCGAAAAATAGGGGTTGTTATTACTCGACAGATTTATACAACGCATTAAAATTTTCTTATATTTCGATATTTGTGGGAAATAATAGTACCTGCCCACTGGGCTAGGAGGTTTTGGAACCAAAACTTGGTAAAGTTGCAAAGATGTTCAATTTAAAATTATTGAAATAAGTAATTTATAACTGCTTAATTTTTACTAACTTATCGATACCTTGGCTCACAGATATGTTAAGCGCAAAGTTTTGCAAAAATGTTTTAAACGTATCATTAGATCATTTAGATGTTCAGGTATTCAGTAAGATCCTTTTTGAAGTGTTAATCTAAACTCAGGTAGTTGGAATAACTTGGATTCACTAAATAGAATCTAATTGCAATATCAGTTTTAGAGCTTCAAAGTATCAAATTTGAATACTGTAAACGTTTATTTTCTGTACTTAACACATCTGTGAGCTTAACCATATAAATAATATTAGAATGCGTACATTCAAATTTTACAAAACCGCTATTAATTTCACACCATCATTATGGTACACCAGTTATGACTCTCAATAGAGGTTCCACTATAAATTAATTTATATTCAAATAAATCAATACCCTTAATAATGTAAATGTCATAATTATCTACGAGCTCAACTATGAAATTAACTTTTCAACGATCATAACGTTCAAATGGACACAATAGTGACTATGAATCGATAGTAACTGATAATCAGCTATTATCGACTCTGCTTTTCTATTCTTACACATCGATTCCCCAATTCACAGTAATGGAATCCATAGATTAACAAAGCTATCTTAGGGCTGAGTTCCTTTGTAGTAGAAATAATTTGGAATAAATCGCTTTGATGAGTACATATTCTCAGCAGTAAAAATGTTTAAACTTACAAAAATTCAATTAAAACCAATCTTTGTAAAGTGATTGTCCGAAATAGCCTCCCTTTTATCAGAGAGTTTACCCATTTACCGTTACTGACTGTTACTTGGCGGTTGAGTGGGATTTTGTCTAAATTGCCTTCTAGTATTTCTACCTAACCCAATCTAGTAAATTCTCTATTAATCATTGAAAAAATAAAATAAAAAGCACGTAAATAAAATAATATATTGCGAAAAACGTACCCTGGAACTTCTGTAAAGAACTAGGCTATCTAGTGGATACAATTAGTCCTTTTTGTCCCTGACGCCTCAACCCGCTTGGCCATCGTAGGCCCCAAGAAACAGCACACCCTAACCAAATACCGAACCCACAGAACCCTTCATGGGTTTTAGTTGTACAGGTATATATACATATATATATATATATATATATATATATATATATATATATATATATATATATATATATGTATGTATGTATATATATATACACTGGCATCTCCAGTCGCGGCTTCGCCCGCTGTTATAAGTAAAAAACTTGGATAGATTTAATTAATAATTGAAGTTTTATTTACTAACGATAAAAAAAAACCTTGTACTGTATCATGCAGTTGAGAATTATTCTCTCACAATATTTCTAGATATTATCACGCAAAGCTTTAATATTTAACCCGGTACTATTGCAAAGATTAGGTGGTTAAATTAAAGTAATAGCATAATCGGATATTCGATTATTAATTCTAATCTATGAGTTGATAATCCAGATGGACAGAGACGTTTTAGAAAGAAACTTGCGGATAATGGACTGCATTATCAGTGCTTACAACCCTATCAATAGAAATATTCTCGGCTGTCACAATTTACTTTTTCAATAATAATGTTATTTATTTTCTCTGCTGCAGTATTTGTAGGTAAAATTAATACTCTTTCACACAACCAATGGTACGATTTACTTAATAAACCTAAAACATTAGAATAAATTTCAAATCATTGAAATTTCGGTCTTCTAATGATCTCCAGCAAAAACTAAAGTTAGGCCACCCATTTTGCACAAATAGACAAGTTTTAGGGTGGCAGAAATAGTTTCACAGATTTCATCTGGTTGGATTTTAATTTAAAATATAAAAGTTAATCACAGTGTGGCAAACCTCTAGCAATTAACACTGCACATTTAAAATATTAATATAGTAAACTACACTATTTTAAACCTTCTTAGAACTATGAAGATTATGTAGTTAAAAATTAGTAGAATGGATTAATAGTTTTACCATTGCTAACGATATATGTTGCTGAATGGCGCTAAGCATATATCGTTCGATTATTAAACATCCCAGAGATCCACACGGCACACTAAATATTTATAGCTTTTTTTATAACAATTTATTTGAATTAAGCAAATTTTATCATCAATTTCTAGCTTTATGTAACACTGTACCTTTATAACCTCTCTAAAATGACACTCGCCACCTATCGGTCAATTTTCAAACTTCACTGCGCAACACATTTATCGCTTTTTAGCAATGATTTAATAGGAAATATGAAAATTTTACAGATTTCCTTGTTAATTGTAAATTATCACAGTTCCTTGAACTGTGAAGATGATGTAGTTAAAATTTGGTGAAGATAGGATCAGTAGTTCATCACAAACGAAAAATGGCTTGACGTTTTAATAGCATAGATATGGTAACTTGGATGTATGTATAAGGTGGCGATAAATATCAATTTCCGACTTAAGACTCATAGGATCGGCAAAGACTACTAAAACATTTTCTTTAACATAAACAGTGAAGCATTACAGCATTTGTGATGTGCATCATTGCAGATCTCTTTATCAAAAGAACTCCACATTTTCTAACACGAATATATTAAGTCAAAATAAATATTTTAAAATAAACTCTACGTACAAATTATTAAAATAATGACATGACCAAAACTCAATCCTAAAAGCGCTAAAAATGAAAAGAAGCTGAAACAGGATTCTTCTTAAGTTATCAAGCAGCCCATCAATCAAGACAGCAGGAACTAATGTGAACTGGTATATACATGGTTTATATAGCATTTTTATTATTTATTTATTTAATATATTTATAAATATATATTTTTCAAAATATAAAAATAAATAAACAAGTGAGAATATAGAAATGTAGTACTTTATATGTATTTACAAACTTTATGTTCTCTTTGATAATTGATTAATATTTTACGGTTTCTTACTGAGAATGTGAGGAATGTTAATGTCGTAATGTTAATGTTTGTCACAGGCTTCCTACTTTTATTATTTCGTTTTAGGATTTAGAACCATTGGGCAGTTATCTTTTTGAAGAGATAACCGAATTCGAATTGTCTCTTCAAAAAGATGTCGAGCAACACAAACATACTATTGAGCTAGGAATTCTAATTTTAGTTGTCGATTAGAGCCGTTGCCTAATTTTAGTTCTATTTTCGATCTGTTAGCATTCCAGTCCCATCGTTGATGTTTCAAGATAATCCAGAAATATACCACTGGTGGAGACAATTAGGGACATTTTCATTATAGTTTTATAGGCTAGGGTTGTAATTTTACCTCCCGGCCCAAACCCAACGCTATTTCGAGGAAGAATTTTTACCACATTTACAGCTAAGGGTGGTGGACGATTTCCAGCAGTCAGACCATATTTTTGGACTTCAAGGGTTGGGCATTTTTCGTCTAATTCCTCTGTACTAAGTGGACTGATCAAGAGATTTTAGAGAATGATTACAGAAGCTGAAATTTACACTTATTAAAATAAAATGAACGTTCCACAGCTGTTTGCTAGAAAGCATTCAAACAGCTGCCTAAGTCATAATGTTAGTTGTTAAACTAACCACAAGTTTTCGAGTGCGTCAATAAACATTGTAGACAGTTATACTAGTCTAAGTTCCTATTGAATTAATATAGAGTCTAAAAATATCCAGCGAGGAATAAAACATTACAAAGAGGTAAGAGATGTCTTCACGGAACGGCAAATCTTTTCACTTATTTATAACTCCATTCGAGTATCGATCTTCCGCCGGCGAAAAGGTATTCTCACTATAATACCGCCGTCCATGATACCGAATCACACTCTGTTATAGCTTTTCGATTTAAATATGACTAATTGAAAACAAAAAATGTCAGTATTTGACCGAATGGAGGTTAAAATAAGTTTTGAAAACCTTTTATTTAAGGTAAAAGAACTAATAATTGCCACTTTGGTAATTAAACTGTTATAATGAAGCAGCTTGGCATAATTTATAACAATTTTAAACACAGAAATGGAAATTAAGCATATCACCATGGTTTTAATTGATTCTTGTTCAATGTTAAAATTCATTAAAAAAGCAATTTTTCAAAACATATTCACGTTTTATGGGATTATTTCGGATTGTAACAATCATACAATAGTATTTTAAAATTAATTGAATATTGAAGGTTTCTTACTGTTCGTAACTACCGACTGTCCTCTACGAATAAGAAACCTGGCCGCTTACGTTAAGGGGGAAACAATGCCTTAAATTTTTTGAAGATGAAGTACTGCGTGGAATATTTGTCCCAAAAAGGATGAAGATACGGGAGACTATAGAAGGCTTCACAATGCGGAACTGCGGGAGTTGTATCCGGTAAATATAGTTCAGATAATAGCAGCGCGACGGTTAAAATGAGCATGTAGAGTCGTTGGGTTAGTAATGACCGGATTCCTAAAAAGCAGTTTTGAAACGTCGGGTAAACGACCTAGAGGCAGATCGAGACGTAGAAGGGAGGATTAGTTCAAGACCGACCTTGTGGATTTGAGTTTTGAGGGAGTTCTTTGGAGGGAGGTGTGAGGTCAACGGTTAGTGGTGTCGGCATGGAACCTCCGTGTTCGCTAAGTCTTTTATTTATCTATTTATCTTAGTATCTATAAAAGTCCCAATTTTATGTTTAGGCAAATAAGAAAGAATAAATGCAACTTATCTTCAATTTTATAAAACTTGAAATTAAAAAAAAAATTAAATAGATAAAATGAATGAATACAATCTTTATCCTGGAACATTTAAATTTAAAAAAAAAACAGGACGACTAGTTGCATTAGAGTCTAGAGAAGGCATAGTGAGATATATACACAAGCCACAGTCACTTAACAACATTTTTGGGATGGCTAAGTTATTTTATGGCCTGGCAAAACTGAACTGTTCTTTTTTAGAGGGATGAAATTAGGACGGTAATTGATACACAACAGACATAACCCAGGTCTACGCAATCCATTTGCACCATTTTTGGAGGGCAACTTCATTTTGAGTGGCCAGGTGTGTTAGGGAATACCAACAGGATATTAGAATTGAAGTTGGAAAAACTATTTGGGGTTCGAGGAACAACCAAGGTTTAAAATCACTACTATAAGTAGATAATTATTTCAGCTACAAACTTCATACCAACTTTATAGCAAGTTGAGATACTAGTTGATTTTGAATGGTTATGGAGCTTACTATGAGAGGATAGGTATTTGGTTTGGGCTAAATCAGCAACATATGGGACATTAAGGTCTTTATGGATAAGTTTATTGGTGACAAAGTTAGGAGCATTCTTCGAAGGATTTTATATTAAAAGGATTAGATGGTTTAGTGAAGCCGCAGATCTCGACAGTCCAAAACTGTTCTGATAACTGCCATGTAAAAGAGTCTTTTGTAATTAATCGGAAGGTTTGAACGCTTGTATAGAAAATGTTAAAGAAGTCGAAAACGACGAGTAGTTACTTACTGTTTCAGAGTTCAGTATGTCAGTATGTGGATTTCAATTTAAACGTTTGTCTAGTTGGAGAGCCTAGATAGCGGATTCAAACAAATTAAATATATATATATATATATATATATATATATATATATATATATATATATATATATTATTCAAATATGTTTACCTAAATATATTATCTGAGTACTAGCAATAATGTATATATTTAATTAAGATTTCCGGCAAACAAACGATGTTTAAAAAAGATATGTTTCCAATTCTTATCAGTGAGATAAGAGTTATAGTCAATGCAGAACCGATCTTACTTAATTGATATTTTTGATATATCGATTTTTATAATGATCGATTATACAATAATGGAAACTTTCATCATGACGCTGAAGGTCGCTAATTTTTTTTTCATTTACTCTTAACTGATTTTCACGTCAGATGTAGATAGATTCATTATATAACAAGGTTTTATAACTTTTTTTTTTACTTCAAGTGCAGTTATGAAATCCAATTTAATAATCTTTTTAAAAACAACTGAAGTGATTTATATCTCAAAAATTTCCTATCTCTGTGGTAGAACCTTTAGAACAGAAATCATAACATTTCCTATTTGGGGACTCGATGGCGGAGCGAGTTGGGGCGATGGTCCAGAGTTTCATGGGTTTGAATCCCACCTGGGCGGTTTAAAATTTATTTTGTGGCGGACCCACGAAATAAATCTTGACCTTCCCACCCAGGCTAGAATAGGTTGGTAACCTGTTGGATAACCCGTCCTTCCAGCCCTTGTTATAGTACATAAGGACGTTAAGCCCCAATAAGCAATGTTTCCTATTCTTCCCTCTTTAACCAACTCAGCGGTATCTCTGAAGGTAGTGTCTTAAGTCTCATATTCTTGTCTCAGCAGACACCCCGACTCATCCAGCACCTTTCTCACAACGCACGCTGATGATACATGGTTGTTATCAGTAAATAATTATCCTTTCAGTGCTCCTCAATCACTATATCCAAACCTCTATCACAAACCTTCACAAGAATGATTCCAGTTCTGCAGTATCCTCTAATAATAATCAATTACATTTAACAGATCTGCTTAAACTATGACAGAAAGGACGGGTTATTCTACAGGTTACCAACCTATTCCAGCCTAGAAGGGAAGGTCGAGATTCATTCCATGGGTTCGCCAAGAAATAAATTTCCACTCAAACCGAGTGAGATTCGAACCCACGACCTTCTGTACCTAGAGCTCTGAGAATCGCTCGATTTAGTTTATTTTTCTTGAAATCTTTGTTATTTAATTTACATTACCAAGGCTAAGAAGTTATTGGTTAAATGAGGAAGATTGAACAAGAATGAATAGGAAGATCTACAAAGGTGTAGATTTTCTTAACTACTTAAAACTTACCGTGCGCTAAAACTCTGAAATAAGGAACGAGTACTCACCTGAAACAGAAAAATAAAATTATAATCATAAATAAATATTACTTGATATAATTAAAATAGTTAATTTATTAAATTAATTTATAAACAGAAGTAAGTTGTATAAGTATATAAGTATGTCGCATGGCGATAGTTATGTCATTTCCTGTCCACTGTACACAAGGTCAGGGTGTAATCAGTTTGAAATGCAAATATAACTATTAACTTTATATGTATATATATATAAATATATATATATATATATATACACACACACACATATATATAACTACTACAACCAAAAATCAGTATCTATCAATGCCAAAATTAGACTGAAATTTTGTATGGAGCGGAAACAACATTGATTCATACACAGTCTGAAGTTAAAGATATTGAAAAACAGGAATGAAAGATCCTCAGAAAAATATTTAGGCCAGTAAACATAAATGGAACATGGATTTAGCGACCATCATCAGAAAAAGAAGAGTAAAATTTTATGGACATGTATATAGAATGGACCAGAACAGAATTATAAGGAGAACCTCAAGAACCTTACTAAACACACACACACTCACACAAACACGCACATATATATATATATATATATATATATGCCCAGAGGTGTGAGCTAACGGTGGAAGGGAGGGAAGAAGGTCCCATTTTTGTGTTATTTGATTATATCCCGAAAACAGTAGACTCTAGAAAAAAATCTTACAAATAAAAATTAAAGGTAATTACATTTCTTATAAAATTGATGCTATACATATTTGTCGAACTTACAAAGGTTTTCGAGATATACGTTATTAAAAATCGATACTTTTCAAAAAATAAAAATGTTTACCCTTCTTTTTGTCAAACATTTGCTTCAAATGCCAGATACGTATACACGAAATAAAAGTAAATTTAATGCTCAACAATTTTGGTTCCGACATTTTTTTCTGAGAAACGACCGTGGTAGGCACTAGAGGTAAATTTTTGACAAAATGTGAGGTAAACATTATTTTACCTAATAATTATTATAAAATTAAATTACAGTGTACTGAAAATATTTTATTATTATTATTCAAAGAAATAAATACATATAAAATATACTGTTTTAAAATTTGATTTTGTCTTCTTGTCGGGTTCATACCTAAAATTTCATAAAATTAATCTTTTCTCAAACTCATTAGTTATTTCATTGTTTAACTGAAGAAAAGTGAAATCAGATTTTCAAATAAAATCTATATTTTACGCTCTATTTGTACGAATCGATTCTTCCACGCTAAATACTTCTAAATGGCAACAATTAAACTCTAGAATATAATTGTGCTCAAGAACAATTACCCTGGGATAATTATTCAGTTTTATGAATAATGTTCGTTTTATACATCGACACAGTTTTCGTCAACGATTTGAATAAATATGAACGAGTCGTTTCGTTTCATGACTGATTCAGCGGCTAAAGATACGACACGCACTAGCACCCGGTCGATATCTGTTCCGCTCCCTTCTTCGACTTCTAGTCGTCATTACACATTTCTTCCGAATATTAAGGTCTATATATTTCCCATTACTGTGTTATAGTAAAATTAATGGATGTTTTATATATTTATTTTTTATATTTAATGACAATAAAGTATTCCTTAACTCAGTAGTTCCAGTCTTGTGGAGGGAGAGGACAAAATAGAACTGGGAGGGAACGCAAATTTGGCAAAAATATCATTTTATTAATAGGAATGTGTATCTTAATTTTTTTTAGTATTTTTTTTTCATATCTTAATTTTGTTTTTTTGTATTTTTTATTTTTTTTATTTTTGTAACCATATTTTTATTATTTCATTTTATTTTTGACGATTGTAAGTAATTAATAGTTTTATTTATATGACGATTATTTGTTTTATTTTTATATCTTATTGTTATTAATTGTGTGTGTGTTGAGAACTTGAATATTTGGTACGAACTAATTCATCATTAGCAGTGTTACTCATTACAACTGACTGAGGCAGATGTACATCTATTTTAATAAAAAAATCTATTTAAAAAAAATAAAATAAATAGTCGTCATTAATTACTTTGACTACTTAATTACATTAATTACTTTGATTTAGTCATTAATTACTTTGACTGTTACAGGGGCTCACGCATACAAAAAATTATAATAAATAAATCTAATATTAGTTTTTTAAAGACTATTTCTTGAAATTAATTTTTTCTGCATGTTTCTCATAGTCGTCATTAAGTGTAAACATATTTTTGACATACGTTACCAGCAATTAAAAATAAATAATTAATAATTATTTTTTGGCGATGAAGGATTATTGAAAGGGTCTAGACATTCTTAACAAATGTTAATAACTTTTGGGGGAGGGTAATAATCAAATCCATGAACTTATTAATTAAGTGAAAACAAAATTCGATAACGTACGTTACATTTTTTGGGAGAAAAAAAAAACAGTTTAATTACTCACATAACATTTATTACTATCGCTCTTTGAGAGGAATCACTTCAAATTAGCAACCTGAAGAATCCTTTAACAAAACCTGAATAAAAATCATAATTCTGACAAGGTACATACCCTGTAACATACGTCAAATTATTAAAGGTTTTTTTTCCTCTTAAAATTCATTAAAAATTAAGGAAGCAAAAATTTCACGAACCAACTCAGGTATATTCACTTCAGTGGAGCACTTCAAATGGAGAACCTTAAAGTAGAAATGGCCAGAGAGGAGGACGACGTCTCTAACGATGCGGAGCCACCGGATGATGAAGACATCGAAACGGCCGTAGCGAAGCTGAAAAACTACAAGGCTCCGGGAATCGATGGAATTCAAGCAGAGCTGATACGGTAAGGAGGAAAGGAAGTGAGAAAGGAGCTCCATAATCTCATTTTGAAGATATGGGAAGAGGAGAAGATGCCTGATGAGTGGAAAAGGGGAATTATATACCCACTGCACAAGAAAGGAGACCAGTCGGACTGCGACAACTACAGAGGCGAAGTGCTCCTCTCGTGCGCATATAAAGTTCTCTTTAACATCCTATTTGAGAGACTAGTCCCTCATGCCGAGAGGGATATAGGGAAATATCATGCGGGATTTAGACGAGGGAGGTCCACGTTGGAACCATTATTCTTACTGAGGCTGATGCTAGAGAAATGCAAAGAGTACAGAATAGTTATCCATCACCTCTTTGTTGATTTTAAAGCCGCCTACGATAGTGTAACTCGGCCGGAGCTCTATCAGGTCCTGTTAGAAATTAACGTCCCAGTCAAACTGGTACGGCTTATGAAAATGACGATGTCGGGCTCGAGGTGTGCAGTACAAGTAGGAAGTGACTACTCGGATGATATTGACACTAACTGCGGAGTGAGGCAGGGGGATGCTCTTGCCTGTATTCTTTTTCACTTTGCTGCAGAGAAAGCGGCACGTATGTCCGGAATCCAACTCCTCGCAATCCTTTTTAACGGTACAGTTCAGCTTCTAGGATACGCCGACGACTTTGATATTGCTGCTAGATCGGAACGTTTACTGAGAGAGGCGTTCTAGGCCATAGAAGATGCAGCAAAGAAACTTGGGCTACACATTAATGAAGCTAAGGTCAAGTACATGAGAGTCGGAGGAGATGGACCATGAATTGGTCCATTTGTGACTGAACCATATAATTTTGAAAAAGTAAGCAGCTTTGTCTACCTCGGGTCTGAGATCAACTCTGAAAACGACATCTCTCGAGAAGTCAACAGAAGGATAGCAACTGCGACACAGTGCTATTTTGGCCTTGCGAAGCGTTTTAGAAGCAGGTTCCTATTAAAAAGGACCAAGATCACCCTCCACAAAACCTTGGCCTATCCTGTTTTAGATTATGTATCAGAAGCATGGGACTTTAAGAAACAGAATGAAAATAGGCTTCTGATCTTTGAAAGATGAATTTTGAGAAAGATTTTTGGTTCTGTTAAAGAGGGTGGAATTTGGAGAAGAAGAAAAAATGGCGAACTAGCTGGCCTGTATGGGGATACAGACTTGGTAAAGTTTATCAAGATAGGACGACTTCGATTGGCAGGGCACGTCGCACGCATGGATGACTCGGCGATACCCAGGAGAATACTGTCCGGAAGGTTGCATGGGCGAAGAAAAGTTGGCAGGCCAAATGTAAGATGGGAGGATTCGGAGACTTAATATAATATAATTTATCATTTTAATAATAGATGTAATTCTAATTTCTCAACTTGATCCCAATTTGATATTCCTCCAGGGCAGGGGTTCCCAAACTTTTTTGTACCACGCCCCCATTTATTGAACTGAAAGCTTCTCGCGCCCCCCCCCCCCCCCCCCCGATAACAATAAAATGTATGGGCCTAGGAACAAAACAAAAACAAATAAGTGTTACATTGAAAACAAAACATTTATTTATACTGCCATAAGATACAACAATATCAGTTTTTATTAAATATAAAAATTATTAATAAAAGAAAAATAAATTAGGTTGGTTAATGAGATAGATGGGCTTGCATTTTCTTTACTAATATGCCTATTCGTGGCTGAGTTTTAGTAAGTGCACAACGCAAGTCACAAGTGTTGAAAATGCATTTTCCCACAAATAGATGCTTGAAAAAGGCAAATATAAACGAAGAGCTTCCCGTGATACAGTAGGATACACTTTGAAATATTTTAACCAAAATGAAGGTTTGTCCATTATATCAAAGTTGTATTTGGCAGAGGAATCATGTTTTATTTCCAAAGCATTTTCTTGAAGTGATTCAGGCAGGGAGTCTATGTTGGCATGGAATGGGTCACTTGAAATTCTGTAAATACTATCTTCATAAGTGTTTGGGAAGTATTTCTGGAACCCTTCAATTAGGCTCTCCAAATGGTTTGATACTTGGATTTTCAAACTTGATCCTTCATAAATGTCCTTGAAGCGTGTTTCTTCTGGGATTGACTCTACTTTAGGGAAATTTGAATAATTGCAGGGGTTAGCTGATATTTTACGCCTCCAAAGTTGCAATTTCTCAATATACATCTTGATCTCATCACGTCGAGTAACTAAATTTGAGTCTCCACCTCGCAATTTTCGGTTATGTTCAACGATTCAAAGATGTCTCACAAATAATCCAATACTACTTGGGTACAAGGTTTTTTGAAGGCCACGCTTAGTTCATTTTGCTTTTGATGTTCCAAGAAGGTGATTATTTCATCTTGAAGCTCAAATAATCTTGCCAACACTTTTCCTTTTGAGAGCCATCGTACTTCTGTATGAAATAGCAGTGTTTTGTGATCACTTTCTAAATCTTCTCAACGAGTTTTAAACAGTCGAGAATTCAACGCACTGTTTTTTATGTAATTCACTACTTTAATACATAACTTGAAGACAGCACTGAGTTCATTTAGAAGGGTTTTTGCTACCAAGAATTGTCGATGTATAAAACAATGTATCCCAGTCACATCAGAATTTTTCTCTCTTACTAATTGCACAAAGCCTGAGCGAGAACCAAGCATTGAAGGTGCGCCATCCGAACATACACCGATGTTTGTAAAAAAGTCTGACACTGCTTTCATAACATCAATAGCTTTTGTTGTGGGTTCCAACTCTGTAGAAAAGAGTAGCTCGTCTTTCATTCTTTCGTTTTCAATATACCGAACATAAACAATTAACTGAGAACATTGTACTATGTCTTTTAAAATTTAGAATTTTAGAAAGACTACCAAAATTTAATTTAATGTTCAACTTATCTCGCGCCCCCCCCCTGACATGTCCTCACGCCCCCCCAGTTTGGGAACCAATGCTCTAGGGCGTCTGAACGAGTACAAAACAGTTATTACAGTTCCACTATTGATTAGTTTGTATACAATTAATTGATTATATTAATTTCCTCACATTTACTCGATTTGTTTTGTATAGTTTTACATTTAAATATGAAACTACTATATTTGGCCATCTATAATAAAAAGTTGTTTATAAAATTTCTTTAAAAAATTTCTATTTAGATTTAATAAATTCCAAGGTTACTAATTCCTATTCAGAAGGTATAAAGACGTTACGTAATGTAATCACGACGTGAATAAAGTTGTATCCAAGTGAAGATAAAGCTATTTGTAAAGGTTATAATTTGAAATTATACCAACAGACCAGTATATAACTTAATTTTTGACTCTGTATTTCGGATATTTATTGTAAATCTAATTTATAATGTACGTTTTGTTTATTTATATAAATTAGTTTATATTTATTTACCTATATATTTTTATTTTTGGTCAATCAGTCACAAAATAACACTGATTAATCAGAGTTTTTAATATATATTTTTACTACACTGACGAACGACTCGTTCATTATTGATGAAATATAAATAACTGACAAAGCTGATGCAACTTGGTCCTTTGATAAGGCCATAGAAGTATCCAGATTATACGATTAAGGTAAAATCTGAGCAGATATTGTTACCTTTATTTGTAAGAATTGCATTATTATTTCTAATAGAGCTTAACTTTATTATTATTTTTAATTGAGCTTAGGTCAATTTAATCAAGCTTTGAATTGAGAGAGTGAAAGTCTAAATGAAATCAGAAACGGGTTGTAATAAATTATAATTCTTTCAAGGATTGATGAATTATTTGCCACATTTATTACGTTTAGATCATTTAGGACACTGTTTTCAAATTATATACATTCACCTCGAGTTCTGATAACATACCAACATTCAAAACATTAATAATTTGATATAAAAATTATATTTGTTATATAATTATATAAGTTATGATCATATTAATAAAATATAAAGCAAGAAATAAAACAAATGTTGGCAACAACAAAATATAACTTGTTGCAGCCCAGGGTAACGTTTGGATAATGATAGAAACATTGAAGTTGGCACCACTGGAAACCAATTTAAAGCAGGACTACTGGGAATATTTATCGTGCTATTTCAACTAAAATTTGGATTGGTTTTAAACAATTTCCAATTATCCGTTACTATATCTTAACATTTTTCGTTAAAACGTAATACAATAAATTGAATGCACTCATCAAGGTTTCTAGAGCGAAGGAAGAGACGAGTAACAGACCTTGTTGCAGCTCTGGCCACAATTTCCAATAGTAACAGAAAAACCAATCACTCATAAGGAAAAACGTCTTCATATATCTGTGAGTAAGGATAGGTATCGAAAACACCAATATTTTTTTATTTTCAATCCGATATTTTTTTTTATAAAATATTTTTCAAATCGATCCAAAAGTTAAGATATATTGTTTTCTTGAGGAAAAGTTTTTTTATGTTAGAGGCAGAGATGGTTAGGGATGGTTGGTAAGAATGGCATTGGTTGCATCTGAACGTAGTACACATGTAAATTGTTTAATTCGTAATAAACTACTATTAAATTTTAAGTAGGTATTTGAAATAATTTTGATCCTATTTAAGTTGTGAAATAAATTAACTTTTACGATAAAATAAATAAGAATATCATTGTAACATGATAGGAACATTTAAAACGACATAAAAAAAAATTTTAAAAATAAAAAAAATGTATATAGAATATTGATATTTTTTTAACGACACCTATCCCCTGAAAGCCCCCTTCTTCCATTACTCCTTGATAGAGTTGCAACAAAAATAACTTGTATATCAGATCGCTCATTTTTTTAAATGTATTAATGTTTTTATAACTGAAGATAATTAGCTAAAGATGATTCGAAACTAGGCGTCTAATATCCAAAGTTATCGAGATATAAGTAACAAATAATTCATCAATTGATATTATAACATTAGATTTTAAATATTGAAAGTACCTGTAGGCCGAAACAAAGAACATAGCCTGCTGAATAGACACGTAAAAAATTCCCTGCGTTATCCAAGTGAACTGTCTGCAGTTTAAAATTGTTACAATACGTTCTTGAAGGATTAAATGAACTGGATTCCTTGTAAAGGATTTCCGCTAATCCATGTAATCCTTTGATCCCCCATCGAAGAGATAACCGCATTTTTAGCCTTTTGCACGTGTATAATAAAAAAAATATATTGATACATTTGAGGTCAGCTTTTTAATATTTAAGTCGAGAGATGTTTATATAACCTACACATATCGGAAGTTTGTCTTTCCTTCGGTAAGTCGATATTACATCCCAGATATTACATTGATGTTTATCTTTTCTCACATACTCTTTTTGTCAGGAAGAGCCAAAGAATAAAATGTTTTATTTTATGAATAAGTTTTCAGTTTCCGACAACAACTTTACTAGACAAGCGTTCAAAGCTCCCAATAAATTACAAAAGACTTATTTACATGACATATTAGGCTCATTTGGGCATACGGATTTGAGCTTTGGGACTCCACTAAACCTTCTCGCATCAATCTTATCGTATCCACTAAACCAATCCTTACAAGTCAAAATCCTCAATGCTCCTTATTATGGAAAAAATAAACTTATTCATAACGATATAAATGTTCCATATGTTGCAGTTTTAGCCAAGATCCTTTCATGACAAGTAACATATCCACTCAAATCCACTAGTATTACAACTTGCTTCTCACTCCATTCCAGATAACTCTCTGAGGCGTCTGAAAAGAAGGTAACCGGAAGACCTTCTAATGTTGAACCTTTATTGAAGTGCAACTAATGGGTAGTTCTTCACCAGTTATTGTGTTCATTTTATCGCACATTTACTTATGGTATATATTGAATGCAGTTGTATATATCAATAATGTAAAAATTAAAAAAAAGTATTTTTTTTTTTAATGGTAGTTTTCACTGTTATAAATATTTTTATGGGTTATTATTTATTATATGGGCTTACTCCAGTAGTCGCATGTCATCTGGGAGATTCCAAAGAAACATTTGTGAGTGTGGCCAGTACATGTTCAATCCTACAAACCCCCGCCTCCTGCTGACCTCCTAACTTAGTGGCAGCCACATTGTGCTGATATGGTTTCCTTCTTGTCAAGATGCATAGAGTTATTAGCTAATATATCTCTGAAATCCTACGCCACAACTATTTTAAGTATTGAGTAATTTTTTAACAATATTTGCAAACTGGTAATAAGTCTTTTAAAAACACTTTAACATATCGGAATATATGGGAAATTACTTTTCTATCATACCCAAGTAATATTCTCAGGATTGGAAACGAGGTACCAGATTGGCGACTTTTTCTTCAACGTCTGGGAAAAGAATTACATACTTGAAGGACAGCTTCACAAATGAATAATCCTTACCCTTCCCTCAGAAATGTTGATCAGATTTCATGAAATTACACTATCTGAGTGTACTGTTGAAACAAAGGAAGATGAGTAGTTTGTAACTGAACCATTTCTTAAGGTATGCTCCTTGTAAAAAAATAAAGAAAAAAGCACACAGAAATAGCACACAAAGTACAAATTAAAAGTTACTAAATTTTTAAAAGTCCATTTTTCAAAATTTTACAGCCGGTCGATTTAGGTGAAGGTGTGGTAGGCATTAGGAAAAGGCGTTGTTTTTTATATGGCCGTTTACAATGTGATTTAACTACTTTTGGGAGCAAACATTCCACTTAAAAAAACTATTTAAAAAACCTAGAAATTGAATTTAGCTGGTTTTGTTATTCTACTCGTCATACAGAGCTGCTACTACTGGAGTGCTTGGTAAATAAGATTTTAATCATTATTTTTTTTTAGATGATCTACTGCAGAATGCGGTAACGCTTGCACGAGTAACGTAACATCTAGTATAAGCAATATGGTACCTAGCTTTCACTAACCTGTCTGCCCAAATAGAGGAAAGTGTTGCATCAACTCGGCTACCTTAAGGCAATTGACATATCTTGGTACAGTTCCTTCAACAAGAAACTAGAATTGCGTTGATGGTACAGAACGTAATCTGAATATTGTAAAGAATTTAAATTTCTTCCTTTATTAGAACCTAGCTGTTGTTACTTCATTCTTTTACCCCGCAAAAATACCTTATTTTTTATCAAATGATTCTATTATACCTGTTGCCTGTACCCAGAAGACCTTTTGGATTATCCGACACCGATTTCGATACAATTTTGTTTAAGATTGTACATCGATGAATTCTAAATCGATACATGTTTTTTTTTTCTTTCCGTCCAATGAGCTTCATGAACTTTATATATATATATATATATATATATATAATATATATATATATATATATATTTTAACGCTTTATTTTTATTTGTATGACTAGATATATATCTCGAGCTCGAAAGGATACTATAAAGTGGTATTTTTAAGAAAAAAAAAATGTTATAATGTAATTTATACAATAAAGTATAATGTTTTCCTAAATGAAAAATTCAATGGACTATCCAAGTATCTGGTAAATTCTATTACTTGCATTTGAGGTTCGGCTTGCAATCGATGTTTTCAAATGATTCTATTATACCTTTTGCCTCTACCCAGAAGACCTTTTGGATTATTCGACACCGATTTCGATACAATTTTGTTTAAGATTCTACATCGATGAATTCTAAATCGATACAATGAGCATCATGAATTTATATATATATATATATATATATATATATATATATATATATATATATATATATATCTTTTAACGCTTTATAACTTATTTTTATTTGTATGACTTCATATATATCTCGAGCTCGAAAGGATACTATAAAGTGGTATTTTAAGAAAAAAAAATGTTATAATGTAATTTATACAATAAAGTATAATGTTTTCCTAAATGAAAAATTCAATGGACTATCAAAGTATTCTATTACTCAGGTGCATTTAACTTATCTCCAAAAGCTCTTATGTATAGTTTACAAACAAAAGAATTGTTATTTGCCTTTACTTCCAGACTATTATGAGAGACAACATGACAAGCTTTATTAAATTTAAATTATACTACTGCATTTTTTTTTCAAATTTTTGAAATCATCTAAAAAGTATTTCTAAAAAATAATAGGTGACCAAAAAGAGCAGAGCACCATTCCACATGAAGTGTTGCTAAGGTACGGTAATATATACAGGTTTTAAATGAATAACAAACTTTAATTAATTTGAATTAAAATATTTAAATATGTGGCGTGTGGATCCCAGTGAAGTTTGAAAATCGACCGATATGTGGTTAGCACTATTCTTCAATAGAGTTTACAATGGTTAAACTACATTATCTTCATAGTTCCAGGAAGGTTTAGCAATAATAAAAACGTTCAATGTTAAGTGGCAGAAAGGAAGTTAACAACACTCTCCTACACTTTTATGATTATATATCAAAATACAACCAGATGAAATCAATAAAATTATTTCTGCCGAATAAAAATTATTACCAAATCAAAATGTCTATCTTTTGCTTTTTGATATTGTGTGTGAAAATATGATTCATGGGCCTCTACGTTTTTATAAATTTAAATAACGGTAAAAAAAAAAAATCCTAACTTCATATTAGGTAAAAATATAAAAAATGAATCTGAGATATGGATACCACTTTCGATGCTGTTACTTAAATTGATAATTTATCGGAGGATATAAAGTCTTCAAAGTATCTTCTGGCTAACTAAAATTACTAGAGGTGACTACAACGCACATTGCGTGTCACGTGATCTCAATCCATATTTCAAAGATAAGTAGATTCATTAGTGGGACACTCTGGGTAATTGTGTTTGAACAAAGGATTGCTCTGTCTAATCGGGAATACAACTCCGAGCTAATTGTATCAAGGATTCTATTTTCGGATAAAACTCATACTTTACCTGTCAGATTCGATATCAAGCTACCGAGAATTTGTCTCTTACCATTATTTAATTCTTATTTAATGTAGAAGTAGAAGGGATTAGTCAAAAGGAAAAATAAATAACAATATTGTCATATTTTCCCATAACATACAGATTTAGATTGCCGGCATATGCATTTTAATCCAACAGTTAGAGATCCAGCTTTGAGATGAAGAAAACAAAGTAAACAAATTATATAAGACTTATATTTTTGTAGTTATAGTGAAAAATGCACTAAAAAAACTTTCACAACAGTACGGGTTTTTTAGCGTGCTGGCGTGATTATTTTACGAGATACAATACAACCTCGATAATCCGAACCCTCTATTATCCGAGCTCGCAGAGGTACCCACGATGATCTAATAAAAGGCAAGAGGAAACAACTCTATAGCTTTGCTGCTTCAACTAAAAAAAAAAAAAAATAAATAAAGGACTTGGTATATATGATAATAAAAAAATGAAAATGTTGAAGCAGATTTTTTTTAATTGGAGATTTTTTTCAAACCAACCGAAATAAAAAAAATGAGGCCTTTTGTATGAATGCACGTAGATAAAACATAATATATACAAATTTAGTTTTAATGTTCATTGTAATAAACGATGAAGAATTTAAAAAGTATGTATATAATTTTTGCTACTTTTCCGGATTTCATTTAACAGATTTTTTGTTTCTGCTTCTAGGTACAATTTTCAAGATCGATCATCCGTACTTATCCGAACCACCCCTGATACCAATAAGTTCGGATAATCGAGGTTCTAATGTATAACCAAAGTTTCATTTATATAATATAATAATAAATTTAACCAGCTTTGAGATGAAGAAAATAAATTTTGGATCGGACATATATTTTCGGAGTGATAAATGAGCCAAAAAAAACTTCAGATTTCACAACAGTACGGGGCGTTTAGCGTGCTGGCTGGTATTTTATTTTTGGCTGGTAGATTTCAAAGTTTCATATATGAAATCTAATAATAAATTTAACCAGCTTTAAGATGAAAAATATAGATTTTGGATCGGACTAATAGATGCGGAGTTAAAGCCAAAAGATTAACGATAAACGTGTTTTCGTGGATAAGTGGGACTTACCTGAAGTTAGCCAATCTATACAATTTTCCTAAGACCACAACTTCAAGAAAAATAGTCTGATTTCGGAATTTTTTGTTCTTCATTTCGTAGGTACTTGTTCCAGCTATAATTTACTATATAAAGACATTCTTCGTAAAACCGTCTGGTGTCTTGTTATAGGTAGAAACCTGACAATAACCGCTATTTTGGGGGTTTTTTTTTTTGCGATTTTGGGTATGAAACCGACGGCTGCCGTGGTAGAAAACTTCATATTCCGATTCAGAACCCCAAAAAACATTAAGATCCGTTGAGAAAAAAAATGTTCAAAATAAACTTTTTTTTTTTTCTTTTCTTTTAAATACCAGGCCTGTCACTTATCTCACGAGGAGACTAAAATTTAACTCGTGAATTTTAAACATTTGATATAATTTAAAAAAATTGTTATTAAAGTGGTAAAATAAGTTATCTGGAATGATAGAATAAACAGGAATTCATTCCAACATGAATATTCAAAATGGCATTTCATAAAAAAAATAAAATAAATAAAATATGACGATAAATCGATGTATTGATATTTTGTGGCACCAATTATATCGGAATTCAAGGCTCAAAGAACTGTCAATATGATCTATGGATATTTCTTTCAAGAAACCCATTTTAGATATTAATCTAATAATACTATAAACAAAGGAAACAGCGAATAATGGAAAGTGAATAGTTGTAAAATTATGTAATGTATGAATAAAAGAGTACAAATAAATTGTAAATAAAATTACAAAAAATAGCATACTAGGAAAATTCAAAACAATATAAAGTGCGTCACTATCTTAATTAAATTAAGATTTAATCAAATATATAAATCAAATTCAAAACAATTTATTTATTTTTTATTGTATCACTGTAAATATATGTATAATATAAATATAACTTCCTGTTCTTTATTTTATTTCATTTTACTTGTTTATTTTTATATTAACCTTTCAACGCATGTACTATCTATATGTATATGTAAAATAATAATTACATATGCATTGTATACTTTGTACAAGGATGGTTTGTAACGAAAAAAAAACCCCTTCCAACAGAGTTTCTGCTGGAAGGAAAACACTTAAAAAAAAAAATAAATATATATATATATATATGGTAACTTTTTCTGTTGTGTCTTGCAATCCAAATTATCGATAGTTGGGTTTATATTTGTATGTTTCAATAACATATTTTATTAAAAGTACCATTTTTATTTTATTTTATATTTGCTATTAATAATTTGATTTATTACTATTTATGCATTCTATAAAGAAATAAGTAAATCTATTAAAATCTTTCCGAAGTGAAGAGAGAAGGTGCTAAAAGTTCGGCTCACGTGACAGGAGGTGATCGATCAGGGAGCTTCTTATCTGGGCTGTTTACATTAATTCCACCTCAACTTCGAATTCGTTATCTTCACAGATTTCGACAAATAGCCCTTTTTAATTTCCTGTGCTCCTTTTAAGGTCTCACGAAATCCTGCTGTACCCGACCTTGCTCTGTAGTCGGAAATACCATTCGTAAATATTTAAAATACATTATTACTGATTCGTTCGCAAGATACCTATACGAATGTATTATGGTTGTATTGGTATTCAAAGTTTTTGATTTTCAATACCGGTACCGATACCAAAATAACGATATTCATTTTGGAAATGACAGAAAATGAAAAATCAAAGGGTGGATTTGTTGGTCTGTCAGTGTATATATTGCTTAGTTGCAGTTTAATGTACAAAAAAATTCGAGGTACAAAATTCGAAAATATATATATATATATATATATATACACTGCCGGTCAAAAGTTTGAGACCACCCTGAGCCAAAGTATGTAAATTTAAAAGTTTAATATCTTTAATATCGTTCCGCCTCTCTTTTTCTATCTAATTTTATGTTGATGTTTTTATTTATAAGTAAAAACACTTTGTTTCACTTTTGAGATTTTCTCCGTAATAAATCAATTACGAGCTATTCCACGCAGGAAAAAAAGGAACTTAGTTCATAAATATCTAATTAAATTTGAAATGGCTCAACAAAAATTCCCGCTGCCTTCATTTAATATGAATGGGAGATTTTCGTTTCTCAATTTTTAATTCAAATTTCAAATTTTTTAATCCAAGGTTATTCTGTCGGCAAACGAAATTGTTGGAATTAATATGGAAAATACAGTTTGTTTTAAATTATGTATTGAAAACTTAATTTTAATTTCTTCTCTTAAAGGTAGATGAACTTTAAAGATCTTGGTATAAACTATATAAATGCGTTTAATTTTATTTAAATCCATTTATTTTTCACCTAACATCAAACATTTAAATTTACTGGTATCGTTTCAGGATGGTCTCAAACTTTTGACCGGCAGTATATATGTATATATATATATATATACATATATATATATATATATATATATAATATATATATATATAATATATATATATATATATATATATATATATATATGTATATATATATATATCTAATATACATATATTAGATTTCATTCCGAATATTTAATAATTTGTTCACTCAAATGCACAAAAGTAAAAGTACAAAAGAATCTTACTTACATTACATCAAATGCAGCTGATTGCCGGAAAAGGGACGTGAAGAAATCAAAACGAGAGCGGTCGCTTGTTGTACTTTGTTCAACACTGAGGAATAAATATTTTCCATGGGCGAAACTATCTCTCCTACCACAGAGGAAAATTACTAATAGAGGAGTATCTCGAGGAATAGCTAAATCCAATTTTCCAAGAAGCTCACCGAAAGCGAGAGAGAAGGAAAAAAATAAGTCGTATGTTTTACAAAATCAACGGCGCGACCGGTGGAAGGTTAATAATGTATTGGTTACTATTTTTATTTTTTTTTACTATTATTTGTTCACTATAATTGTTTACCTTTTAATTTATTGTTGTATATAAATACTCATTCGTTAGTAGCCATTACTCCAAGATTATCAGCAAACTTATCTGTTGTGGAGTGTCTCTTGTATGAGACAATACCCTTACTTCTACCATTGTTAAAATATTATTAATATTGTTGAATTATCCATGTAAGGCTATCCTGGCCAATATGGAAATAAAATAAATTTTTAAAAAATGGTATACTGGGCATCCAAAACCAGTATTATACGAGTAATAAGTCGAAAAACAATCCGTGATAGTTTAATTATTTCTATAGCGCTTCAACTTCAGCAGTTTGATATTGATTACAATATCAATTATAATATATATTATAATCGATATTGTAATCAATATTTTTTTTCATTTTGTAATAGCGAATATATCTTAGCTTTTATTTGGCTTTCAGGAACAATGCATGAATCATGAAGTTAATTGTTCTAAATTATGTACCAAACATTGTTAATCTAGTACATGAAAAATTCCTCTGTTATTAAAGATGAAAAAATATGTTTGTTCTGTTAATGATTAAAATCGATGTAAAATAATTATGTAATTAAGCATCGTTATACGGCAGCGGATCCCTAGGAATCGACTTTGTACCATCGGTGTCGACACTAAATCGGTGGAATCAAGAATGGGCACATCCCTAATAGATACATTCACAGTTAAACTGTTGCATGTCGGACTCACACAGTTAGTTCAACGACATCAACTATAATTGCGACAAATTCTTTCTCAGAATCGTAATAACAGATAATTTCGGATCATCAGCAACGTATCCTGCATGAGCGTCCGAGAACAGTTGCGACAGAAGATGACAGAAATTATACAAATATTCCGTGACCAGTTAAGTTCTGGGTAGTCCTTGGCAACGATCCAGAAGCTAGCGACCTCTATCAGTGAGTAAGGGAAGGACATGAGAGCCTTCGAAATATTTCCTCAAGTTTTCGAATATAACATCTGTACTTTTCTTCCGACAACGAGAATGACATTTTAAACAATTCTGATGTACTATCATTTAATAAAAAAAATTTTTTTTTTTAAATAAAAAAATAAATACGTTTATTCTTATATTTACGTGTTTTAAAATTGAATAGTTAATTTTGACAACAATAAAAAGAATAATTCCTTTGTCTAAATATAATCTATTTTACGGTAGTTAGTTTCCTTACAAGTGAGATAAGCATTTCTCAAAACTGCCGGTTGTTTAATGGTTGTACGGACAATACAATCAAAATGCATAAGGTGCACAGACACCCCCCTCCAATGAACTGAACTTAGGCACCATAAAGTTGAAATTTATTCAAATACGTGTTATTCACAAATTATAAGACCGAAGAAATTTAAATGATGTAGCACTAAAATGTTCTATTACAACACGTATGTGTTCTTTCGTTAAAATCATAATCTACATGGGTCGTTCTCAAAAAAATTGCCGCTTTCGTTAAACAAATTATCACTCGTACTTAACTTGACAGATGGTCACGTTATCTTGCTTTTGATTTTTATTATTACTCTACTGCATCTTTTGTAATTTTTATAGGAAATTTCTTCTCCAGAGTATGCTTCTGAAGTAGAAAATTGGAAAAATGTTTTGAAAACTACTAAAAATGTCAGGAGTGTTACTGTCACCAGCTCAATATGACAAAAAAACTAAGAATTTTTGTTTACAAAATAACATTTTATTTTTATTTTTTTATATAAATTAAAAGTGCACATCCTTAAGAACAATATTCGCGTATTTTTTTTTTTTTTTTCAATAAAAATAGAATATACAGACAGCCAAAAAAAAACTTAAAATGCTGTCCCGAGGTCTTACTAAAATGTTGGTCTGAAGTGTTACTGATCTTATTGACCTTGAGATCCAAGAAACTGATTCCAAAAGAGTAGGGGAACATCTTCCAAATGTATTACATCGTCTCATTATTATTAAACCATTTACTTCCGGTTCCTTGAGGAGAGAGGTTAATTAGTTTCGAAAACAATGGTAAATATTTTTATTCAATGTCAGGAGTGTTACCGCTATAAAATGTCTTTGACTTAATTTTTATTACATCTACAAGTTTCATCAGCATGGAAAAATGAGGTGAACGTCAGGAGTGTTACCTCACGGACGTCATTCTATAGTCAAGTGAAGATTTTTATGAAGTGAGTGAATTAAGACCACATTTTTTAAAATGGAAACTAAATTATAGAAACGTTGGTAACATTCCTGACGGAAAGTTATATTCTATCGACCTTAGAAATAGTTTAATTGTTAACCCAATAAGCATATTCTAAGCAAAATTAGGTGTCCCATGATATAATTTTATTGCAGTCCAGAGAAAATTAAAACAAAATTATAGTCTTTAAGAAATTATTTAATTTAGGTAAACTCATGACATAAAAACCACTTCTGATGACATAAAAAGAATAATAAAAATTAAAAAAACAAAAAAAAAACTAGATTGAAAAGTATTTTTTTTAAATTTAACATACTTAAGAAATGATACAAATATACTCGTTCAAGGAAAATGGAGTTCACTTTTCGACTTTTTTACTCTAAACCCAAAACGGCTCTAATTTTTTTTTTTTTAAAGAATGACCCATATCCAGTCAGTTTCGGTCAAAGTAAATAACAGTAAATAAAAATATAATTATAAAAGCAAATAGTAAAACATGAATATGTAATAAAAATTATGTGTCAGTACCATTTTTTTCAATTTTGATAC
This sequence comes from Euschistus heros, assembly GCA_003667255.2. Lineage (NCBI taxonomy): Eukaryota > Metazoa > Arthropoda > Insecta > Hemiptera > Pentatomidae > Euschistus > Euschistus heros. The sequence continues at coordinate 606,259 of RCWM02000503.1, forward strand.
CGATACAAGGAAATCGATTCTCGATTCCTTAAGACCAAAAAGGAGTAGGAAGAGGATCACCTTAAATAACAAATAAGATGAAATGAAGTCAGGAGAAGGTGGGTACTACTCTTCCTCTAGACTTAAATGTTGTCCTATTTTATGAATTCAGCAAATTTGTTGGTTACCTTTAGCCTGAAGATATTGATAAATTAAAAAGTAATGTCTCAAAGAAAACTATATTTAAAAATGTAGAAACAGAGATTAGAATTTCAACACTGAAAAAAAAATCTTTATTTAATTTATTAAAATTAATAAATTGTTTTTAAGTGAATTTATTTATTCTACCATACATGGAATCATTTCTAAAACATTGAAAATATGAAATGGTTAAGGTATTGATTCTGAATTATTTGAGAATGCTCTGTGGTTTTTTCATTATTTATGTCTAACATATTGAACTTAAATTTTAGATGGTATATTAATCTTCAGTAATCGAAAAACATTGTCTTTGAATGTAAATGAAATCTGGTCGGAACTGGAAATGTATAATGGTTTTTACACGGAGAGTATAGAAACTAATAAGTCAGGGACAAATTAAATATACGGAGTGTGGTACGCAAATCAGATTCGATTAATTAAAATAAAATCATCTGATGCCTCCAAGCTTTCTTCAGCTGGGACTTATATTATTTTAAAAAACAAGAACTCAATTTCCCCCTAAATGTATCAAAAATCCATATTATAAATTTAATGTTGAAATACTATTTGATAACATTGAAAAAAACAAATTAAAAAAAAAAAAACAGCAATTTGCTTTTCTCCCTAACGGGGAACACATGTTAATGTAAAACATAAATATATTAAATATTTTTATTTAACTAGTTACGTAATTGAAAATAAAAAATATTTTCCGGTACCGGGAATCGAACCCGAGCCTCCTGGGTGAAAGCCAGGTATCCTAGCCACTAGACCATACCGGAGATGTTACTTAAAATTGTTGATTTTTGCATTATAAACTATAAATATACCAATAATAATACTACAAAATATAATAATACGAATAAAATAAAATTGTAAATATACGGTAACAACTAGTGTTGGTTTTGCAATGATAAACTAAAACATAGCATTAGTTTGTATGTACATGGTTTATTAATTACTTGCAGAAGACTTATTTTTTAAATCTCATATTTCTTCATATGATGATACTTGTAATTAAAATATATTTATTCGTTTTTTTTGTTTTTTTGTTTCTTTTTTTTTTATATATATATATATATATATATATATATATATATATATATATATATATATATATATATATATATATATATATATATATATATATAAAATAATTTTGGTTAATTTTGTAAAATTGCGAAGAAACAAATTTTTGTTCTAAATTATCAACAATTTACATTTTTTAAAATATTGAATAGAATATTTTTTTAATTCACCCGTAAAATTAGCTGACATAATATGGTGAATCAATTGTTTGAAATTATCGAATATTATTTTTAAAATCATTAAAAATCAACAACAACTAATATTTTATAGTAATTTTTAAAAATAATATTTCATAGTAATTTTTTTATTAGCAATCCTACTCGTTATGTGTACATTTAAATTTTACGTTTTCGAATGCTTTTAATGAGTGACTATATTTATTTCTTAACTAATTGTAAGTATCGATTACAAGTAATTTATATTTTTTACAAAGTTGAATTTCTACGTCATATAGTTATTTTTATTTAATAAAAATGCCAACATACTATTCATCAGTCAACTATTGTAGTAACAAGCAACAAAGACAACAATCATTACTTACCGAACAACAGAACCCGCCGACCTATCATTGCACACAGATCTCAATGTGTACTGCCAATATTTACTAAGCTTTCACATTAAGCCTTTACAATAGATGTCTTCCAGATAATAAGTTTACGTATATCTAAGAGATTATTTTTGTTTAAATATTTTCATCTTTATAGTTATTATTATCGATACAAATAAATTTATGATATCGACGTTCATTGAAAAAATAATTTAAATGAATCTGTGATTCTTTTTTACTCATAAATTTATTTTATGTAATTATCAATTTATATTATTTATAATCAAGATGGCAGTAATTTCAATTCGTTTCACAATACTATTAAAAATCTGGTAGGTTTGACAAATGTCCAGCTTGCGAGAATAGAATCTGACTCAGGTAAAAACTAGGTATTGAAGCCAAGTCATCACACTGCGTGAAAATTTTTATTTATTTTTATTTACGTATTGAAAAAATAATAATGATATTTTCTATTATTATAGCTGCGTTTAATATATTAGCAGTAGTATTAGTATATATATATAGCAGTATATATATATATATATATATATATATATATATATATATATATATATATATATATATATATATATGTATGTATATATACGTTTAGTAAGGTTCTTGAGGTTCAGTCGATAAATAAAAACAACTATTTTGGCGACGTTTCGAGACTATATTGTTCTCATAATCATGCCCTACAGTGAAAAAACAGTTATACAAGTTATTTCAAAACATAAAGTTAGCTACAATACAAATATATAACAAAACGTGATAGAATAATAAAAATATATATAATTACAGAATATTGAGGAGTATGAAACTACTTACTGGTGGATATGGTATAGACTAATTAAATTCTAACAATTCTAGTACACAACTGACCTGGGGGAATTTTGAAAAAACAGACAAAGGTTAGGGGGAAATCCCTAGGAAAAATGAAGTTAAAAGGACTGGATGGTATTCCCACGATAAAATAAATTGTATAACTTATATAATTTTATTGTAACCTGTTTTTTCACTGTAGGGCATGATTATGAGAACAATATAGTCTCGAAACGTCGCCAAAATAGTTGTTTTTATTTATTGACTGAACCTCAAGAACCTTACTAAATATTTAATAGTAACAGTCAAGAAATTTATTATAAATATACTTACATACATTTCCACTTGTATCCCATCTTCTTCTGATTTAAATTAGGAACAAAGTATCTAATTCTACTTCCCATTATTTTCCAACAATTTGTAATTCTAATGATCTATTTACTTTCATTTAATTTTTATATGAAAGCTTTTTTTAACGATTAATGAAACCAACATCATCAAAATCATTGTAAAATTGCTACGTTTTTTAATTTATACAATAGTAATAACATTTAATTGTATATTCCTAATCAATAGAACATCGAGAAAAAAATCAAGAATTTTTTTATTAAATTATTAAAATTTACAAATTTTACACACTTTAATATTATATATATAAATATATATATATATATATATATATATATATATATATATATATTGTGATACTTTACTGTATTGAAAATAAAGGAAGACTTAATTCATAGGTTTGAATATTAAAATAAACAAAAATTAGTCAAGTCGCAACAAAGAGACTTTCGTAATACGTAATAACCTTTACAATTCGTTGTATACCTACAATTTCCTGTCCTTTAAAACCTTTTATAATATACCACTTACTCTTGTTAAAACACTTGTGACCTATGACTTCATTCGGATAAACGTCTTACTTAAAATACTAACACGACGAAATACAGACAAAAGTTCCAAACTTCCAATTAATTACTAAATACTCATTAATGTGACAGTAAGAAGACCTATTTGGACATACGCAGTTTAGCTAAGGGACCCCACAAAACCATTAAATTTTTCTCGAATCCAACCCTAGCATATCGTATTATTCACGGTGCAAAAAAAAAAAATCATAGTGATCTAAATATTCCATATGTTGCTGAAAAAAGATACGTACGATTCCATAATAAGATTCTGACCCACTCGAATCAAGCAGCCTCCATCTTGCTTTTCATTCGATCTTCAAAAACTTTCAGAGATTTCTGAATAGAAAATGACCTAAGAACTTTTAAGAACCTTCTCATGTAGAACTTTGATTGAAGTTCAATAATTTTCCCTCACATTTAGTTAATGTTTGCATTCTGAATGCCTATAAATACATTTATAGTTTTATGGTTTATTTTCTTTTGTGACATAATGATTTTATTTTTTCTGTAATATAATGTTCACTTAATTTTTTTAAGTTATATTTATATATATTTATAATATATATTTATATTATATATAATATATATTTATATTTATATTTATTATATTTATAAAATATAAAAACAAATATATTTTCATTTTTTTAAATAAATTCTCGTCGATTGTTCTTTCCTTGTACTTCAACAGCTTATAAAGGTTCGTGGCCTTCATTGGATCGTGCGTTCTTAATCACGTGTTTGCGAATTTTTCTTAGACAAATAAAAAATTACAAGGAAAAAAAGAATATAAATAACGAGACGAAGTTGCTAAATTAATCCCAGCTCTATGTCTTGTTTTCCTTGTGGTCACACATCGTATCCTGTTCGGTATTTTCCTGCTACCGAAAACTAAAATTGTTGGATGGCGAAATTGACATACGATATCAATTTGTATTGTACAAATATATATGGCACAATATCATAGCCAGATTATCTAATAATTTTAATAGAATAGAAATTCGATTTTTTTTGTTATCGTTACCGGAATCGAAAATCGAACAATTTTGGTCACATAACTATAATAATTCAATAAAACACTCCTATCATTAAAAACAATGTGATACAGCACTTCATCAGTTTGATATTTTCTTATTTCCACTACCCTAATTTTATCAGAACTTAACATTACTTCTAATTATTTCTGATATACTATAATATCATTTTAACATTGATTCAGTGTTTCATATTTTGATATTTTCTAATTTCTACGTACTTATAGTCTTATTTCTCATTTTAGTATGAAAAGGTGGTGTAACAGAAGTTAATATTAGTAAGAAAATTGATTCAGAGTTTATGTGTAGATTAAAGAGTATAACATTTTCCCCTCGAAAAGTAGCGACTAAAACATCAAAATAAATCGGAACAAGGTTAGAAATGATAAAAGGTATTATTGGCGCGTAGAGGGGCTGGACATCATTTTGATGGTAGTAATGAGCTGTGGTTCCATGTCGACAACGAATATTTGTTTATTATTTAATACATTTTATTGAATTTTATAGTATTATTGCTGGTATACAGTTTGTCATACAAAAACCGACTTAATTCCTCACCTCCTCCGGTATGGTCTAGTGGCTAGGATACCTGGCTTTCACCCAGGAGGCTCGGGTTCGATTCCCGGTACCGGAATATCTTTTTTATTTTAAAATTACATTAAATATTTTTTTTTTTTAAACCAGTGCCTGAAAACAAGACAGTGTGATTATTTAACATTTAATTATAATTATATTTTTAAGAATATTGAATTACGACAGCTTATTCAGAAAAATGAAACAAAATAATATATAACTTCATTCATTTTGCAGTGAAACATTAATCAATTCGTCCCCTTAATAAAAATTCTTATTTTCCCAACTAAAAAAAAAAAAAAAAAAAAAAAAAAAAAATGAATGGATCCAAACAGAAAAAAAATCAGTTCTAAAATAAAGAATTAAAACATTAATTTTCCAATGAAAAACGGTTTGGTTTTTAATTTTTTTTTATTCTGCAAAAATTTTAAATAACGTTTCTTTTGAATATAACAATTAGAAAAAAAAAAACAACTTTCCTTAAGTTATGATTGAGTAACAATTGAATATAGAATTATTTATTGTAATAAAACGAATCATTCTAATGTTTTCTAATAAAAAATATAATTTAAAAATATATTTTTTTAAAATTTTAAAATATGAATCTGTATTACAATAAAAAAAGATAATGTATTAATAATCTATATACTAATAACAATGTTGACAATTTGTCGCTTTAGCCATAGGATAAAAGTAACTCGAAAATGACATTACAAGAATCGAAAAAAACTTTTAAAACTTCAGTTTCTTGTGGAATTTACTTTTTGAATGAGTTAACCATTGTATAAGATTCTTATATTTCCTATATTTCAAAAAAAAAAAATAAAAAAAAAATAATTGTAAAACGTTTTTGATTCCTTTAGTGTTGTAATTTTCTAGTTCCTTGTTCTCACGGCATAATCGGTAAATTAAAATTTTTCAAATTTAGGTAGCAACATGTTAATGTAATCATTATTACTCAGAAGTATATTAAAGATAGATAAATCCAAGATCTTTTGCTTTTCCATTCATCTGTCATCACAGTGAATAATTGGTTAACTAGAATTTTTACTACAATGATTTAAGTGACCAACCAGAAACTTGGAGCTATATTCTTCATGGTGAATAAGTGTTTAAGTAAAATTTCGTTTTAAAACACAGTTATTTTCAATGAACATCTTACTTAAAAACTTATTTAGCCCGAAGAAAACACACCACGTTTCTTTTTAGCCAATTAACTCATTTTGGTCAAAATTCGACTTAACCAATTTTGTTTTTTCACTGGGATAAAAAATATAATAAATATATAACACATCCATATATATATATATATATATATATATATATATATATATATATATATATATATATGATAAAATAAATAGAGTTTAATGAGAATATTCTATCCAAAATAATTTATTTATTTTCTTCATGTATTTCTTCTATGCCTTTTCAAATTATGTAATAAACAGTAACTGTTATTATATTAAAAAGGCATAACTCCCCATTTGCTTTTATTCATTTATACTACATGTTTCAGAGCTTGTCTGTTGCTCCATCTTCAGGTTCTAACACTGATATTCTCACTTGGTCATCTCTTCTACACTGACACCACTGGGCAATGTTCAACATTCATTCAACAGAACCTGAAGATGAAGCAACAGACAAGCTCTGAAACATGTGGTATAAATGAATAAAAGCAAATGGGGAGTTATGCCTTTTTAATATAATAACTGATATTAATCTCCTTAAATGAAACATTTAAAGTAACTGTTATGTTGATTATAATAATTATTATCAGTTACATGATCTGTTAATTAATGAGAGAACTCATTTATTTGAAACAGTGGTGAGCTCATTTATAAAATTTTAAGCTAACATTTTAGAAATTAGTATAGGTTTTTTATTCAAATTAATTTCTTATCGAATTTTTTACACTGTTAAATAAATGTTAAAAAAAAAAAAAGAAAAAGAAGAATATTGAAATTATCTTTGCGAGAACAAAATCCGCATTTCTTTTCTCCTTAAAATATCGATTAAAAACATATTCTTGTCTGAATCGAAATCAGACAATCGATTGTGTTATTGCAACGCATAGAATGTGAATTACCTCATGAATAAGAGATGTGTAGTTATTGCGCAGTAATAACGACCTATATTATCGTTAAGTCGTACTCACCTGAAACAGAACAAAGAACAATAATTTAATAAATATATTTTTAAAAATTATACAATTTTAATAACTGTAGATATTATTTAAGTAAATTTGAGGGAAATTATTACAATGGTATGCCAATAACATGTAAAGAACTCACTAGTAGCACTTAAATAAAAGTTTTACATAAGAAGGTCTCTTGGCCATCAGCAACATATGGAACATTATGATCTTAATGCAGTTTCTTTGTGTCATAATGAGCATTGAGGATTTTAAGAAGAATTTTGGATGTAAGGATTGGATACAAAAAGAATTGGAAGGTTTAGTGGAGGCCCTAAGCTCAATTCCATTTGTCCAAATGGGTCTAATTACTGTCATGTAGATAAGCCTTTTGTATTGGGAGCTTTGAAAGTTTGTCTAATAATTGTTGGAGTAGTTGGAAAGGTGCATTTTCTGTTCTTTTAAGTTATGTGATTTTTATAAATAAACTAGCATCCCTCGTCAAGGCTTCGCCCGCTCTTATATGTAAAAAACTTAGATAATAATAACTTAAATTGAAATTTTATCTTTTTATCAATTAAAATTGAGCATTACTTTTTAAATGATATTTTCACATATAGCAGTAATTTTTAACATGGTTAACATTGCACTAATTAGGTGTTTGATGATTACATAAAAGCATAATTTATCATTAAATTTTTAATTTTAATGTATAAGTTGGTAATCCAGATGATACTTATCACATATCAGTCGACTTTCACACTTAACTGGGTACCACATGTCGCACCTTTTTTTAAAAAAAAAAATTTAAATGATTATAACTAAACTTTACTATCGATTTTAAGCTCTAACACCGTACCTTTGTAACCTCACATCTACAATAGCGCTCGCCACCTATTGGTCAGTTTTCAAACTTCACTTTCATCCACAGATAATCGCTTTTTTATTAAAACATTAATGGGAAATAATCATATTTAACTATCGGTAAACCTTCCTGGAACTACAAAGATGATGAGGCTAAAATTTGGTGCAGATTGGTTCAGTAGTTTTTGTGATTAGTGACAAATGAAAAATGACTTGTCCTTTCATATTATAGTATATGTTTGGAGCTGGTGAAATATATATTGTGGATGCCTATCACTTTTGGTCATTAAAGTAATTATTGGGAAATAAACTGAAATATGACATTGGCATGCAATTACTACTGCTTTTAGTCTTATTTATATTTTGTTGAGGTTGTGAAATATCATATACAATTTTCTATTATTTTCAAGGATTTTCACTTCCAAGTCTTATCAGAAGTTGCAATTGATTATCGTAGGATAGGTATCTGTTCTCCCAAAGAGCAATAAATGGAACATTGAAATAATTTTGAATACGTTATTTGTGACATAATAAGAATCATGGAAGATTTTGGATTGTGAGGATTGGATAGAAGATGAATTGGATGGTTTAGTGGAGCCCCAAAAGTGAATAACGGAAGTCTACATCAGTCGAATTACTGAGTCTTTTGTATATATTAGAAGCTTTGGATGTTTTTATAGTAAATGTTGAAGAAATAGTCGTAACAGTTTCTTGTTTCTGTTTTGCATGTGGATTCCAAGTAAGACGTTTGTCCGTATGAAGTCATAGGTAGCGGATCTGTTCAACAAGAATAATTGGAATATTACTAATGTTTGTTTAGTTATTTTTTGTTATAGCAATATCGTTTAATGGTGTACAAATAATTAAAAAAAGAATTATTTAAATAGACTTTTGTCCTGCTCAATTATCTAGATAGCCCATCATGCAGTGCGATATTAAAGCATCGCTCATCAATATGTAAGGCTAGAACCTCAACGCGCGATCACGAGATAATTGCTGAGGTCATCAACAATACAAATGGAGATCGTTAATTAGATTGCATAAATTAAAGAATAATATCTTCATATGATTTTTAATTTTTATCTTATTATATTAATATAATATGCATATATCTAGGAATATTAATATTTACATCATTGATATGCAAAAAGATGCTATATAATTTAATATGTAGAATACTTGACATATTGGTAAAACAGGAAACGTGTAGAAAATATTTTAATGATATCAGAAGATCTGAGAAAGTTATTTTTTTTCAATGTTATTATTTTAGTAAATTTTATTCCGAATTCTATTAAATTCTAGAAAAAATACATGAAGCCGAACAGAAAACTTTTAAAAACCCTGCACAGATATTTAAAAAATCATACTTCTCGGGTTAAAATATATAGAGTTTTTAAAATCTATAAATAGTCCACTCTGGGACAACTAGATGCTAACACGACCTTTTTATTTATTTTTTTTTATTATTATTTTATTTATTTATCTATTTTTTGTTTATGGGAATGACATTTTTATAATATCCTTGAACCTTAGTTTCACAGATTTTATAAAAAATAGTTTCTGTAATTTCTTTTTGACATGGCTGTCTTTTAGCTCTTTAGCTAGACGAAAGTTTCCGTTTCAGAAGTTGTAGATATAAAAGCAGTAGATTATAGATAAACATATCTGTGTTATTTTTCCAGTCAAGGAGAAAATTATTTATATATATTTTTTTTTTACTTTTATGCGATTTATTTTTATATTGAAATGTCAGGTCGTGAATATCGCTAATAGATATCTTTTTTCTAATCGCGGAATTTCAGGAATGTTTAGAGACAATTTCTGAATAGATCCGAGATCGTGAAAACTAATAAACAGTATAAATTAAAAAAATCAGCTTTTTATACAAAAATAATATACATCATTTTTTATGAAATAAATTATGAATATTTATATTCACGTAATTTTTATTAGAATTAGAAATTTAGTTACTACAACAAAAATAAATTTATAATTAATTAATGACAAAAATAATGATAAATACTGCACACACGAAACACGAGTTTTTGTACACCTTTTTTCAGCATAACCTCCCTCATCTTTGTCTCAAGCAAACACAAACTAATTGAATCAGCTGATGAGCCATTGAAGATGGCTGTCAAAATTTGAAATGGGTGTATTATTTTCAGGTAATATGATTATAACAATTAAAAAAGAATAATCACATTGATTAATAAAACTAAATATAAATAATTTCGTTTTTCAGATTTAGTACAAAAATACTATGAAAAATGAAAATCATGTAGGATTTAATTCAATAAAAGCCATAATTAACTTTACTAGCCAGTTAATTCAGCTGGAGTAATAAAAAAACAAAATGGCGATCCAAGTTTTGACACTTCTTTTTACGGTACCATTCCTGCTCTAAAACTCGGAATGTAATAAAGCTCCTTATTTAGCTTTTCTGATTTCTGTGATGTGACATTTAACAAAGGAAGACGAATCTTTTATTTAATAAGCTATTCATTATGATGGAATGTTTAATTAAGCATTGATTACATTTAAAATACCTTAATTTTAACCTCGTGTCTCGTGAGCAAATAAATATCTCTATTTAATTTTTAAAGTAAACGTTTGAACAAACTCAATAAACGAGAAAACACCCGCCGAAGGTACAAACACTTGAAATTTATTGTATTAAGATAATTCTCAAACATGCTCTCTCACGGAGCTGAGTGGCATATCACGTGAAATACTTGAAATGTGAAAGAGTCTTACATAAATGGGCAGGTGTTCTAGTACATTACAAACAAAAGATAAGGTAAGATGTAGAATGTAATTGAGAAAATAGTTCGCTCTAATAAATCAGCTCATGTTTAATAAGAGATTTAAAACTCTCGAAATAACTCTGATTAGAAAATTAATAAAAAATATTAATGTAGAAAAAACTTATGACAAAAAAAAAATAATAAAGAAACTCAAAATGTTTCTATCAATCAAAACCTCTTTCTACTAATGGACCTCCTTTTTGGGCATACATGGTTGAGCTTTGGAACTGCACTAAACCGTCCAGTTCATCTTTTATCCAATCCTTGGAAATTTGTTGTCACAAATTTAACTTATTTATACAGGCCTTGATGTTACTAAACTTGCTGATTTGTTTCAAACCAGACACCGAACCTAATATAGAAAACTCCATTACACCCTAGTCTCTCAAACCGTTTCCCAATCAATTCCTAATATTCCAACGAGGCATATGAAAAGAAGATGGCCACGGGACCTATTAATGCAGTACTTTGGTTGAAGTGATACTAATGGGTAGTTGCTTAACAAGATATAGTCGTTATTATAATAGTTATCTTTACATTAAGTAAATTTATTTTTTTGTGTAATATTCTAAAAATACAATAAATATATAATATTTAAAAAACTCTTTCTACAGGTGACAGATTTAAAAACTCTTATTAGGCTTTTGCCCCATCGAATGGACAGGCGGATAACCTTCCAATTCTTCTCGCATCCAATCCTTACAATCCGAAATTCTACGAAAGATCCTTTATGCTCCTCACTTTTTCACAAAAAAAAAATATCCATAAAGAACTTAATGTTTCATGTGTTGTTGATTTAGCCCATATCAGATACCAATCCTTTCATAGTAAAGTCCATTCCCACTCGAATCCATTAGACTCCTAACTTGCTTCACACTCGATTTCTGAGAACCCACCGAGACGTATGAAAAGAAGATGGTCAAGAGACGTTATAATCTAGAACTTTTATTGAAGTGCTACTAGTGAGTAGTTCTTCACAAGTTATTTACATGTCATTATAATCATTTTGCTCAAATTTACTTGTTTTAAGTTGTATACAATTGTAAATATCAATAAACAATAAAAAAAACAAAAAAAAAAACTACTTAATCGTTTTTTTAATAAATATTTATAGTTTCTATTGAATTTATAATTATAATGATTCCTAATATGTTCTGTTTAACATGTGGGCCCCATACCCTCCATCAATGCCAATTATTTTATTTTACAGCTTTTTGCACCTCCTGTAAAATCAGTATTTAACACATACGAAGTATCACATATAAACAGCACTTAAGCCAAATCTATTTGTGTGATGGTTTTCTCAAAAGACAAATTGTAATAAATAAGTGAAGCAATTATTCTGGCTTCATTCAATAATATAATATACATTTTATTCTAAAACTAAAATCTCCATGTTCGAATAATTCGTTAACCGATTTCAAAAAGAAAAAGATTCTCAATTCGACTGTTTGTTTTTTTATTTGTTACGCAATTATTCTATAAATTATGATTCGATTTTTATAATTATTTTTTTTATTGATAGGCCATACTTCACAGGTGATCCTTTAAAGAGTATATTGAAATCAACTCAGCGCATTTTAAGAAAAAAAAAAATCAATTATAATAAGAAATCACTGTTATATAACATTCCACTATAAACGTATTACTCCATGATGACTAAATCTAAATGATTAACAAAAATAATTTACACATACATATGAACAAACATACACTCATTAACCACTAAAAATTGAAAAACAGCTGCCCTTCTTGACTGGCACCGACTCCAAAAATAACTGACCATAAATTGTGAATAGGTATCGATAATTTCGTACCTATAATTTGCTCTTAGTTTCGAAGTAATTAAAATATTATTTTTTACTTTTTAGTTAGTGTGTACATGAAGGTTTAATCTTGTCGGTTTTTTTTTTTCAAAAAAATTAATTTTATTAATAATATCAATATAAATAGTAGAAAGGTGACATAACAAACACCGCTAGCCGAGGACAGTACTCCAACACTAGACCCTATTGGATCCAATAACCTCGACTATTTGTGGAATCCGCCAGTCGTTAACCCTTGGCGTCTTCTCTTATATTAAGGTTAGCATTGGCGATTTATTATGATATAGTTTACATCCTAGTTACTAGTATTGGTACTGTTACGTTTCGCTACCGTTCTTGATGTATATTATTGCGGCTAAAAAAATGAAAATCGGGTCAGACATTAGCTATCGAGTTCGGGGTAGATAAATCAATACAAACTGCAATTGAATATAAATATGTGAATTAATTATACGTTATTCTTTAACGTACTAATTTAGAGTACCCTTTAATCATACTTTACGTACTTATAATGTACTTGTTATTGTCTAATAAGTATTGAAGTAATCGAAAACGACCAGTATTTTTTCCGCATTGTGTCAGGATTCCACACTAGTTATTTGTTCAAATAAAGTCTTAGCTGGAGAACATGTTCAAATGTGTGTTCCATTATATTTATATATAATTTTATTTATTTTTAAAATATTTATCGGGATTATGTTGTTTAAGCATTTCCTAACAATTGGAGAAAATGTTCTTGCAACTTTATAATGAGCGTTGTTTTCTAAACAGCCGAACCTTAAATCACCTCAATATCCTAACAATATGTCCTTATTTATTCCATTGTTATAGCCCTGCATATTCATCTTGATCGCTTGCCTCTTCATTCTCTAGTCAACTGTTGATTTGGAACATACCTCATTACTATTTATCTAGCACATACTTGCAAATCTGACTTGTCTACGTTGTTTTTTTTTTCTTTTCTTTTCTAAAATCATTAATTCAGTTCACCATTCTATTTTGAACCATAATATCTCCTGAACTCCCCATCATTTTATCAAAAAAATATTCATGTACTTAAATTTCTTTTACGTTTATTAAACTTTTTCACTTGAGGTACGCCACATAATATATGTAGCAAAGTGCTGATGTTTTGAAAATATTGTATGTTTTAGAACTGATGATGAATGTTTATCAGTTTCAATATTCAAACCTAGTTTCCAAATAAAATAATTCTAATAGAAGTGACAATTAATTCATCAATCCTAATTATATATATATATATTAAGAATTTTCTTGATTATCCGAATTTTTTATGTTCTTAACTCCCCTGACAAAATTAGTTCGGATAACTGACGCTCTACTGACTTAAGCAGCTTTATTATGGCTAGTAGATGAACTATACAAATATTATTAATAATGCTTTATATTAATTATAATATTATTAAATAACGCTACAATAATTATATCATAATCTAATTTTTATCATGACACATCCATTATAAGATAGCTAAATGACCTTTAAGAGGACCATTTTCGCGGAATCTTAAGATAAAAGAAATCTTTAACAATGGCAGGTCAGTTGATGTTCACATCACTTTTGACCTCTTTCGCACTAAAACGTCGCTTAAGCCAAACTATTAGCCTTATTTTAGATCTTATTCGCTTCCTCTGTATTAAGTGTTTATATACAGATAATATTAATTATATTATAGTAAAATAAAAGAAATCAACTGCATGTTGGCACTTAACAAGAGAAGAAGTATAACTTGTTGCAGTTCTGGGTGAGTAGGGAAAAATTATGCAATCAGAAGACATGGGAAGAAGCCAAAGAACATACCCTTGAACTTAAAAAACAAGCAGAAAAAGTAGTTCTCAAAATTTCTTTTGAAAAAACAAAACAATGACGAACGTTAAAACCCCACAGAAACATCTTAAAGAAGGAAATCAAAAAATGGAAGTCGTCAAATAATTCAAATATCTCGGAGAATGGATCAGCTGGAATGCCCTCGAAAATAAAGGAATCTAGATGAAATAAAGTTGAACTGGCCTTCCGACTCACTAAAACATATACAAAAAAAAAGTCCCTGTTATTATAGAATGCAAAAATAAGGCATTATGATACAGTCATCAAACCAGAAGCCCTATATGCAGGTGAAACGCTATCACCAACCAAAGTCCTATGGAAAAACTAGAAATCAAAAACACTTTACGAAACAACTGAAGAACTCTCAGACAAAATTACAATAAGAAGAATTCGTTTTTATGGACGCACCCTTAAAATGAACCCAAATAAACTGACTAAAAAAATGTTTGACTACCTCAGCAACAGAAAAAAAACCAAACCAAGCTAGTTTAAGGGAACAGAGAAGGACTTAGGGGAACTTCAAATCACATAAAACATGCTTTCAGATAGAACTATGAAAACAATAACAACAAGTAAAAAAAAACAAGTTCTAATTCAATACCAAAACGAAACGAAATATTCAAATCATTGATGAAGAAAGGAAAGGAAGATCCGAAAGGACGAAACAATATCGGCCTAAATAAAGTCACAGCGCACTTAGAACGTACCCCAAAGTTGTGTGAAACGGAAGAAAAAAATAAAAAAAGTAAGGGATTCAGTTAAATTGAGACACCTTGAAGGTGTCCCGTATGAATGGTCGGTTTTATTTTTCTAATCTAAAACAAAATATGACTTTTGGAGATGAAGATCAAATAAATATTTTTAATAGTTCCATTTTAAAATTACTGTTAACCCTAAAGAGCACCTAACATACTTTTGATGATACAAGTACAGTTGACAAATCACGAAGTTCAGCACAAAAAAAGTTCAGACACATAATTTAAGTTTGAACACTGACATAGAGTAGAGCACACTTAAAACAGTGTAAATAATAAATACTAAAACTTGGAATCAGAACGATTGTCAAGGCGAATTATAAAAAAATAAAAAGTGTGAACAATTTAACTCTGACTGGAAAAAACAATAGAACATAGTTATGTCTATATACATGTAACCTACTGCTTCGGATAAGGAAACTGTCGGTAACGTTTCGATTAGAGCAACACAAATGAGTTAAAGCTTGTCAGAAAAGCCCCTAAAGTTAAAAATAGAGATTTCAAACTTTTTTTTTTTCATTCAAACCAATATAGCTACTGAATGGCAGGTTTTAGTGACAAATCTTATATAAAAAAACATTGCCCCCTTTGCCAGCCAAGGGACCTGCCGGCTAAAGAAAGAATAACATGGAACATGTTTTAAGGGTTGACCGTCAATACTCATATGTTTTCTATTTTTTTCCGCCAACCTTTGAGTCAGTTTTCTGTAGGAGGTAAATTTTCAAATTAAATAGCTTAAATCTGCTGACCGTTTATGCCTTTATGTTCTTTATTTTTTTCCGCTTACATCTATGATTGTACTGTTTATTTCCAAAGGAGGGTAAGTTTGAATACAAAAAAGCAATAAAATGAAATAAAATTTTATCATTGTATTATATTTAATTCTTCATTTCCTTTTCCTTAAATAATAGTAACTTCATTTGAGATTTTTCCCATTTCATTTTTTAATTTAAACCGAAACATTGAATAGCCGAGAGGGATCGAGCAAGATCGGTCAAATCTAGGTTAAACTTTTTCATTTCCTATCAGGAGAAACAGAATCAAAAGGAGCTTACTTATTAAATCATGCCTTCTAGTCAAGTGTTATTTAGTAAAAGAAGAGTTTAGCTCATTACTGCTCCTACTCTACAAATATCAAACAATCAAACTACGCGTAACGCCCTCGCGTTCCCCAAATACGTATCGCTTTTGACCAACTAGATCACAGGTTAAACATGTTAACAAATATTTTCCATTAAATTTCTGATATGGGAACTGTCGTCCGATTTTCGATCCTATTATATTATATATATTATATTATATTGTCTGTATACGAAAATCAAAACTGTATTAGATTTTGTATTGTCCTATGGTTTGACACAATGTTGTAAAATTAAAGTTTTTTAATTCGCGGATAATACATAATAATGACGTAAAGTCTGTTATTTTTCCTTGAATATTCAATTTAAATATATTTGATTTATTAAGGCGACGACTAAGCGACATTTACTTCAGAATTACCTGGACTCAAACCAAAAATGTTCAAGTTGGTTGCCAAACTTTCATAATACCAATTCCCATGTTCACAGTTCGGTAGTTAACTTTTAGAACAGTCCAATGAACTTACAACATTTTGTTGAGCATTCCAAATATTAAAAATGTAGGCTTTTGAATATAATATTTTTATTTAAATTAATGAAAAAATAAACCTTTACAGTAAATCTGAATATATCAGAAACTAATCCGAATTTTTATTTACTCATTTTTATAAAAAACAGGTTTATAAAACAGATTTATAAAAGACAGACAATTTTAGAATAAAAAGTAATTTTCTTCACATTATAATAATAAACAATTGATTATTTTACATTATATAATTCAGTCTTTACTAAGCTGTTGCATGTTTTCATAAAAATTAAGTGTTCTGATTTCGATTAGACCTATTTGGACATACGAAGCTGAAATCTGGGGCTCCTATAAACCATCTAACTCATCTGGTATCCAATTTTTGCAATCCAAAATCCTTAATGCTCTTTATTTAGTTACAAATATACTTATACATAAAAACCTTTAATGTTTCATATGTTGCTGATGTAGTACAAACTAGATACACATCTCTTCATATTAAACTCTATAACCATTCAGATTTAATCATCTCACAATTTGCTTTACATTCTATTACCGATAACCCTCCGAGGTGTTTGAAAAGAAGATGGCCTCGGGACTTACTCATAAAGGACTTTTATTGAATTTCTACCAGTGGATAGTTACTTCAAAAGCAATTGTCATGTAAATAGAATACCTTACACGAATTGGATTATTAGACAAATGGAAACGAAATTTTCTAAATTTTAATCCAAAAATGTTGAAAAATATGAATTAAATTACTTGAGGTATGCATGGTACGCACCAATCCTAAGAATTAAATTGCCGACAAAAATTAATTTTATTAAACTTTAAAAATAGAATAAAACTATACTTTGAAGAATGTTTGCCCTCGTTATAGCTAAAGTCAATACCACTGAAAAACTAAACAGTGACTCTATAAAGAAACCATCAGTCTTCGAGTTCAATTCCTCTCTCACTCTCTCAACCTGTTCCTCCAAATATAAAGTATAAAGAGGAAGCACTAAAAGGTGCTTTATGGTTCTATAGTCGTATGAAAAAAAAATTAGTTTAGCGGACATTATTTGATGTTGGCCAATAGGGAAGACAAAACCGTTATAAAACGAGAAAAAAAATATACCTAACAAGTTATCCTTAGCCTTTTTTTAATTCGATGGACATTTTTGCCTAGTTTCAAAGCACAAGATCCGCGAATCTTTCAAATAGTTGGTTTTAAATGAGAAATAAAAAAAATAAAAAAAGTTATGTTAACTTGATTAATACTATTTAACATATTTGTATGGTCCTTTTATTTTATTTTTATTATAAAATTATATTTGTGTATTCATTGGTGCCGGAGTTTCTAAAATTCATCAATTAGTAACACTTATTTGGGAAAATGAAAAAATGCCCGAAGAATGGAAATTATTATTCCGATACGCAAAAAGTGTCCTAGAACAGAGTGTAACAACTATCGTGGTATTTCACTCCGTGTTATAAATTTTTTACATCAGTTCTAATGAACCGAATAACTGATTGCGCGAAGGAAATAATCGGAACATACCAATATGGTTTTAGACGGAGTCGTTTAACTATCGATCAAATATTTTCCCTTAGTCAAATATAAGAGAAAAAAATCGAATTTAAGGTAGTGATGCATTAACTCTATGTTATTTATTTTCCGCCAAAAACTGTTTGATATTTTGATTGAACTGGGGATACCAAAGAAATTGGTTAATCTAGTAATGATGTACATGCCCGAAACGTTTAATCGGTACTTTTACTCAGAAAAGATTGAGGTACGTTATGGTTTAAAACAGGGAGATCCTCTTTTTCCGGTATTATTTAACTTAGCACTAGAATACGACATTAGGAAGGTAACGTTGTTACCGGAATAACATTTGAACAAAATCAGGAAAAAATGAAATTCAAGAGGAAATTAGGGCTAGATTAAAAGCTGCTAATGCTTGTTATTTCTCAATCGCAAAACTGCTCTGTTCGCGCTTACTCTCCAGAAATTTAAAAATTTTCTTTGGATATATAAGACAGTATAACCAGTGGTAGTATAACCAACAGTTATACTACGGATGCGAAACATGGCCGCAAATATGGGAGGAACAATGCCTTAAAGTTTTCGAAAATAAAGTACAGCGTAGAATATTTGGCACAAAAAAGGATGAAGAATTTAGAAGGCTTCAAGGCGCGAGTTATATGTGGTAAATATAGTTCAGGTAATAGCAGCGCGACGGTTAAAATGGGTATGTAAAGTCGTTGGGTTTGATAATGATCGAATTCCAAAAAAAAAGGAACCAGTTTTGGGCCGTCGGGAAACGACCGAGGGGTTGACCAAGACATAGATGAGAAGATTGCTTCATATTTGGGTTTTGGGGGAGTGGGTTGGAGGGAGGTGTGTGGTCGATAATTGGTGGTCTTCAATTACCGTAACACAAGATGAATCTTCACAAGATACACCTCGGAAGTTCGATGCCTCAAACCCAAATCTATAAGCTTGGATCAAAAATAATCCTGCTACCTACGTTTAGGTCCCCGAGGTGAATCGAAAAAATATTCCAGCCAAAGAGATGCACTTATTTCTACGACATATAGCGGGTGCGCGATTACAAGTTTAGTAACATTTATACTTGGAATATTTTACTATAAAATATGAAAGATATTTAAATTATTTGGAATATAAAAGAAAATATTCTGACATTTAAATTCTTATCAGTAACAAGGTTTATTGTTATGAGATACGTTTAATAACATAACCTTTTAGCTAGCTGACAGATCCATATAGACACTGCTAAGACTATTAATACCCCTTCTTTCAGCTGGTAGGTTGGCAATATCAGCTGGCAATATCCTTGCTGTCTTTGTTATAATTAGTAAAACAACAACAAATAAATAACATTAACCTTCATCGCTGTATTAACAAATTATATCTAATAGGCATAGGAAGTGCGTAAGGCACTATAATGCAATGCTCTCGTAATGTAATGTCCAGCTGTAGACAGGGAATCTTCTATTATTTCAACCGTGGCAAGACTTCCGGGGGTCGGAGACCCTCGTGGAGTACACCCTCTGTAAAGTAGTGTACCCTTCATTCGGGGAAAACTGGTGGTCGAGCGTGATTTTGGTCAAATCCTTAACTCTCCAAAACGTTGGCTCTGGAAAGAGTACAACTTTACCAAATCATTGGTGCCAAGACTTGGAGTGTGGGGTACAGGTTATTTTTTCTATTTCTTTTTAAATATTTGGACACCGGGGACACAGTTGTAAAAACATCTTCAATTCGTATAAACACAACTCAGTATAAATAGTAAAGCAGTTGCAAAATGATATAAAAAAGATAAGAAATCGTATTTATTTACCCTAAATTTTTTTTATTTGCAACCACGGGAATCGAAGTTATTAGTTTTGCTCATAGAAATTGATTTTCGGAAATTTGGGTTAGGTTCTTATTTTTTATTTCTCTGGTTGTAAAAAGTTTATATTTAAAAATTATGCGCTTTTCAGCAGGCAAATATTTGATCGTTTTCAAAATTCAGGAATTCCTCTAAAAACACTATTTGTTCCAATTTTGGTACTTTAAGGCCTCATTAAGCATAGCTTACTAACCAACTTTTCAAAAGCTAATATATTTGAAAATCATGCTTTGAAAGAAAATTTAACTTCTTCACGACAACAAACGATCGATTTAATAATTTGGAAGAACGAAATCAAATCTACAAAATCAACAATTTTTGTTTTTATCTCTCACCTTTATCTGTAATTTTTTTCTGATTTAGAGTGAGAGTTAAGAATAAAAAAATAAAATACATTATATTGAAATAAAAATCTTTCCCATATAATAACAGCAATAATAATGATTCTACTTATTAAAGTTGGAAGATAAAATAATAGGAAGCAACATTAACATTAAAAAGCGCTCTAAATTATAGGAACTTTAATTGGAATATTGATATATGTGTCATCGATAAATACAGAACATGAATAAGATAAGTATACCTCGTGAATAAGAGAGGTAGTAGCTAATTTGCACAATTTACGACCTCAGATAGCTGTCAGTACTCACCTGAAATAAAGGAAAATAAATAAATTTATTTCTTGATATTTATTTTTCTGTTAATTTATTTATTGAAATTTACAACTGTAATTACATATAGTAAATGTGAATATATTGTTCATCATAACACTGGTAAATGCTCATAAAAAAAAGTTCAATATTAGAAGCGGGTCTTCTTTTCAGATGCCTCCAAGAGCTATCGAGAATAGGATGTGAGACAAGTTGGAAAACTAGTGAATGAGTGATAATGGAGTTCGCTATGAAAGGATAAGTATCTGGTATGGGCTAAATGAGTATCATATAAGACCTTTTTGGATAAGTTTATTTGTGACAAAGTAAGGAGCATTTAGAATTTTTCGAGAGGTTTTGGATAGTGCGGATTGGATAAGAAAGGAATAGGAAGGTTTAGTGGAAGCCCGAAAATCAACTTCGCATATCCAAATATGTCTAATTACTGTCGTGTAAATGAGCGTCTTGTAATTATTAATTGGAAGCTTAGAACGTTAGTCTAGTAAATGTTTAAATAATCGACAACGATAAGCATTATTTTGTCGATTTAGTATTGTATGTGGATTCCAATTATCCAAGGGGATAATTGAATTATTATCAAAGAAAATTGTAGGAAGTCGTAGGTTTACGAGGAATGGTAAAGGTTATTTGGGATTCATTTGAATTGATTTTAATTATCCAATTTTGACACCAATCTTTAAGGTTTGTGATACCATTGAGAAATAAATGAACATATGTTAGTTTATATCCTCTTTATTTTATGTCAATTTGTTTTTTCTCTTTCAATTTTTGTTTATGTCACACCCGTTATAACAGTATTGTGATCACTTTTGAGAGAGTAGCACTTAACAGTACCTCCTCCTGGCATGAATAAAAAAAAGAATGGTTTTATTTGAGCAAATATCTCATCCAGGTTCTTTTCAGCCTTCTGAGGGTATTACCGGGTATCAGTCGTGGCCATGTCATTAATGAGTATGGTTTTATGTTCATGAAGTGTGTCGTGAAATTGTCTATAAAGGTTACAGAGTAAAGTGTGTTCTGAGGAAAGAGTGAGGTTTGAAATTTACCAAGGTGATTTCGTGATTCGTAATAATTATATTATTTTAGAAACACAAATACTTCAATCAAAAATTGTTTCAATTTAATGTTGGAAATTGTTATCAGCGTACATTATTTAAATCGTATTATTTATTATTATTATTTCTAAATGTGAGAAACATTTTGGAATACTTTTATAATGAGTTCAGTTTTTGATTCGTTGGACTTAGCTGGGAATGTAATGCGATCTAAATGTTAGCTAGGACTTCATTACCAGTTGATCAAAGTGGCATATTATAGTTAGATCTAGACTGCCTTGATCTCAGCTTCAGAGAGTCAACTAGATATAGCCAGGATACTCGCCCCGTGTCCTTACTGTTATTCGGTTGGCAGTGGACTGTTTTGGCATCTGGTCTTTATTTATTTACATTCACCTCGACAGGACGGAATACGTTGGCATGGGACATTGTACCACGGCCTTCTAGAGGGCACCATCTTTCACTATTTATCTAACATACATAAAACTCGACTAGCGTGTCTTGAATTCTTAACTGAAGCAGAGTTAAGTTTTTTTTCCCCCCACTACTGCCTAAAGTAAAATAATTTACAGAAGTATCGAATTTTCTTCTTCAACCACGTCACAATAATATTAGACTAGAATATGGAATTAGTAGGGCAGTGAGGTATAAGCATTTACATGTTTCTCCTAGCCAACTAAATCATGTATCAAATTTGAATTTGGAATCAAGTTGACTTATTTTTCTTTTGCATACTTGGTCATAAATACGAATTTTTCTTTTTTCTGAATTGCATATCTATCTATATATCCGGTATATCAGAATTTGGCATTTAATAACTTTGATGTTTTTGAGCAGACAAACAAATAAAGCATAATTAAAAACAGAAAAAAAAAGAAGAAATATGGAAACTCTTCCTTTTTTTCCGCATTAAGGGTGAAGGAGACGTTATATATTGTGTTAATTAGATAAAGTTGTATTACCTACTGCACGGTTTTTAATCACGCAGTATATAAAAACAGCAAAGCACAAATAAAACAAAGGTAAGTCAAAATTTGAAAAACTATTGTTACACAAACTGCCACTGGATCAGAGTCTGGTTTCGATAGCGATTTATATTATATATTAGTTCGAACTGACAAACCCTTCTATAAATTAAGTCAATTTAAGTTTTATAACGTGTTGTCTTTTTTAATATTCGCCTTATCTTTATACCAAAACCTTCAGATGTATCAGTACAATAGCAGAAATCATTTTTAAAATATTTAGTTTGTATTTGTATTACTTAAATTAATAATTAATGATTGTTCGAAATAAACCAATGTGAGAAAAAGTAGTGGTTACAAATATTACTTTTTTATTCAAACCAATATAGCTACTAAACGGTATTTCCTTGTGACAAATGTCATATAACAAAAATATTTTCCATAAAATTTTTGATAGTAAAACTGTTAGCAAATTTTAGATCTGAGCAACAGAGTTGGAGCGTGTCAAAATGTTACATTTTTGAGGGTTAAAAAATTGTTACACCAAAATAGTATGGACCCCCAGCCAAAAGACATATAAAAAAAAATAGTAAAAAAAAAATCAAAGTCCTAAACATACAATTAGTTTAAAAGTAGCCCCTCTTGTATTGAAGACAAATTGTATTATTTATAGACTATCACCTTGTTTCAAAATATATAGGAGATCTGCTAACATTATAGGAAGTGTTCGGATTACCGATGTTCAGATCAGCGAAATTCAACTGTATACCATTATAGATCTGAGATTTGGGTTTACCCAGCCATTTAAACTAAGACTGCCCCAGTTATGAGACTTTATTATAGCCTTATAAAATAGCGTGACTGACAACCTTAAGCTGAATTGAGACCTGCCGGACATCCATTACATTATCGTCGTCCCGGCGCAGAAATTGCAGGTCCCAAAGCGAGGGATATTAAGTTCAATGGGGGCAGGCTATTGGTCGAGATCCTTCCAGGGATAATGAAATTGGGTTATGATTGGCCGAGAATAAGCCAATGGGTGCTATTTTTATAAAGCTCAGCGCAAATAGATCAGTTTTATTTATAAATTCGCATTTTTATTGACTGATTCACGAAGTCCATCAACCTCGTATGAAGGAACACTTTCCATTGCATGACGCCTGTTCGCATACTAACCAAATTATTACTTCGATTAATAATATAGCGAAAATAGGATACTAGTTTATAGATTAATGTCGATGAAATGCGACATGCGGTGAAACAAATCCAATCACGACAGAGACACCTGATGATCTAGTCATTTAATGACCACACCTCAATGATTGCTATTGTTTGCTATCATAATATTCTAAGTTATTGAAATAATATCACATAAAAAGAGAAAACAAGAAGAAAGGAAAATAAAATAAATGTAAAACTAACTATAGCAAAAAAACTATAGCAACAATTCAAGAAACAAGTTAAAATATACTAATGTTCTTTATATTATATGTTAAAATTCAATGGACTAACTTTATCATTCCAGATTTTTTTATTTATTTATATATTACAACTGTAAAATATAAAATAATACAAGTTGTAAAGAAACTAATCATATGGTAGTTGACAAACCATTGCCACTTCTGTAATACATAGTTCTATATCAGAAAGAACGTAGGCCATCTTCTTTTCAGACCCATCAAAGACTTATCGGGAATAAAATGGCAGGTAAGTTAAGAGACTAGTGCATTCGTGTGGTTATCTTATATAATGGTTCTTATATTGGGCCAAATCAGCGACATATGGAACATTAAGATCATTGAGGTTTATATTTGTAACATAATAATGAGCCATTTTAGAATTAGTTTTTATTTATTCCCAGAAAGCGACTGTTCTTCATAAATATTTGTGTAGTGTGTAAGTCGACGTTGCATACATCGTTGACTTTTTTTTAATAACGTTATAGTACATATATTATTTACTTATATCATTTATACACTCGTAAATGATAAAAATAACATACATATAGTTGGTCCAAACATATTACTGAAGAAATTTTTTTCCTCCTTGATTACGTCACTGAGGAGACAGAGAGGCCGACTGTTCGTTAAATGAATGACCCCAGACATCTTGTAATTTATCGCTCTTTTCATTCCTCTTTGAATAATTAGCTTTAAAAATGAACATGTCCACTCAAAGGAGCTGCGTCACTTATTTTCCAAGGTGGCTTTCGATGGACTCTTGAAACATATATTTTCATTAATTTAACAATGAATACACATATACCTAGAGCAATAAAGAAAGACCACTTACGATATAAGAAGAGGCTGAAGTAAATATATTTAAATATTTACCAAATAATAAAGGCACATTTTAAAGTTGAGCACAAAAATATCATTATTACGTTAATTTTATATAATAACTTTAACCTATATCTGATTAATGAATAATATTATATATTACATGCACTTCGTGCAGGCAATTTTTAAATAAAGATACGAACTTTTCAATTTCAATAACAAACCCGTATTGAAAGATATCAAATGCAACTGTTACGATGTCGCGTCCGACTTTGTCCAGAATTAATCTGAAATAGGAATAGAAAACAGCAATACAGGCAAACAAGACCACGAGCATATTTTTCCAACCTTTTATATAACCATCGTCTCCATTCTAAATGGTCTAACCATCACGCCGTTTAATATCTTTGGAAGTTAATTTGAGATTGGAAGTTTACCTAACAAGGTTGAAGGTACAACATCCAATTTCTGTTAGGTCTAAATGGTTACCCGGATTAATATGAAGTTAGGGAATGGTACACGAAACCTGTCATTTGAATACGGCCCAACTGTTGTCAATTTCCAAGAAAGGTAATAGATTCCCGGATTTCTTGTTGAAATCTGTCAGGAGCAGGCTCGCTTACTACCACTGCAAATATTTCGTATTATTAATTGAAAAGGTATGGATTTAATTTATAACAATGTTCCAATACCTTTCATATAAAGTAGGCGGCCAATATTCAAGAACTAAAGATGTAGATACTTTGGTAAGAATCATCAGACCATTTGACAGGACCAGAATGGCAAAAGCTGTATTTATTTACAAAATAAAAACCAATACTTCGTAAGGATTTACTGTTACTGGGCCAACGGTTATACAATGAGGTGATGTGGTCAGCAATCACACACAACCGCCAGGTTTTGCCCCTAATCAAGGGTACGCATTTTACAGAGGCCGGGTGTGATCCTCCATACCCCGAAGTCGATTCACTTCAGAAGAAACAGAAATTTTATTTTCTGCCTACAGCCGGGCTCGAACTCCTGCCCCGGATTAATTAATTAATTTCGATTAATGTATTGTCTTAATAATATAATGTAGCATGAATTTTATTTTGGTGCTTATATTATGTGTTGTTTTTTTTTATTCATAACTATTATTCACAGTCCTTAAATTTGTTAAAATGTGCTGAATACATAAAGCAAGACAATAACCATCAATAGAATGAGAGAGATCAGTCATGGTATCTCCTCTTTACTTTACTTCAGATAGTTTTCTAAAATATTGGTTGCAGGTATAAAAAGCTTGTATGTTAGTATGGTCATGGATTTGAAACGTTCTGTATGTTATTTAATGTGCATTTTAACATTAACATAAGCTGAATACTATTACTTCCAAACCATGGATTGTGGATGAGTTGCCATGTTTGTTATTGATATTTTTGCAGTTTTTTTAGGTGATTTTTTTTTATCTATCATAAATCTGTGGTGCATTAGACCAGAAGTGTTCCCAAGGCTTACAGAAAACTAGGCCGTCCTGAGCCCGGTCCCAGCTGGTCTTCAAAACAGACCAAAATAGAACTTATTGCTCTAACCTTAACCTTTTTATCTTCTGCTCTGTAATTTGGGTTCATCAAGATCATAGGATTTTTATTTGTCTTATTCATACATAATTTAAATAGGAAAATTATTGTACTAATAACGACATCCTATAAGATATTAAATTTTTATTTATATTTTTTTTTCATAGATTATTTATACTTTTAAAATAATCAGGAGAACCTTTATGATAATGACGATGCTTGGATCAAAAACTTTTACAATATCAGAGTTTATGTACAGTCCGAGAAAAAATTTGGAAATCTTGAAAAATATATCAATTAAAAAATCTGCAGATGTATCAGTAAAATGGCAGATATTGTTTTTAAAATAAGTTTGTATTTGTAAAAGGATTAAATTAATAATTAATGATTATTCGAAATAAACCAAAGTGAGAGAAAATAGGGGTTACAAAAATGACCTTTTCATTCAAATTAATATAGCTCCTAAACGGTAGATTCCAGCGAAAAATATTATGGAATAAAAAAATTTTATATTAAATTTCTGTTCACAAAGCTATTGGTAAATTTTTGATTCGAGCAACATCAACACAGCTAGAGCTGTTCAAGACATTAGATTATTTAATGTGAAAAAAGCTTTACATCAGTACTTTTTTCATTAAAACCAATATGACTCCTAAACTGCATTCCCTAGTGACAAATGTTATAAAACTGTAGGCAAATTTTCGGTCCGAGCAACAACAGAGCTGGAGCGAGTCATAATGTTACATTTTTGAGAGTTAAAAAAACGTTACACCAAAATAGTATGGACCCCAAGCCAAAAGTCATATAAAAAAAATCAGTAAAAAAAAAATCTAAGTTGTAAACATACATACATATATAAAACATTAGTTTCAAGTATTGACAGAAAATATTATAAGCTGTTAGAATAAAAGAACAATCGAATGGTAACAATAAAACACCATATGACCGAGTCAAGCAGTGCCGGGAACGTAAAAGTTCCTGATCAGTATTGTTTATATTACCGCTATTAATGCACAAAGCTTGGTCGCGCACTCAGAAGACTTCTCTACCGATACAATCATCAACCGATCTGATTATTTGGCAATCAGCGAAACGTGGATGGAAAATTCCACTCACAATTGGAGTGAGTTTGCCTAGCTTATATCTGAGATCATATTGTAGTACCGCTAAGAACAGATAAATTGCATCATCGGTAGCGGTGTCATCATCAAGCCGCAAAGCCGGTGGAGTCGCCATATATCGCAACATTATTTTTTAAATAAAATATTTTTATTTATTTTTACATAAACGTATACACGTATAACGTATGTCCATGACACAGCCACACCCCTTCTTTATTTATTTTTCAATTGTTATTAAATAATATTTCAATATTAATATAATATGAATCTTTGGTATATTTACTGTTTCTTAGACTTGGCAGGAAATCGCGGATCAACAAATTGTAGTTTATATCTTAATAGGTAGTGTGAGCAATCGCCTCGTTTAGGCTGATCGGTGGTCAACCATCCGAGTGGTAACCAAGCTGGTCACTGTGCATTTGTTTATCAATTGATAAAATAACTGTTAATAATAATATATTTGGGATGTGAAAAAAAAAAAATCTACATGACTTGCCAATCTGGAGATAACCTCGCTCCATTTTGAGATAACCAATCCTTGTTATCTCCGCTTCCATTACGACATGAATATAAAAGAAAGTGAACAAGTAATGATTACATATCACATTATAAATATATCGAAAATGATAAAATAATACGATGAGATAACAAAAGATAAATAAATCCAGTAAGATTAAGATAGAGACTAATATAGTATATTTAACATATCATATTATAGTACACGATGTATAGAGTGAAATAGCTTCACCAGTAAATAATAAATACATAAGTCGATCAAATAAAGTAATAAATAAATCGAATCCAAATCTGATGACTTCAGAACACGCTGTCCCTCAATCGAATCAATCCGATTACCGTAATTTATGTGTATGAATTACTTTTTATATACACATTTATTATAAACTTAAATTATGTATCATACCAGATTTAAAAGACTAGAAACTGCATCATTTACTAGACATGCGTTCAAAGCTCCCAATATATTACAAAAGACTTATTTACATGACAGTAATTTGACCAATTTGGACAAACGGGATTGAGCTTTGGGGCTTTACTAAACCTTCCAATTCTTCTCGTATCCAATCCTTACAATCCAAAATCCTTAGTGCTCCTTATTATGTAACAAACTTGTCCAGATAACAAACTTGTAAAGATCTTAATGTTCCATATGTTACTGATTTGCCACACACCAGATACATATCCTTTCATAGTTAACTCCATACCCACTCGAATCCACTAGTCTCCCTACTTGCGTCATACTCAAATCCCGATAATCCTCCTAGGTGTCTGAACAGAAGATGGTCAAGAGACATCAAGTAAGTAGTTCTTTGCATGTTATTGACATGTTACAGCTTTTCCTTAAAGTTACTTGTTTTATTAAATGTATAGTTGTAAATATCAATAAATAGTTTTAAAAAATAATATCAACTGTATTTACATAAAAGCTTGAAAATTTATTATTTGTATACATTAATTACAAAATTTTAAAAAATACAAACATATTGTCTCAAAAATCCTGCTAATCAACCAGCATTCACTTTATTTAACTCATAAAATTGATATCTAAGTAAATGTACCTAGTGCCTACCGTTAAATTATGCTCCTATTTAACTAAAACGATAAAAGAAAAAGAATATTATTGTAATAAGAATATTTAAAATAGCATTTAATAAAAAAAGTAATAATAATAATAATAAATAAATAATAAAATAAAATCTAGGTTAGAATATCGTTATTTATACTAATCAATATATCGTTTATCGATATTCATTGTTCAAAAAATGTTAGGTAAGGAACATCGATAATTTCCTCACGGTATCCACCCCTAGTGACAGTCATATTCGTACACCATGGTATACAATGTTTTTTTTTACACCTCCAGACTTTATTTTGCTATTTTAGGTAAAAAACACATTCACAGTGAGAAAAATATACTTTATATTTTAGACATACTTTATATCAAATAACAATAAATTTATGTTGATATATTATCTAAAAAACAATGAATAAATACCTGAATTTTTAATTTATAATAGTTTAATTTTGATACAATTATATTACCCATCATTTTAAAAAGTAAAAATAAAATCTTTAATAATTGAAAAAATCTAGATGTTATATTAAAACTTCATCATAACAAGAGATAGTTTACTTTGCTACACTTTTAAATTATCTGAACGCTCCATAAATACATATACTATATTTATAATTTTTAGAAATAAACTTTCAAAATGTTCTAAAATAGAAAGAATATTTAGAAGTAGCTCTTGGAGGCCAGTGAAGAGAACTGTAGCAATTAACATTTTTCTGTCTGCCTTTCACTTTCCTCTGAAAGTTCCACTGCTTCAGTGATATTTTAGTATCTTCGATAAATCTATATTTTAACTATATTATCGAGCGTTTATAAATATCGATGTATTTTTTAATAGATATCCCAATGAATATTTTAATTTTTGAACTAATATTAAATATTTTGTTAACACCTACCATGAAGAATAATAATTTCTATTATTATTGTTATTATATGTGACTCGATTCGATTTTAACAAAAGAAAACTTTAGTTCGTATCCAACAGCTGTCCGATTTACAAATTTCATCCTAAAAGGATGTTTTAATTCAGTCTTTTTTTTTTGTTAGATTATATCAATATAATTCAAAAAAATATAGAATCATTAACCATTTTATACAGTGATTTATAAGAACAACAATTAGAGAGACTATTTCGATCAAAGAACTCTATAAATCATGGATGGGCCATAATAACAGATTCAATGAGAGTATTAACGGCCATCGGCAGCCCATGATCAAAATCCGGTTTGGCCATGCAAGTATTAAAACTTACTACCAGGTATGCAAGTTTAAAATGTCGTTTATTTTTTAAAATATATACACAGTAATTTAAAAAAAAGTATAATATATTTTATTCAAAGTACTGACCCTCGCTTTCTACACATTTTGTCCATCTCTCGGGCAATATATGGATACCATTCCAAAAGAATGCTTCATCTTTATTTGAAATCCATTCATCGAGCCATTTTCGTACGTTTTCGAAATTGTTGAAGTGTTGCTCCGCCAATGAGTGTCCCATCGATGAGAAGAGGTGATAATCAGAAGGCGCCAGGTCAGGTGAATACGGCGGGTGGGGTAGGAGTTCCCAACCAAGCGAAGAAATCGTTTCCTTAGTCAATCTGGCTGAATGTGCAGGAGCGTTATCATGCTGAAGAATGACTTTGGCGTGCCTGTGAGCCCATTCTGGGCGTTTTTCGATCAATGCGTGACTCAAATTGATCATTTGTTGTCGGTAGCGCTCGGTATTGACTGTTTCGCCGGGTTTGAGAAGCTCGTAGTAGACTACTCCCTTCTGATCCCACCACACACACAGCATTGTATTCTTCCCAAAACGATCCGGTCTTGCACTCGATGTGGATGGTTGTCCTGGCGTTACCCATGATTTTTTTCGTTTGGGATTCTGAAAATAAATCCATTTTTCATCGCCAGTTACAACTCGATGCAAAAAACCCTTTCTTTCGAGGCGTAAAAGCAGCATTTCGCACACAGTTTTTCGTTTTTCCATCTGTCGTTCGTCCAATTCATGTGGAACCCATTTTCCAACCTTTTGAATCTTTCCCATAGCTCTCAGGCGATCGGAAATGGCTTGCCTAGTGACATTCAACTGTTCTGCCATCATTTGTTGGGTTTGGGTATTGTCTTCGTCTAATAAAGATTGCAATTCGAAGTCCTCAAACTTTTTTGGTCGATTTTCTCGTTTTTGATCAGTAACATCAAAATCACCACGTTTGAAACTTTGAAACCAACGTTCACATGTCCTGACGGTTGGAGCAACATCGCCATAAGTCTCAACAAGAATTCGATGACATTCAGATGCCTTTTTCTTTTGATTAAATAAGAAAATCATGACATGCCTCAAATGCTCTTTATTTGGCTTAAAATTAGACATTTTTAACACCAAAGAAAGGTATGATACGTCCACGTAAACGACTTAAAAACAACTGACTTTTGTAAACAAATGACTAACAAACAAAATAGGGTTTAGAGATAAGCAAATCCTTCAATAGGCTAAGAGCGCATTCTATTGGAATTAAAACGACATTTTAAACTTGCATACCTGGTAAGTCCTATTCTTGGTTCCAGCCCATTGCAGAGTATCGGGGAACAAGAAATCAGACTTCGCCGTTTACTAGACGAGAGGTAACCAAGTAAATACAACATAAGTAAAACTCAAATTACTCTGGTGGATTGTTTGAATTGATTCACAAGACATCTTTTGAGGTGTTAGGAGCATGAACGGTCAGGGAATTAAACTAACTGAATGTTCCTGTCAGTTGAAAATTATTTATTAGACTGTTCGCAACTATAATCAGTTTGATAAAATATTGGACTGTCAAATAAATTCAAAAAAATAATCTTTTTTTTTATGGTTTCTGTTTTGTTAATAAGATAATGCACATTATTGGATACTATTATGTAATTTAGACTAAGACAAGCCGTTTTAGATGGCAATGACCCTTTGAGATAGAGGCGAAACAAGTGAGAGAGATATGCTTTAATATTTCTGTTCTAATTTATTTGCTACACATTCAGATACAAATCAGTCAAAACAAAGATAATGCCAATATAATATAACAGTACAATAACAATAATTCATAATATTTATAGTTCAAGTAGAATTTTGAAATAATTAAATCAGATTTACTATTGAATTAGGGTATTAATATTGAAATAGTCTATAGCAATATGTAATGTTTTAACTTTATATTTTATTGAATAATTAAAAACATAGCTGTTTATAAAGTTATATTTATGAAACAAGGTTTAGTAAACCTGTCGGAAATTGTGGATGTTCCGAACAGAACTCATCCGCCAATTTTTTTCCAGGTTCGCCTAAGTCGTTTTGCAATGGTCAGTTTCTCGGAGAGTTAAGTTTATTAAGAGGCCACTCGCGACGGCAATATAGCCCAGGCTGGGCAAAACCCGTGTACAATGGATGTGCTATGCTTCTAGAAATTCACTAACATCAGTACGTTTACTCAGGACTTGACTGTTTTGTGTGGGCTCCGCCCCTGATTCTGAGATGCAGTTTCTGTAATTTCTTCTTGGTCTATTTAGTTATACGTCTTTTATATTTTCTTCAAATCAATCCGAGTCATCCGTATCTATATAAACTTGCAAACATAAACTGAAAAAATAAAAAAACATTCCTGTACGTTTCCAACACATTATTATGTATTACCACAATTCAAGAACTGAAATAGAATCAAAAGAAAGAGTTTGTGATTAATATTCAACCATTATTTATTGTTCACTAACAGTTACACAAATAAACACAGTATCTTAAAATTACTACAAAATTAAAAATAAAAAAATACTGCACCTAATGAAAACAATAATAATATTTTAACAGAAAAAAAATCCAATCTTTTTGACATACGATCTAGTAGGCATCTCTGTTTACGAAATAGAAATTTCAGGTGTTTCTAATTTATAAATATTTAGATATTTCTAATTTGTACATTGTATTTGTATTTTAATTCCTGGATTAACATGATGTAGATAAAATCTAGTTCTGGCGACTGTAACTCTTGAATTATAAGCGCGGCACTAAGGGCAGTGACATTGCTTATTGATTTTTTCTTGTTCAAGTAGCCCTATATGACTTGTTTAATGAATATTACAATAAAATTATAATTTCAATACTGAGTTCAAGAATAGTTAAATTGAAGAAAATTAGAATATAACAGAAACATATTAAAAATTCAACGTTGGAACACATTGCCCTTTAATCCAAGCCTAAACATATACAATTCGTTATTACTGAACCCATTATTATAAAAAAATTGAATCAAATGTTATAAAATTGTATATCACAGATATAAATAATTTTATAACTAGAACAAGACAAGCTTACAATATTAATATCCTTTAAAAAAAAACAAAAGATCTCAAGGTTATTGATAACATTGGTTGTAGAACTTAAACTAAACCCCTGAGTCGTAAACAGATTTCTGGATTAAAATTATTTTCTTCACGTATATGATAGAATGCAAAAAAATAACAATGGGGGCAATTAAATTGTTTTAAAAATTGTTAAAACCATACAACTGTATTATAATTTTTTTTTAACAAATTGAAGGAAATTGAATTAAAATAAATTAAGGAAGTAGAATAATCAAACGTAATACAGCAGAACCTCGCTAACCGACCCCTGACCAAGTGGGGGTTAACCGGAGATTTTTAAGAAGCACATTTTTTTCACAATTAAAAGTGTATTGAAAATATATTAAAAGTTATATACTAATATTTTTTTTTAAATATAGGATATTGAAACGTACGTTATGTACTCCAAAATAATTATTTGTTTCCATAGAAATGTGTTATCCAGTTATTTATGTATAAAAGAATTGGACATAGTAACACAGTATTGAGTTCGATTTGTAGCAAATAAACTCATTTTTATAATTGTTCATAATGGAGTACGCTCTGAACGTTGTTGTTAAGGAAGTATAGAGCAAAACCGTAAAAAAGAAAAAAATATACATATTTTAGAGGGAATTCCGAAAATCTGAAAGCCTGCGTCTGTATCTTAGTCCCTGTTTAAGCTACAGAGCTAATTTTCTTCTTAAATTGAATTAAATTTAGCCGAATCTAATTTTGAATGTAACAAACGTATCTTTAGAACCAACGCTTCAGCGGATATTTTGGGGATTCGTAGAATAGTTGCATAACAGAAATAAATATAAAAAGTCAGCTTAAATTATGTACAACTAACATTAAGGGAATTAATTTTTCCCTTCAATTCAATCCTTCCAATCCAAAGTCCTCCGAACTATAGTGAATGCTCCTTACTATGTCTCCAACAAAACCCTGCACAACGATCTCAATATACCATACGTCCTCGACCTCATACCAAAAATTTTTAAATTCGATCGCAACCTTTCCTTCCACTGTAACCCTCTGGCTCAGTCACTAAACAGTTCAACACATCATGGTAACCCCCTCAAAGATTAAAACGGCAGTGGACCCGAGACATTTTGTAAAAATTTATTTATGCTGGAGTTCTGGCACTGGCCAGCTTCCCTATTCATGCCCTGAGTGACTGTACTATAGCGCTCTCACTCAGCCTCCACTGGGTTTTTCACACCAGTGGCGCAGCTGAGAGAAGATCTCTCTGTGACTGGCCTGTCCCTTCCGTTAGGAGCTACATTGATCTGAATAAAAAAAGTCACATTTCGAAATCTTTACTTTCTTTCTACTTTCAAACATCGAATATCATTTATAGTTAATATAATGTAATTATTAATTTAAGTGATTTGATCTTTAAAATTCTAAAATGTAAATTGGGAAAAACAGTAAATTATAGATTGACATATCCATGATATATATATTATATTATATGTAAATGAGATATTTTTGATATTGTCATAATACAGTTTTGATTATTTTACATTATTATCTATGACCTTACGGTATGAAAATATTGCAAAGCCATAAAACGTCGCCCATATGAATTTTTATATTTTTGATTGATAAAACTAGTTAGGGAGATATCATTGCTTGTGATTCTTATACAATAAATACATATCTAAGTTCCTTTTATTTTATTTATTTTTAATTTTATTACAAATTTATGTAACTGTTTATATAAAATGTCAAAAAAATTCCAATAATAAAGAAGATAATTTTATCATTTGCCCTATATTTGTTATCTGTTTTCAAATGGTATATTTCTTTCAAATGTCGTATTATTTCGAATAGATAAGAGTTTGGTTTATTAGTATTAGTATTATTATTATTATTTAAATAATGTGGATGATGGATTATAATCAGGGATTCGTGGAATACTCTTCTATTAAATAGATAGCGAGCTACAGGTCAAGGTCACTATTCTATGCTCATAAAAAAAAAATAAGAATAATAATAAAATAAATCTAGTTATTACTCATTATGAATAAATGCTTTTTTAAATAGTTAAAGATAATTATAGTAATTTATAAAGACATTTAAATGCACAAGGTTAACAACTAGTGACGTATTTAAAATATTTTTTTTATTAATACCATTCCCAGTCGCGGGTTTGTTTCCTCTCGAAGTTTCATTTATTTATCAATACAAAATTATATTGTAGAAACAATACATTTCTAAACATTAAATTCTTTAATTAATTAAACATTAATTTTTGACAAGATAAATTTTAATTTTCGATCCGAGCAACACCAACATTAACATTAATTTTTGACAAGATAAATTTTAATTTTCGATCCGAGCAACACCAACAGAGTTAGAGCGTGTCAAAAAAGCCCCTAAACTTAAAAATAGAAGTTCCAAAAGTGACATTTTTCATTCAAAGCAATATAGCTCCTAACCGGTACGTTCTAGCGACCAATGTTAAATAACAAAAAGTATTCTGTATTAAATTTCTCACAAGGTAGCGTCCGCTAAATTTTCGATCAGTGCAACACCAAGAAATCTAGAGCTTGTTCGATGTTACATTTCTGAACAGAGCGTGGATATTGGTTGAATGGAAAAACTCACTTTTGAAATTGAGGAGGGTTTCAAAACGTGTTTTGTCACAAAAAAATATTTTTGAGTTTTTGGTATCACTAGATTTATTTTTCAGAACCCTACGATATGTGATTGGTATTAGCCATAAAAAAAAAGCTTTGTCCCATCCAAAAGTAGTAAACAAAATCAGGGTTTCAAGCAGAGTGTTTTGTCCATAGCCTGTTTTTAGTTCAAACCATTCAAACTGGTACAAGGTTGTACTTTTTGACTCTCCAAGTGTTGAAAATGTTGTGGAAGAGGATGAAACTTGTGACTGTTTAGAAAATGAAAGATGTGAACTGCAAGTTTAAAAACTAGTGACTGTTAAGAAAATGAAAATATTCCTCAAAAATTATGAGTGTCATTAACATACATCATATATTATGTAATTATAATTTGTATTTTGTGTAATTTTGAGCAAACAGTGACTTCTGTAAAATAAAACATAGCAACTTCAAAACGTGTTTAGTCCATATTTAAAATTAAAAATGCTAATTTTAGGAGTAAAGAATATTTCTGATCCTTGGCGTAATGTGTTTTTTTAGATAATATAAGTTTAATTAGGAATTTTT
Organism: Euschistus heros; assembly: GCA_003667255.2. Taxonomy (NCBI): domain Eukaryota; kingdom Metazoa; phylum Arthropoda; class Insecta; order Hemiptera; family Pentatomidae; genus Euschistus; species Euschistus heros. The sequence goes on from RCWM02000503.1 coordinate 643,444, forward strand.
CGTTTCTGAAGGGTAATTACATCGCATAATATACGTTTTTTTTATTGCTGAAAAGTGGGATTACTGTGACAAAACAGGTTTTGAAAGTTACCTCCTCATTTATTCTCAACTTTGTTTATTTCAAATAATCATTAATTGTTAATTTCATTAAAATCATACAGGCAAGCGGGAAACTTAAAGAATATAAGGGCATAGAAGGGCAGTAGTATTATAAAATTGATCTCTTACGGACAAATGAATCGCAGGTAAGCAAAATAAAAAAAATAGAAAACATGAGCATCGACGATCGAGGGGGCAACCCCTAAAACATATTCCATGTTATTCTTTCTTCAGCCGACTGGCTAAAGATTTAATGTTTTGTTTTTTTATTTACATATATTTATACTAGCATACGTCGACGCGTATGCGTCGGTTAAACTAATAATTGAACTTCATTTGTTTATCGATAAAAATCTTGTATTGAAGTATGGAATTAGCATTATTTCTTGAATGATATTTTCACGCATGGCAGTAATTTTAACCTCGATAAAATTGCATTCATTAGGTGTTTGAAGAATACGTAAAAGCATAATTAGACATCCACTTTGGTATAAATAATTTTATCAATCCATCTGGTTGGATTTTAATTTTTAACCATAAAAGTATATGACAGTTTGGCAAACCTCGTTTCAACACATTCAAGACTATAAATTTTAATTATTATTGTAGTAAAATGTATTATTATAAACCTTCCTAGACTTATGAAGATGCTGTAGTTAAAATTTGGTACTGTTGGGTTCTATAGTTTTACCATTGCAAACTCTGTTGCAAAATGGCCACATATCGGTCAATTTTTAGACTGCACTGGGATCCACATGTCGCTCCATATATTTATAGCTTTTTTAATAACAATGAATTGAATATAAGTCATTTTTATCATAAATTTCTTGTTCTATATAACACCGTACCTTTGTAACCTATCTCGAATGGTCGACTACCAAACTTTACTGCACACCACATATTTATCGCTTTTTTTATGGCAACATAATTGAAAATCTTAAATTTTATTGTTCCTAAACCTTCCTTGAACTATGAAGATGATGTGGTTAAAATTTGGTTCCGATTGTTTCAGTAGTTTTCACAGTTAGTGATCACAAACGAAAAATGGCTTGTCTTTTTATATAATAGTATAGATTGTTTTCCAACTGTAGAGGAAGCAAACTATATTTATAGCTCAACCAGATTTCCTACAAGAGATTTATATTTTAGAACTTCAGAACACATTATACATAACTCGATGCCAATTGTTTATAAATATCGATCATGTATAACATCAAAAATTTAATAGCATTTAAAACAATTTTAACTTTAAAATGACCTTTCTTCAAATATAGGGAAATCCTTGGAGCCTGCTGAGGGTTACGGTGCCATGAACCGACCTCCCTCAAGGCCTCTTTTGTAAACGGATGATATCTCTCAACACAACAAACATGACCTACCTCACCTTCTCAGGATTTTATTTGAAATTTCTGCTCAATAAACAAATAATATATGAGGACATATTATCACTAAAAGAGTATTTGATACAGAGATACCGAATGCAAGAATTCTGGTCATAACAGCCTCTTTACAATGTTTAAAAAATTCAAGTTGTATATTGTTGAAGTTAAACTTCTAGATTTTTTACGTCCTTATTTTATAACAAAAAAATTAATTTGTCAGTATTAAGATGCTTAAAAACGTATTTTTTTATACTACTCAAACTTTTCGTTTACCTGTCGGGATCACGGATTTTCTGGGGACAATCCCGAAATCCAGGGATTAGAAAAAAAGGGCCAGAATGGAATTCTCTACTTATAATACATTATATTATACCATATAGAAAAATATCGTCTAATAGTAAGCCCAACAAATAATTTTGAATCCTATGATCCCGAACGGGGATTTAAAGAACAGAAAATCGTACATTTAATGTCAAATTAATTCCGTTACTGGGGAATATTTTGCTATGGAATTTACGATTACAACCCCTAATTGGAAGGGAATGTAAAAGGGCCAGGTTTATAGGGCTTATTATACTTTTAACTCTCACATAATTTAAAGGAATTTTAAATTTATTAGCATCGAAGATTAACTGACATCATGATAGATCGTAATAAACCCAGATAACGAATCCCATAGCTGATGTTCGTATTACTACTTATTTCATAAGAAAGCTTTAACTATTGGTAAGCAAGTATTGTTTCATGATTTCTTATATCTGAGAAATTAAGATGCAAAAAAATTGAATAAAATCATAACTACTAGAACTTTAATAGAAGGAAAATACGTGTATAATTACTCACTCTTGTAATATGTTATACGATTGGTCAAAAAGTCTGTGAGATTTTTTAACCTTAATGAAAATCAAATTTTTTTCTCACCATACCTTTTAATTTTAAATTATCCCTTTTTGTTCAACCCTTTTGTTTGAACCCTTTTGTTCAATAACCTTTTAAAAAGAGATTACTTGAGTTTCTCATCAAATAACAGCTCAAGATGTTTGATGGCATTCTGGTTCGGTCATCATGTCCAAACATTTTTCCGAACTCAAGCTCCAGTTTATAGATCCATCATGGCTTACATCCTAGTAGCTTTAAGAATAATAGGTTTTCAATGGGAAAAAAGAGATCATTTATAACCCTCTGAGTTTATTTTTGAACTGTAGTTGGATTAACCTAATGAAACATAGATGTTAGGTAACCGCACTAAACATAGAGAAATCTTGGCACATCTGCTCAGATTCAAGGGTTTTGATTGAGAGCTTAATATAAAAAGCGTCCTTTGATTTACCTCGAGGAAATTCAATTTAATTATATCGAGATGGCCTTGAATATCAAGGAACTACTGCTTGTCAAAGTTACTTCTAGCTTTCATGATTAAATTTGAACAGTGTTAATTCAAGACTAAAGCGACAAGAAACTGCTCGTTACAGACTACTTCAACATTTACTACACAAACGATCAAAGCTCCCAATTTATTACAAAAGACTTATTTACATGACTGTGATTAGACCTATTTGGATTTACGGAGTTGAGCTTTGGGGTTCTACTAAACCATCCAATTCATCTCGTATCCAATCCTTACAATCCAAAATCCTTCGAAAAATCCTAAATGCCCCTTACTTTGTCACCAATAAACTTATCCATAAAGATCTTAATGTTCCATATGTTGCTGAGTTAGCCCAAACCAGATACCTATCCTTTCATAGTAAGCTCCATAGCCATAGCAAGTTACTGATGAGTAGTTCTTTTCAAGTTTTGTTATTGTTATCGTTATCAGCTCATTTACTTGATGTATATATTTGTACAGTTGTAAATTTCAATAAATAAATATTTAAAAAAAACTAACAATGTTAATTCATTTTTACTTTTTTATTTTTTTATAAAAAAAAGTATTATTATTAAAAATTTGAAGGAAAGCTTCGAAGGATTTAGCTATACGTTTTGAATAATGAACATTCACTACTTAGCGAAACTTTTAAAACTTAAACGTTTTTTCTATGAAATATATTCCCTAACAAAATATTTAGACAACCAGTGTATTCCACGAAAAATGTAATGTGAAAACCAGATGAGGAATTACAAACCATAGCGAGCCATCGATGAAGTGTGACCGCGTATTCACCAGATAAACAAAAAGAGGTTGAAAAATGTACTAATTAGAGTAAATATTTTATATATAGCCTATTATTTTATTTTATAAACAATTTTTTGCTCCTTCTGTAAAATCGGTATTTTGCACATACGAGTATGAATTATTACAGACAATTAATAAAACACAGTATTAAATAAAGTGAGCCGTAAAATTTTGTATTTTTATGAGTTCTTGTTTGCTTGATTTGAAGTACAATCTATATTGAGGAAGCGTAAACATACTTAAGAATAATTTGCTATTAATAATTAAAAACCTAATAGCGGGGAGAAGAGGACTTGTTGCATAACCTAGAAAGGTGTAATTTTGTTTGCAGTTTTTATAAAGATGTCATTGTACAATATATATAGATATTTGACTTCATTTAGTATCTGGTTCATTCAAATATTATTAATTTCAAAGGTTTTCAACGGAATTTCGCTAAAAGTTAATATGAGCTGTAGAAGCTATGATGTTTACTCAAATCATTTCAGTGTACATTCTTGCCATACAAGTGAGATCTTGAGATCTTTTTGTTTTTTATTGCATCTTCATCTATCTGTATAAAAGTTAAGAAATATTAAAACCTGATTAAGAGCAATAATTCATAGTGCAAAAAGAATAAATCAAAGACTTTTTTGAGGAAATCACGTTTTTTTTAATAAAAGCTGTAATATCTCCATTTTGTTTAAATATTTTTCAAATTTTGACCACATTTTCGGATTTAGCATTAAATTTTCTATAATAGCTGAGTACCTGTAACCTTTAATTTTAAAAACTTGGTATCTAAAGAACAGCTTGATCTTCACCTTATTTGGGGAAATCACGATGTCTTATATTACTTCAACGCTCACCGTTTTTCGAAAAAACTATCCACAAAACGTCAAATCTCACAAAAACTTTAAAATTTAATCAGCTTTCGAATGATATGTTAAACGTAATGATTTTGTTTCAATTTCATGGAGAAATTCACTTTTGAAACCGAAAAAACATGGTGTTCTCATTTTGCATACAAATCTGTTACTTGTGTAAATAAAACATTATGACAATCCCTTAATGAAAATTTGCATTTTTAACATAATAAACTCTTCATTGGAATAAAAAGAAAAAAATTATTGTTTAATAGAAAATAAAGGAATACTGTCAATAAAGCGACACCAGATCAGAGGATCTTATGTTTTTACATTTATCTATTTATTATTATTGTTTAGGATTTATTTTATTAGATTTTCAATGTAATGTTTAAAATCCTATGATAATGAATATAGACCTCAATTTTTGAACATAGAGTTAGTTTCTGAATGCAGATTGTGTTGAAGAATACTACTTTTTGAGATGAATTTTTTGGGCAGATGAGTCAGTTTTTACAGGGGAAGGCATTTCTATCGTCCCATGTGGAGTATCGTTAGTTTATTCATCTTTGTATTGCTGTCGAATAGTATTGAAAAATTATAGTTTGCCCAACAAATTGAATGATGAGATTACTAAGATTCGTTACAAAATATCCTACCATAACTTCATCACTATATTCCACCTGATGCTCGGACAAATATGATTTTCCAACACCATGGTGCTCCCCCACACTATTCGAAAGCAATACAAATATAAACCAACAATATACATGGATACGTAGAAATCGACCAATAGACATCGATGTTTTTATATACATTTAATGCAAGCCAGGCAGTGATGTTCAATACTAACCTTAGTAATATAATTGATATTAGTTAAATAATCGCCAAACAACATGTTTTAAAACAACGACAATAATAATTATAATTACATTATAATGTTTAAAATATAATAATTTTTAAACATGCAAGACGTTTTGAGGAAATTACAAAATAAAAAATCTGTTATTGAAGGTTGCTTTGACAACCTGTCCCCTTCCACCGTTTACACCGACGCCTACTTTCTGACCACAGAGGTCAAGACCTGGCCAGCAGTTTCGATTTTATAAATCGAGTTTTTACGGCCTCCTTATGAACGCTATCGATTTTTTTAATTTTTAAATAATGGGTCGATTAGCGGCCGATCAAAAGGGGGTAATGTCACTCTATGGTATTAAGTTAGCTTGCAATCACGTCAGCTTTGACAGCTGTCAATTTACGTGTCTCTAAATAAGTAACAGACCTGGGTCATTTACTCTATGATTTCGTCTTTATCGTTTAAATTGTTAATTTTTGTCACGTCACACCCCGATAATAAGGAACCTACATTTTCACCTTCCAATATAATGGCATTTAGTACGTTGGAATACCGCAGAGGGAGGAAAAAAAACAAAGAGAATAAAGAGAATAAAAAGGGTTTTGTCAAATTGTGGAATTATCCCATTTAAAAAATCGACGTCTACTTTCTTGAAGAATCTTTTACTTAAAATGCCTGTATTTTGATTTCCAAAAGCAAATAACATTTACAAAGTATTTTCTAGCAGGATAGCGCTTTTTGACATTCTCATTAAAAATAATTATGTTAGCATTGAAAATAACATAAAAAGAAAAAATATGTTGCATTATCGCAGCAAACAATATTACTTTTAAACAAGGACGTTCCCTGATATAAATTAAAGTTTCTATACTAAAATAATTTTTAAAGTATTGTAAGGGCATTAGCGTAGCCACGATGTTAACATGATATTATCATTAAATGTTTTTATCATCTTCTAATTTATATTAGATCACTATAAGGGTACAGAATCGATATATAATTGTTGGATTCGATTCTGAAAGTTTTTTTACGAGGAATAACGACTTATATCTATTAGAAAGCAGCGGATTGTAATTCTGAAAGAACTTTATGGCTAAGTAAAATGTTTGTTATATAATTTCGACAATGTTCGATAATTTATTTAAACACTTATTTATTTTAAATTTGAAAATTGAGTCATCTATGTAGAGGAACCATTCTTGAATTGATTTCAAAGTTAAGTTAGTAACAAAACATTAAGGATTAGAAGCACGTTATACAAACTGTGAAGAAATAACACACTAGTGTTGCAATAATAACCATAGTCAACTCTATCGGGAAAGCAATCGATAGTCTTTCGGTAGAATGACAAAGGTAAATATAAATTAAAATTAGAAGAATTGCGTAATTTAATTGATGAGAGAATATTAAATGAATATATATTGTATAATTACTTTTTTATACTAAGATTAATGAATTAAAATAATTTTAAATTAATTACGAAACAAATTATAAATAATTTATTAAATAATTCATCTTTTTTTGTTTTGTTTTTTAAAGTCAATAAAAGATGGTTTCAGTAACTGGGTGAGTCAGTGGTATTAAGTACCATAAAAATTATCATTTTGTTTTCTTGTTTCTTACTCTCTCCCCCTCCCCTCAACCTTCTATTTCAATATTATTTTCCTATAGAATAGAAAGTAAAGATATCCAACAGTAGTCAGTAAGTATTATCGAACTATTGTCAACCATACTTAAAACCTTAATTGTAAACGTTAGTGTATTATTAGAGTTAGTATATTTGATGACTATTATATAGACTAAAATAGCAATACAAATTAAAATATATGAAAAAAAAAGCCTCGTCACTCATATAAGAGTGCTTTTATTAAGTTACCCAGAATGCAATAGGACTACCCATTACCCAGAATGCCAATTGAAAGTCAGTATTAACAGCTGTGAGTGATAAATAAAAATATTTTTTTAAATGTAAAAATACAACCATATAATTATTTACGTATTTATGTTTGTTGTTTATATTTCTCTTCTTATTTGTCTGTTTTTTTTATTTTTTACTTTTGTGGAGGTCAGTATCGAATCCAAAGAGAAGTTTTTAAAATAGTATATGAAATCCTAGTTTTTCTATAAAGATATCCAATAACAGGAGCTGTTATCGAACTATTTTCAACCATACTTTAAACCATAATTGTAAAAGTTTCTTTAATATTAAGCTTAGTATATTTTATGACTAAAATATCAATAAAAATTAAAATCTATTTTAAAAATAACCATATCACTCATATATGAGAATATATATAAATATATAAAGAATTTGGAAATAAGGGCTTTAAATATAGTTTCTTTTGTTACAGGTGAGTGAATCCCATGTATTAACAGCTAATGTAATTGTTTAATATTTTATGTAAATATGTGTTGTGATCAAAACTTTGGTTTATATATATATATATATACATATATATACACATACATATATATATATATATATATATATATATATATATATATATATATATATATATCTATATATATATATATGTATGTATGTATAAAAGAATAAAATTTCATACTTCCAATGTAAAAAAAAATTAACTTGTTTCCTAACACATGTCAACAACCAGATTGCTTAAGACATCAAAGAAAGTAATGAACTACCAGAGGAACCTTTCATAAGATAAACAAGACTATTTTAAAATCGTCTCATTTAAATATAGTCTCGACGAACTAAATATATGAATAAAAATGTTTTTAAAATGTAAAAATACAATAATAAAATTGTTTATGTTTTTATGTTTGTTGTTGTTTATATTTCTTTTCTTATTTGTCTGTTTTTTTTTTGTCTGTTATTTTTTTTTTGTTGTATTTTTTTCGTTTTTACTTTGAAGGTCAGTTTCGAGTCCAAAGAGAAGATTTAAATAGTATCCGAAATCCTAGTTTTTCAGTACTTGCTCGAATTAAAACAATGTTTTTAAACAAAAGAAGTTAGGAAATATATATATATAATTACAAAGTGTATCGTGCATTTACAAACAGTAAAGTAGTTTATACATATTTGTTAATTTACAATAAAATATAACTAATCTTTGGTATTAAGCTATTTAGGACCAAGGATAGAATTACTTGAAAGTTTTTATTTTTCTAAAAAAAAGTAGTTTAATTTTTTTTAAATTAATTTTTTTCATTCAGCCGTAGTGGTGACTGAAATATATTTGTATTTAAAAAATATTTTTAATAATTACATACTTCAAATAATAAGCTGATGCAACAAAATAGACAAACATTTGAACTTATAAAAATTAAACAAAATTTTATATTAATGTTGCCTATATGTAACAGTGGACGTAAATGGATTAATTTTCGCACATATACTAACAAGCAGAACATTCTTCCCTTATTGATTTTATAATTTTCTCGGCTTGGTGTTCAGCACTTAAACTGATTTAGGTGTTCATATCCCCATATACCTTAACAATAGCATATGAAACGTACTAGGATTATTAAAATATTCACTTAATCAAGTCAAGCATTATTGAAGTTCATATTTTGTTTTAGTTTTGCGTTAGATGGGGAATATCCCTTAAGAATGTATTCAAAATAACATTATACCAAAACGCCATCGAAAGCAAGACATATTAACGCGAGGAACGGATATAAACCTTATATATTTAAATGTTTGAATATTTCCAATTTATTGGTAGTTTTTTAAATAAAGATTTTTTTTTTTATTTAAGTAATATTTTAGTAATCCTAATGTATTTAATACACCCTGGTTACAGTTTTGGGGATGTAAACACTTAAAAAAGAATGAAACTTTTTTGGTGAAAAAACGAAAAAAGCAATGGTACAATGTTTTAGCTGTCAGTGTCATGCAACTTCATATTTTTTTAGTAACATTAACATTATTAACATTATTATTGTTATTTTAATTTAATTCTGTTTTTCTAATTATCAATTAGATAGAACATTTTCAAAACTTTTGTTTGTTTGTTTTTTCTTTTAGTTTACACAATTTTCAATCGATAATAAAGATTTGGAATTAAATCAAGTTAAACAACCTTATCTTTGAAAATTAGAATGAATGTATATTAAAAGTGTTTTATATTATTTTGTATATAATTACAGGCAGACTGACAGATTTTTTCATAATTTGAATTAAAAAAAAAATAATAGAATTAACATTTTATATGGCTGATAAAAATGCAAATCTAATCACGAATTGTCAAACGTTTGTATTGTTTCCTCACACAAATTTAATTTTAAACCGGTATAATTCGCTAAAAAAATACTTAAAAGTCTCACTCAGAATGATTTAATAATATTAAAATCTGTGGTTTTTGCAATTTCATTTATAAATTTCATCACTTATCAGTTCTCATTATTATTTTAGCACGAATATGTCAATTTTTTGGGAGTCTATAATTTACTCATGCAACGTTTTTTTTCTCACTTACTTGTGATGCTATATTAGTTTGAATGAAAAAAAGAGTCGTTTAAAACCCATATTTTCTCTCAGATTTGTTTATTTCGAATAAGCATTAACTGTTAATTGAATTTAATTATTAATCTAAGTGATTTGACACTTTTAATTCTGAACTTGAAAAATCGATCAAAAGAAAGTGAAATTTGAGAACGATTTTGAAACGAAATCGACACTAGGTCTGTATGTGATACCAAGACTGATGGGTCGCCCAGTCAGGGAGGAATACATTTTACTCTGTTTTCCTTCATAATAGGTATGTTCTAATATTTTTTTTTCTTTGTATATGTAATTTTTAATACAAATTTAATCAACTATTTTTAAAAAAATCCACAAATATGAAATATTTTAACTTCAACTATTGATTTATTATTTCTCCTGATTGAAGGGTGTACTACTCAAAGCAATCAAATATTTTTGAGTAATTTATGTTCAAAGTTTTTTTTTTGTTTTTTTAATATTTTCCTTTAGCAGGAAAAATGGGGAGCAAGCTTGGATCGGAGTGTTCCCCGGAATGTTTGTAAATGTTGTATATAGAGAGAGTATGAATGTAGTTAAGATTCTTTCTTTTCTTTCTTAATTTTTCTTTTTTTTATTTATTAGTTTCAACGATGCATTACCTAATGCAAATTACCTAATTTTATATTATCATTTATTATGTTCTATTTTATCTCTTTTATATTTTATTTTATTTCTTGTATCTTTAAATGCTCTTTATTTTAATTTTCTTAGATTATTTTATATCATTGTAGATATTGTATGAATGAGTCTCTGTCATACATATTACTCATTGCCCTTCAGTGAGGCAGCCTGTAATTATTCAAATAAAAAGTTTTAAAAGATAAATAGCAGGAAAATGTTAAATAGCCCCTTCATCTTGTTTGTATTTATTTTTTTAGTTGGTTTGAAATATTCAAATTTTGCTATCTAGCACTTCTGCACTTGAATTCTTTATCCACAGAAATAGATTGTATTTTTTTTTTAAATGTGACATAACCCCCTTCATCCACCAAACTATTCAATTTTAGATTTAAGTATAATGTTTGTACTTTGTGGAATCGAGATTCTATATAATCAGCAGAGCAATGTCATATCAACAAAATGTCAAATGCTTTCAAACTGTATCTTATTTTGAATCAGTTTAACAATACAGTCACTAACACCTAATACAGTATACTATATAGTCTATTGCTATGCCTGTTATTTTAGAATATTATATACATATAGTACTCACTTTTTACTTCTCGTAGAACTGCTGACAACTGCTAACAATGAAGACAACTCCCTACTGCTAGGTAGTAGACAGACTGGCTCTTGGGGAAGTTGACAGGGGGCTATAGAGGCACCCCCCACCACCGCCGCCATCAGCTGACTCTGTTTACACTCTTATCTCGTCTTATCACCAGCGGTAGGGTTCCTTCAGTAGCTGTCAAACTTTCTGTTCTTTGACAGTTGTTACATTTCAAAACAAGAATATTTGAATAAACAGCAAAATTTAAATATGTTCAACAACAGTTCGATTAAATAAAATAAATGTCTATTTTGATATCTTGATTTCAATTTGATTTAACCCTCCAAGGACTGGCTATTCAACCTCAATTTTATTCGCATCTACCTCTGCATTCTTCTCCAAGAGGAGCCAGTGAACATTCGTGACCAAAACTGTGACGATTGAAGCATTTCTCGCATAAAATAAAAATTTTTGAAAATAGATTTTCGCCAAAGATAAGTTTTGTAATTTTGTTAATATATATCTTTTTAACTGATAAGATCATTGATTCGGATTCTATATAGTCGTATCATGCTCTAGTATGACTTTTATTAAAAAATAATAATATAAAAACAAATAAAAGATTTAAAATGGCCGTTACGACGAACGTGATCTTATGGTCATGCCCGTCCTTTCTCAGAATTTTTTTTATTTGTCAATCGATAAAAAATTGTATTGTTAATTTAATATAGGTTAATAAATATGCATTTATAATCATTATATATATTTTTAGAACTAGCGTCTTCGGCATAATGAGGTTCATGCATGATGAATCTATGATAGGATCGGCCACTTTGTAGTTGAAGGAAATCGTCACCGATGTGCTATAGATTCACGCAAAAAGTCTCTGCGCACCTAATATAAATAGTGAGATGAAGATTTGTGTATCTCATGGTTCTATAGAAAATTATGAAATTAATCTTAGGTTTCCGTTGATTGTAAACTTTTCTCAAAGGAGACCATGCTGAACCTAATTGGGCCTTAGGACTTTCTAACATCAAACATCAAAATCCTCCCAACTATAGAAAAATGAAGCATTATGCCTTTAGTCCTCTACCTCATAGGAATTTTCAAAATTTTGATAAATCCTTTCCAATCGTTCCAATCCTCAGGATCAATCATTGCCCATTTCCACACAGCTTTTTACCACCAATAATCTAATCCCTGTTGAACAGTTTCGCTACTTAGAACTCCACTTGGACAAACGTCTTACTTGGAATCCACATACAAGACTATAACGACAAGAAACTGCTCAACATTTATTAGACAAACGATTAAAGCTCCCAATTCATTACAAATGACTTATTTACATGACAGTGATTAGACCTATTTGGACTTACGGAGTTGAGTTTTGGGGCTCTACTAAACTACCCAATTCATCTCGTATCCAATCATAACAATCCAAAATTCTTCGAAAAATCCTAAATGTCCCTAACTTCGTCACCAATAAACTTATCTATAAAGATCTTAATGTTCCATATGTTGCTGAGTTAGCCCAAACCAGACACCTGTCCTTTCATAGTAAGCTCTTTAACCACTCCAATCCATTAGTTTCTCAACTTACTTTCCAATCCATTCCTGATAATCCTCCGAGGCGTCTGAAAAGAAGATGGCCTAGAGATCTTCTAGTGTGGATTTTTATTGAAGTGCTACTGATGAGTAGTTCTTTTCAAATTGTGACATGTTATTGTAATCGTTATCAACACATTTACTTGATGTATATATTTGTACAGTTGTAAATTTCAATAAATTGATGTAAAAAAAAAAAAAAAAAAAAAAAAATTATCGATAGCTCTTTCCTATAACCCCACATGTAAATATCCATTTCTACAGTTTAAACTTGGACTGTGTTGTTTACTTTGTTATATATTGAGTTATTTGTCATGTCGGCAATATGAGTTTCATGCTCGATTTAGTATTTTATATATTAATATTTTGTTATTTACACTTCCATTATTATGGAAAAAATTTTAGTTCACATTTTGTGTAAATGGATTCTTTGTCATATATATTACTTATTGTCATAAGGTAAAATAGATTGTGATATTTATTCAATAAAGCACTTTGAGTTTTTTTTAAAAATGTGAGAAAGTAAATTAAAACCTTCATATTTCATTATTTCCACTTCCTTAACGTGAGAAAGTTTATCACAAGTTAAAATTACTTCTGTTTTAGTATTATATTAAACATTGATTTAGTGTTTTATATTTTGATTTTTTTTTCACGTAATTATTTCTCATTCTATTAATATCAGAAGGGATAACAAAATCTAATATTAGTTTGAATATGAATTTAGAATTTGTGTATAAATAAAGGAGAATAAGGTCATTCCCCCTCGAAAAGTAGAGAATAATACATCGGAACAATGTTAGAATTGATGAAACGGTGTTCTGGGGTGGAGCGCCTCGTCTATATGAATACCCAGTGAAAATTATTTCTGAATTGCGAAAAGGTCTTTTGTTAAAATTTTCAATTCGTAAAAAAAAAAATGAATAGTTTAAAATCCATTATTCTACCTTAAATAATATTTGGTATAATTATCCAAGAAAGAAAGGAAGAGCACTGGATACCTACAGCTCCTGACTCACAGCTGTTCCAAGAAGATTACAACTCCGCCTAACAGCTGTTCTACGATAACACCTCGTTCTAGGTATGCGATGACCTAACAGGTCCTGGTTGTTTGTAAACAATAATTATTTCGTCGAGGACAGGCCGAATCTACGCCATAGGAAACGGAACAGAGTTCAGGCCGGCAAACAAAGCTCATATGATATGTATAACGTAACCAGGTCACACTCAATCATAATAAATACTTAAAGTTACATGTATGTGCATAAATACTTATACATATCTTCCATAAGTAAACTAATACATTTCTATCTATATTATTTTTTCATGTTTTCCCTCTCACAGTAACCCTATAAGGCGTGTATTTTTAAATATTTGTACATGCTCCATGCATCTAGTATATTAAATGTATCTAACATGTTTTGTATTTTACAAAATATGTAATTTAGAAATAATTTTCATTTTAAGATGAATTTTGAATAGTTACAATAAACAATATAATCAAAAAACAAAACAAAACTAAGTGAACATTTCCTAATGTAACAAAACTAAGTAAACACAAAGCAAATTTAAAAACATCAACGAGTTCGGCTCCACTTCGTTGGTCGTCTTCTTCACTTCATTGAGGAGTTCTAAATCACTTTCCAAAATAAACTTTTTCTTCTTTTTGAGATATTTTTTTAAAAGATCCTTCTTTGGGAGCAACTAATTTAATAATATGCACTTTATTAATTGTACTCTCTTTGTTGTCAAATATAGGGAAGTCGTACAGAATGTGATAAAAAGACTAGTCTGTCGCAGTGGTGTGTGGATGAGTAAGTCAGATGAAATCAGTTCAAATAGGCTTTACTTTGTCCGTGTTCGGTCAGGAATTGGGTCAGTTTGATATGTGGACTTTTAATTTTGTAGTAGTTAGTATGCGTGATATCTGGAATAAAGTTGTGCAGAGGTCGTCCTTTTGTAGTTTGTTGCCATTTGCGATTCTAAACATTTATCACGTCAGTCAAAATGCATCTCTTGATATAAGATATAGGGACTTTGTGATATGTAATTGGGAGGAAACTGTTTCTCGAAGCAACCTTAGCCTACTCGTCGGCTAGTTCATTTCCTGTGTTCCCACTGTGGCCCTTAATCCATTTAATTGTTACTTTTAAGTCCATGTTCAGTTATTTCAAAATATTTTGTCTTATTTTTTCCTTTAGTAAGCCATGAGATTTGTGGTTTCTAATATTATCTATCAAAATTTTACTGTCAGTGTAAATGTTAAATGTTTGGTAACAGGAAGAGAGGACGCCCAAGAAAAAGATGGCTGCAAGATGTTAAAGGAGACCTCCGGACCCTTGGTGTAAGGAACTGGAAATTGAGGGCATTGTGTAGAGAGGAGTGGTGTAGTATTGTTGGAAAGGCCAAGGTCCACCCGGGACTGTAGAGCTACAGAAGTAAGTAAGTAAGTAAATGTTAAATCTTTTTGAGGAATATTGGTTTGAACATTTAATGATATAATCGGAGGCAATCAGAACAGTTTTTCGGCCTGATTATTTGAACAACATTTACCCAATCGTTACTGTTCATCATATTGTGCGTGTTGCAGTCTTAGAGTAAATGCGCATCCAGCATTTTCACCGTCTTTACTACCGTCTGTGTAAATGCCTTGTGTATGTAGGTCGCCAATTTTTGTCTCATCTATTGTTTCAATTAGTTTTGCATGTAATGCAGGATGTAGCATTTTTTGTATGCCAAGGTCCATTTCTATGTTTTCTGTCTTGTAATCGTTGTAATTATGTCCTTGTTTTTTTTATTTTGTAACGGGTGGATAGTTGTTTTATTTTGTCTTCTATGGGTAATATACCAGCTAAGATGCAAGCAGCCTCAAATGATACTGTATGGTAAGCCTTATTTATTCTGATGGCTATTAATCTTTGCGCTATTTGTAACTTTTTTATCTTTACTATTATATAAAAGGAAAAGCCAATTTTCGTTTGTGATCACTAACCACGAAAACTACTTAACTAATATGTACCAAATTTTAACTACACCATCTTTATGGTTTCAGGAAGGTTTAGCAATAATAAAATCTACTGATTTTCAATTAGTTTGGTATTTTAAAAAAACATAACATAAGGATAACAGTGAAGTTTGAAAATTAACCATAGGTGGCGAGCGCCATTTTACGTGCGTGGTTACAAAGGTACGCACAGTGGGACGAATGACCAATCTAGGAGAAAAAAAGTTATAATAAAATTTATGTAACTATTGTGTGAGGTGTTTAGGGGAGATGCTTATAGAACGTTATTAGAGGTTCTTTCGTTTAAAGCAGGTGTATTTCAATGTAAAAACATCGATGTAAATAGCATCTTACATTTTATTTAAACTATACATTCTGTCAATTAATATTTGTGTGCCATCGTATGGATATTTTTTCATTGTTATTTTGTAATTAGTGAATATAGACCATCATTATACTAGGAAGCCATTCTATAAATAATAATTTAATACTTTGACCCATTATATAATCTTTTTAAAAGTGCTGTAAACTAAAGCATTTTTTAAACTAAAAAGATCTATTACTAAAAATTACCCTAAAGTACCTCTCTGAAATTCATGGTAGAGGTGTCTTAGATGGTATATGAAATAAACTTGAAACATTTAGCTGCTTTTATTTTCCCTCTTGTCGGAAAACGAATTTTCCATTCCACAAAAGGAGTTATTAAGTATTCGGCAAAACTGTTATGAATTGGTTCAATATATATTACCACATTGGAAACATCTGAATTAGATGATATTATTCCAACCTCTTCAGCTGCATTAAAGACTTAAAATTAGCAGTTACAAAAGTCAAAATGAAATGGCAAGAGAAAAATTTGGTAAACCTTATTTTTAAAAAAAATAAAAAATAGGGGCCTACTGTATAGTATTTTCCTAATACTTTATTCCTTGAGTGGTTTTATTTTACCTCATTTCAGTTCTATTGTCTATGTAAATCAGCTTGTCATGTCTATTTAAGTGAGTCAGACTTTTTTCCTCCTAGATTGGTCATTCGTCCCACTGTGGTACGGTGTTAAATGGAGCTTGAAATTGATAATAAAATTTACTTATATCCAATTAATTTATTGGATATAAGTCAATTAAATCTCTACTAAAGTTATATCTTTAGAAAGATTAAAATATGTGGTGCGACTTTTGGATCCCAGTGAAGTTCAACCGATATGTGGTTAGCACCATTTCGCAATATATTTTACAATGGTAAAACTACTGAACCAATCTGTACCAAATATCAACAAAATCATCTCCATAGTTCTTGGAAGGTTTAGATTTAAATGATAAAAATTTAAATGTACAATGATGTGTGAAAAAAACGAGGTTTGCGCCGTAATGTCATACACTTAGGGTTAGAAATTAAAATCCTACCAGATGAAATGAAAAAAAACTTTATGTTGTTAAAATAAATACTGGATATTGTATTATTACAATTGAGTGGGACCTTGATACATTTAACATGAGCATAAGCGTTGTTTACCGACCTCAGATCTCTTCCGTTTCCTATGGCGTAGATATAGGTCTGTTCTCAACACCAAATAATTATTGTTTACAAACAACAGGATAAATTAGGTCATCGCATTCCTGTAAAAGAGCTGTTAGGCATGGAAGTGTGTGTGTGTGAGTGTATATATATATATATATGTTTGGATCTTCTATAGGCTTTTTTCCCGCAATGGCTCCACAACACTTGATAAGAAGAATTGGTGGAAAATCCAATCACATAGTTTGGCTGTATTTAGGATATTTACTTTATAAGAATTTTTATTTTATGCTTTGAATTTAGCTATTTTTAAAATATTTATTTAATTGTGTTTATATCCACGGCAAAAAGGGATTAATTAATATCGCTATTCGTTACAAACATCGACTTTCGATTCCTGCGATCCTTAAGAAAAATGTCGAGAATCAATGGCCAAAAGTCGATTCCTAGGAATCGATTTATAACCCCTGACGTAGGCGATAGTTTTGTGGTACCTAATCATACTATACATACATTTCTTTTAAATTTAATAAGTTTTAAATACTTTTTCATCTTTAGTAACAGCAGTTTTTCATGTAATAGATCCATCAGCTTGGTACCAATGTATTCACTGTTATAAAATGAAAAAGGATCATTACGATTTTGGGCCCTACTAAAGTGTCTAATTTATCTCTATTCAATCTTACGAAAATTCCTTAGTGCTCCTTACTTTTTTACTAATAAAATGATCCAAAATGATTTAGCACAAACCAGATACCTATTCTTTCGTAGCAAACTCCATACCCATTCAATATCTAGTAGAACCTTAACTTTCTTCCCATTCTATTTCCGACAACCTTCTGAAACGTCTGAAAGATGACGTTGGGAACTTCGTACATAAAACTTTTATTGCAGTGCTACCAATGGGTAGTACTTTACAAGCAATTGTGTTATTATGAACGCTATTATCACATTTAATTGATGCATTTGTTTTTCATATACAGTTGCAAATTTCAATAAAAAGATATTTAAAAAAATATATATTCCGTACTGCCGAAAACCAAAGCACTAAAGAAACACAAGAGGTTTTTTATCCCAGTATAAATAATATTCACCATTTATTTTCCTGTTCATACAAGTCTTCGAGCCCTAATACTCAATTACATCATAAAAAAATATTTTCCAACCTACGGTATTAAGTGAAACTTTATTTGACATTTGCATAGGTAATAAATTAAACCCAGAAGTTTAGCAATAGCTATCTTAGGACTTTGTAAAATTGATTTTTTTTTCTTACGTTAAGTATATGGATTGTTAACTGACTAATTTATATAAATAATATATCTCGTAGACAATAAATACAATTTGCTTTTTACTAATTTATTTCTTGAATAATTATTTTTTTTTTTTTTTAATAGCTTTGGTTTTCTCCTTTTATAGAGAATCGATTTTTCAGTACCGTACGTATCGTATCGAAACATTTAGGTACCGACACGTCACTAATATGCAAAATTTAATGTGTATACATATCTCTGTTATCTTATTAAAAACAAATGCAAAATATAACAATTGAAATAACAATATTTTTCAAAGATGATGTGTTCCCTGACCTTACTTATCTTGGGTCCTCTACCTAGTGACTCATTAGGAATTCCCAGAGGTGTGGGGAATTTCCAGTGGCAATCATCTTCTTGAAGTAGTAAATAAATAAAAAAAGAACGTGATATTTTAGATAAATATTCATTTTAATTTGTTTGTCAAGATAAAACGATATTTCTATTAATTCATGTTTTATTATTGACCTAAATTATTGACGTCAGCTCATTCATTCATTAAGTAATAATTATTTTGTTTTATGAAACTTAAATATCTTAATATGTAAATACACTAGATTAACCGGGCCTTCTATTTTTTATTTAACATTTTTGTATTTATTTATTTTTCTCGAAACATTCTATTGCTGTAATGGACATTAGGAAATCTTTGTATGAGCAGTACTATAGGATATCATTTTCTGTCTCTTGACATCAATAGAGGTCTAAATTTAAATACTAACCCAGTCTAAAGAACTCTCAGTCGTATGCATTTTTCTCTAGAACAGTATCTAAGTTTTAATACTTGCATCCACAAAACACGAGTTGTCAGCCGTTTAAGAATTTTAAACCCACACGCTATAAATATATATTTTAAAAATATCCTATACGATTCAAGATAAAGAAATCTGGAGTGCCTGTAAGCAATATATATCTTAATATGTTATCTTAGTATGGAAAAAGAAAATTATATTTACCTATTTTTACTCTCAGTAACTAAGATACAAAGTGTCCGCGAAATGTTGCCATCCCATGTTCTTTAACAAATAAAGTTATTATTAGTTTTACTATAGAAACATCCTCCTTTCTACAGAACAACTAATAATAACTTAGTCTACTAGTCCTTAGGAAGGACAGTCTACTTGGAAAAGAATCGTCATTAACAATTTATCATGAAGAAGGGTTTGCTGGGCTGGAGAAGACACTTCAATATTTGGAAGGCAGAACTGGTACAACGTCCTTTGATTTGATGGTTTTTAGACAATGGAGAGATCGTGTGGTGACTGAGACTTTAACAACAGAGAATTATTGAATTATTTCTACCCATAAACTTTTAACACGGATATGTCTTTTAGCTGGGTATATACTTTTATTATTTTTTTTCTTCACCCTAAAAATGTGTAACGATTTTTTCACGCTCGAAAATGTAACGTTTTTGACTCGCTCTAACTCTGTTGGTGTTCCTCAGATCGAAAATTTGACGACAGTTTTCATATCGTAAATATTTTTTGTCTTATAACATTTGCTAAGACATACCACTTAGGAGCTATATTGGTTTGAATGAAAAAAGTCACGTTTTACCAACATTTTTTAAGTGTTGGGGCTTTGATGACACGCTCCAGCTCTGTTGGTGTTGCTCGGAGTGGAAATTTGCCGATAGTTTTCGTAGAAAAAACTCAATTTCAGAGAGAAATTGAGTTTTTATAATTTCATAAGTAGTAATGCTACTTATGCATATTATTATTGCATTCAAAAATTAGTATTATTTTGTATTAAATAAATATAGGTACCGTTAACACCTGACTTTGTTCCAAGTTCACTGAAAAGTTTTGTTGTCTTGATGAGGGATATTTTATATTTTATATCCTAACATAAGGAAATAAGAAATATAAAATAGCTCTCATTCAGAGAATAAAATACAAGCAGTTTTACGGTATTACATCAATTTCCATAAATATTTTTTTCTTATTTATTTATTTTACAATATTGGGGTCTCGATCAACCGAGGATTTGGTTATCCGAGCCTATCTCGGTCTCGACCACGTCGATTAATCGAGTCCCAGATGTACTTAAATAATCGGACAGTCTGTCTAGCCAAGTTGATGAGTGTCTATGAACTCATTGAATAACTTCTGTAATCAACCTTTACAACCCAAAATCCTTTTTAAAATACTCAAGATTCCATTCTAAAAGAATAGGGTAGTTTAGAAAAAATAGAAAGATTTAGGACAGAATCAACATTTATTTTTCTACTACTAACGTGATTTTCATCCAAACATAAAACATTGAGCTTTATGTTTTGACACTATCTGTAAGCCAGCTGATGGGTTCCTTGATGACACCGTTTTTGGGTTTTGAATCGAAGGACTCTTTTTGAATTTTTAATCTCATTTAAGTCGGTGAATGTTTTTCCACTAAGGAAAGGAATTGAACAGATGATAGTATGATGTTGCTGGGTCTGGACTATAAGCTTGGCTAAGGGATTTCATCCAAATCAGCTTGTGTTTTTTCTGTATGGTGAGAATGCTTTTTCTTTAATTCTGATAGTGGGATCGTGTAAAACCTCTAACTAAATATGGTTATCGCTGAACCAAAACATCACACGTTGTCAGCATGTGATCTGAATAGAGCTCTGAATTGATAGGATGACACGCACATAAAATATTTTTTTTAAACAAGATTCCCGTACATTTTTCCTGGCTCTCTTTAGAAGAACCAGAAATTAGCTGGGAGGCCAAAGATCTACAAGGTCAATAGAAACAATAGAAAATAAATTTTATATATATATATATATATATATATATATATATATATATATATATATATATGTTTACACGAGTATACTTATCTTTAATTATGACCTGTTAAAAGGTAGTTGAGTAACAGTAATTTTTATGTTGAGAAAGGCTAGCACGTTTTTTGTTTTTCATGAAGTCATGCACGAGCTGTGTGAAATTCAACGAAATTTACTGTCGTGAAAATAAAAAATGAATTTTACTACTGAGTTTTAAATACAGTTGATTACATTACCACAAAAAACATTTGAAACAAGACAAGAAGAAAAAATTTATCTATTTTCCTGAGAGTGGTTTCAGTAAAAATAATAGTTCAATAGCGTTTAATATTTGGGTGATCAAAATGTCATGCGGGTGGATTTTTTCAAGTATTACAAGTACTTTGTTTTAGTTCTTCACATTCCTCGTGTGTGTGTGTGTGGGTGTGGGTGTGGGTGTGTGTGTGTGTGTGTGTGTGTGTGTGTGTGTGTGTGTGTGTGTGTGTGTGTGTGTGTGTGTGTGTGTGTGTGTGTGTGTGTGTGTGTGTGTGTGTGTGTGTGTGTGTGTGTGTGTGTGTGTGTGTGTGTGTGTGTGTGTGTGTGTGTGTGTGTGTGTGTGTGTGTGTGTGTGTGTGTGTGTGTGTGTGTGTGTGTGTGTGTGTGTGTGTGTGTGTGTGTGTGTGTGTGTGTGTGTGTGTGTGTGTGTGTGTGTGTGTGTGTGTGTGTGTGTGTGTGTGTGTGTGTGTGTGTGTGTGTGTGTGTGTGTGTGTGTGTGTGTGTGTGTGTGTGTGTGTGTGTGTGTGTGTGTGTGTGTGTGTGTGTGTGTGTGTGTGTGTGTGTGTGTGTGTGTGTGTGTGTGTGTGTGTGTGTGTGTGTGGGCATACGAGGATCATTCAATAAGTAACGAGATAAATTACTACTGCTAAAAACCGGTTTATTGAATAAAAACTTTGGTTACTTTTCAAAATAGTCCACAGCAACACTTATGTATACATCTGTTCCATCTTTCTACTAATTTGTAAATGCTTTTGGCATAATATTCTTTGGGTTAATCTCGAAGCCACTTTTGCACCTGATTTTTGACTTCTTCGTTGGATTGAAAATATGTCCCCTCTTTAAAGTGTCTAAACAGATGCAAGTCTACCAATTAGTAAACGTTCGAACGATTCAAACAATTGTATCCGTACACTTTTAACATTCTTTGGTGGATTTTACAACCCCTTCCTTGACTAAAAATCTGTTTACCGCACGTTGTTCTTCGACGGTGCAATTCTCGAGCTGAGCCATCGTTAACTGAGCAAATTTGAAATTATGTTTACTAAATATGATTGAACAGCTAATCAGATGTCGTCGCAAGGTTACCAACTTTATGTCCTGAAAGTTTCATTCAGATCAATTCAGCCGTTTTTGAGCAGCAGTAATTTGCCTCGTTACTTATTGAATGACCCTCCTGTATCCATGCTTATGGAAGAAAACTTCCGACGAAAGCAAAGAACCAAGTGAAAATCGAGTAGGCTTTGTGTTCTAACCAGAATGTAACACCATATATGGGCTGAATGATCACTAGATAAAAAAAGTAAAAATAAATATAAATATTAAATAATATAAATATAAATATAAATTTAATAAATATAAATTATTTATATTTAAATAATTAAATATAAATATTTCATAATGGCAAATAATTCTTTTTCCTCTAAGTGAATTGTACAATTAGCATTGTAGTGAGGAAAGGCGAGAAGTCATGTTTATTTCTTTGAGTTTTATTTACATATTTGCTAGAACACTTACTACAGGAAGATGTCTTTAAATAATGCATAGCGTCTCTATCATTGCTCCAATGCTATTCGATATAAACTACTTATTGCTCAGAGGAAGTGCATACATTTTGGTTAGAGACACAATTTCTTTTTATTTTAAGATATCTTACAAATTTAAAGGAAATAATTTATAGTGTGCCAAGTACACATTCATCCCTTATTTATAAGCATATATATCAAGTTTTGTTTTTTGTTTATATATATATATATATATATATATATATATATATATATATATATATATATATATATATATTGGGGCCTAACGTCCTTATCTACTCCAATTAGGACAGGAAGAACGGGTCATCCTACAGGTTCTAACCAAGGTTGTTAATATTCAAGATATTAGATTTAATAATGTTAACGGTTACGACACGGCACGATTAAGGATTTACGCTTGGCAACTTGGAATATAAGGTCTCTTACAGGGAAGGAGGTAGAGATAGTGGAGGAAATGGAAAAGTTTAAAGTGGACATCCTAGGAATAAGCGAACTCAAGAGGAAGGGAAATGGAGAAATGATGTTAGACAGGAAATATACCCTCATATACTCAGGTGTACCAAAAGGAATGAGAGCAAAAGAGGGAGTGGGTATTATCTTGAAAGATAGCATCTACGTAAAGGTCGCAAACTGGAATCCGGTCTCTTCCCGAATTCTAACTATAGATATGCAACTATCGGTAGGAAAGGTTACTCTAATCCAGGTATATGCACCTACCGAGGATGCAGATATATTGGACAAAGAACAGTTCTATGCTGAACTGGAACGGGAAACAAGTAGAAGCTACGACTCGGGAAGAGCAATAATAATAATGGGAGACCTAAATGCTAGGATCGGAAGGGATAATAGAGGAACGCAAGGTGCGATGGGACATTATGGGGAGAAACAACTAAAAATAGAAATGGACAGAGACTTATAGAATTCTGTGTAGACTATGATATGTTAATAGGTAACACGTTCTTCCCACATAAACTGGTTCACAAAATAACATTTTCTGCCCAAGAAAGAAATGTAAACAGCGTCATAGATTACTTCATCTACAGTAAGAAAATTAGTAGATACTTTACTGATGTAAAAGTAATAAGAGGTGCAGAGCTCAGCACCGACCACTTACTTCTCGTTGCAGATACCCGGATTGTCAAGCCCATCAATAGGAAACCCAAAACATATGAAAGGATAGATACGGCAGTGTTAGGGGATCCCGAGAAGAGGACTTTATATGCAGATCTGCTAGACCATCGGCTCCAATCGATAGATCTCGAAAAGAATATAGATGAAATGTGGTCAGACATCAGATGCTGTATACTTGAAACTGCTACTGAAATTTGCACTTCCAAGAAAATTAATATGAGGGCAAAAAGAACAGAATGGTGGAACGAGAACGTAAAACGGGCGGTGGCTGACAAAAAGAAAGCCTGGAAAGACTATATGGCAAATAAGTCACAGCAGAACTGGTCAATTTATGTTCAAAAGAGGAATAGCTCCAAGCAAACTGTGAGGGAGTCTAAGAAAGAGTCCTGGGAACGCTTTGGTAAGGAATTGGATGATGACTACCGGGAAAATATTAAAAGGTTTTGGAGAAAAGTAAAGAGTCTAAGAGGTAAAAAGGGCAAGAACATTCGAAATGTGAAAAATGAAAATGGCGACTTAGTTACAGATGCCACTGAAATTTTAAAAAGATGGGAAAGACACTATAGTGCAATATTCTCAGGCCAAGCAATAAACCAAATACAGTCGGATCCCCCTAACAGAGAGGAACAAGATAATGACCAAGAACTGGACATAATATGGGAAGAAGAGGTTGAAATGGCTGTAGAAAGAATCAAGGTTGGGAAAGCAGCAGGTAGGGACGGAATCTCTCCAGAATTTATTAAATATGCTGGAAGGGAGATAATCAAAGTGCTGCAGGGTCTATTCCAGAAAATTTATGAGGAAAAGAAGATTCCTGAAGACTGGGAAAACAACATCATCGTACCAATCCACAAGAAGGAAAGCACAAGTGAATGTGGTAATTATAGGCCAATTTGTCTCTCCCAAGTCGTATATAAAATATACACCTCGATTCTAGAAAGGAAGCTGAGGCCATTAGTCGAAGACAACCTGGAGGAAGAGCAAGCTGCTTTTCGCCCAGGGCGCCAAACACAAGATCACATTTTTGCCCTAAGAATGATAACTGAGAAAGCCTGGGATCGAAACAGAAGCCTGTACCTTGCTTTTCTTGATATAAAAGCAGCGTTTGACTCAGTGCCAAGAGAAGAAATATGGTGTGCCCTAAGAGCTAAAAACGTCCCATCAGGTCTGATTGAAGCAATCCAATCAACGTACCAGGCTCCTAAAGGCATTGTAAGAATAAATGGCATGGAGTCAAAGTGTTTCCCAATAGAAAAAGGAGTTAAGCAGGGAGACAGTCTAAGTCCTCTACTTTTCATCATCTTTATGGATGAAATTATTAAGATTTGCAAGAGAAGAACAGCAAGGGCAATGATAGGTCATTGGAATATGCGAACAATACTGGCACAAGCAATGGTATATGCTGATGACATCGTGTTAATTGCTGATTCTACACACAGCCTCCAACAAACCCTAGTAGAATGGGAAGCAGAACTCGCTAGGAAGGGCATGAATATCAATGTGTCGAAAAGCAAACTCCTACAAGTAGGACGAGAGCCCGAACAAATCCATCTGACCTGCAATAATAAGGAGCTTGAAGTAGTCAATGAATTCTCCTACCTAGGAACTGTGATCTGCAGAAATGGAACATTAGAACAAGAACTATCCCAAAGGATAGCCAAAGCAAACAACATATATTACTCCATCTGCAACACAATTGTGGGAAAGAGAGAGATAGGGAAAGATGTCAAGCTCCGCATTTTCAAGGCGGTATATATGCCAGTTCTGCTATATGGAGCAGAGAGTTGGGTCCTTCCTGATAAAAAAATGGAGCCGAATAACTGCTGCGGAGATGAAGTACTTACGCAGAGTGGCTTCCAAAACACGCCGGGATAGAATTCGAAATGAAACAATTAGGGAAGAATTAAATATCCCCGCAATGAAAGAGACCCTGGAAAAGAGGCAGCTGAGATGGTATGGGCACGTATGCCGGATGAGCCCAGACAGAGACCCACGAAAATTTATGGAGGCGAGACCAGCAGGTACTAGACCTAGAGGAAGGCCTCGGCTTACCTACAACAGCTACATATCCAAGTTGGGACAAGCAAGAGGAAAGACACTGCAAGAGATGACAGCTCTTGCGAGAGACAGAGACGGATGGAGGTCCTGGGTTGGATCAACTCTACGCTGAAAGGCACAAAAGAGAAAGTTAAAGAAGAAGAAGAAGATTTAATAATGGATTTTATTTCTACCTGGAACTATATTCGTAAACCATTGGTTCAATATATATTGTTATTCATTATACTTCATATGAATTTATTTTCCATTAAAATATAACTCATTCGATTAATTCTTTTAGATTATTTTTTGTGATTACTATAACTTAAACTGACTTCACGTTGATCCTTTGTGAAAAGTACCGGATAATGAGCAGTCAGTTTAAGAGGTGAAGTCTAAGAAGTCTGTATTAATGAATATATTAATTTTAGAATATAAGAAAATTGTCAGTGAAGTATGTCCTGGCTGGCGTCCCTAACCCACACTGATCAGACTTAGCAATAAGGACATGGCTTGCGGGTCGGTCCATTTGAGGGGAGCCTCCGAAGGGTACAAGGATTTTTCTCTAATTTTTAAGGCCTAAAATCTTTTAAAATATAGATAGATCTAGAAGCAAATAAGTGGAATGTGCATAATAATTAAAGAGCTATGTTGAGTGAACGAGTAAATACACTGAAAGAAATGTTTTTGTTTTTTTTCCCGCTAAATGCAATTCAAACCGTCACGTGCAGACTGTATGCTAACCTCATAACTGACATTTTAAAAATCATTTCTAATAGTTTCTAATTCTCTGTGTAAAGTCTAGCTTCATAATTAATAGTGAGAAGTTACACAATGAGAAAAAAAGAACATATGCTTTCATATTTATAAATATTTTTAAAATCTTAAGTATGAGCATAAATTTCTATACTGCAGAACCCCTCTTAACCGATCGGATCTTGAAAGATTAATACGAGGTTCCTGTGATAAATAAATCTATATTTCATAAGAGCCTATTTGGGAGCAGCAGTAGCTGAGAGGGTAAGGCACTTGACTTATTACACTTGACGAGTTAGAGTCCGACTGAAGTTAAAAAAATTTATTTTTTTTTGTTTCGGTTGTGGCTCGACTTCGAGTTTGGGAGACCCTACTGGGGCCACGCTCTACAAAGTGGGTACCCTTAATTGGGGAAACCTGGTTGTTGAGCGTGACTTAGGCCAAATATCCTCCCTTCACAACCGTTGGTCTAGTAACAGTACATCCTTACCTAGGTACATGGGTTGTTAGTAGCACAGGTTTATTTAATTTTTTTAAGAGCCTATTTTATTAGGTAAAACAAATTAATAAATAAAAGAAACGTTATTGAAACTCAGTTTGTTATATGTTCTTAAATATTTGACAGAGTTTGGCATGACGGACTTCTTTTTAAATTGAAAAATCTTCTTCCTTTTACCTATTATCTGATCCTTCAATCTTTTCTCTCTGATAGATTTTTTTCTGTCCGACAAGGTTCAGAACTCTCCTCTATTTATCCAGTAAAAGCCGGAGTACCACAGGGGTCAATACTAGCTCCACTGTTATATATTCTTTACACTTAGCCCTCAAACATTGACAGCAACATACGCTGATGACACAGCAATATTAACTAGACATAAAGACCCCACAATTGCATCATTAACTCTTCAACACCACTTAACAATACTACAAGACTGGTTCAAACAATGGAAAATAAAACTAAACTACACCAAATCACAGCACATAACCTTTACACTCAGACAAGACTCTTGTCCACCTGTCTTCATCGACAATCAACCCATACCACAAACAAACGAAATTCATTCCTTAGGACTTACATTTGATAGAAGAATGACCTGGGGCCCACACGTAAAACAAAAACGTCTCAGTCTAACCAAGAGATTAAAACTTCTGTATCCAATGCTTCATAAACGGTCGACATTAAAACTCCGAAAACGACTGAATACATACACTTACTTTCTTAAACCCATATGGACATACGCCACACAAATATACGGGACTGCAAAAAATACACACCTTAAAAAAATACAAATATTCCAATCAAAATTACTCAGACTAATCACGAAATCACCTTGGTACGTTTCAAACCACACACTTCACACTGATTTAGAAATACCCACAGTAAAGGAACATATACATGACCTTTATAGACGATTTCATGACTGACTTCATGGACATAACAACATACTCATTAATGACATGACCACGACTGACATACCTGGAAATACTTTCAGAAGGCTTAAAAGAAGCTGGATGAGAGATTTGCTCAAATAAATCTCTTTAACCCATGCCAGGAGGAGGTACTATTGAGTACTAGTCTCCCACACGCATACAGGCCTGTAGTATTCAATTTCACATCACATTCACTGATTGTTACCCTAATAACAGGTGTGAATTAAAATATGAAAGAGAAAAAAAAATAAATAAATAAATATAACGAACATGAAAAATGATAAATTAACAAGCAAAAGTCTTTACTTAGCTTAGATAGTTTACTGTAGTTAAGCGCTCTTACTCTGCCTTCAATGGTGTTATACTAGTGACGCAGCTGAGAGAAGCGCTGGAATCTCTTGGAGTCTGGCTTGTCCCTCCATAAGTGGAGGTACAAGTCTGGTCGTGGGATCCCTCAGATGTGAATATATTGTAAATAAAGTATGAATGTATTTTTAAGATTTAATTTAATTTTTTTTTTTTTTTTTTTTTATTATAATTTTTCATTATTATTATTATTATGATTTTTTTTTCCACTTTATGTATTGTATAGTTTGAGGTACTTTGTTTACTTAATTTTTATTGTATTACATATTATGAGATTCTTTACTTTTTTTTTTAGTGTTTTCCTTCCAGCAGTAACCCTGTTGGAAGGGATTTTATTATTTTCTGTACACACCATACTTGTACAAAGTATACAATGTACATGTAAATATTATTTGCGATTTGATTATAATTTTACATGTGTTGAAAGGTATAAAAATATAAAAATAAACAAGAAAAATAAAATAAAATAAAACAAAGAATAAGAAGTTATATAACATAGATAATTTAAAATTCAATAAAAACAGCAACAAAGTTATGTAGAGAAAAGTTTATGAACATTTAGATGTTTAGAGATATTTCATATTTATATCCTCTATTTTAATGATTGAATTTTTAAGAAATATTTGGAAATTTTCAAATGATTTGTTCATCAAACATTGACCATCCACCGGCCAATGTCCTAGTTTCTGTACTGTTTTTGTCTGTAGAATAGTTCTATAGTCAGTGAGTAGTCTGCATTCATATATGAGGTGGTGTATATTTTGTTCTTGAGTGAAATCACAAGGACATAGGAAAGAATCTCTTATTTTAAATCGATAGAAATAACTGTTTACTGCCGCATGTCCTGTGACTCCTTGTGTAATGTAAAAGTTAGTCCATGAGTTTGATTTGATGTAGGTCCGTAAGTCTGGAATGAAGTTATGTAGATGTCTTCCCTTGTGTGTTGTGTCTTGTGTCTTCCCTTGTGAGATTCTTTACTTATTTTTATTTATTATTCACTTTTATTTATTGATCACTTTCATTGTTTTTATTTCATATTGTACATATTGTGTGAATGGATCCATTAAGCCATCCATATTACTTATTGCCCACATTGAGGCAGATTGTAATACTTTCTTTAAATAAATGTTTTTATAGAAAAAAAACATAGTTTACTGTGAAAATTTAAATTCAATCATGCCGAAAAAGATATCATGTTCATGAACATCCTTTCATAAATCTATAATATATATACATATACTAGGCAAGATATTATACAAAATTAGTTTATTACAATAAACACGTATGTACATTACTAAAATGCTAAAATAATATTTTATATTTGCGTCCTTATCTTTGTATTACATTCCAATTAAGAATTTTTTTTTTTGATTATTTATGATCCAGGTCGAACACATCAACAGCATCTGCCTTTGTCACTCCTCAAACAGGGAGCATAAGTCTAAACTATACAAAGTTTGTTGTATTTATTCGGCTGATATTGATGTCATCGCCATGGCTTTACGATACTCCTTCAGCTCGGCGATTAAATATGTCGTACTCGTGTCCGATTCACTTAGCGCTTTAAGCTCCAAGAAGAACATGTATTCAGATCACTTAGGAATACATTGCATTCTAGATCTGCCCAAGAAGCTTTAAGAAGGAGAAAAATCGATCTACCTCATTTGGTCACCAAGTCATATCAGAATAAGAGGTAACGAAACGGTTGATAAAGCAGCAAAAGAAACTTTATCCCTCCCAGGACGTGGCAAAACCTTTCTAACTATATCAGAACTCGCACGCCCACTTAGAGACACGATATCCCAAGATAGGCTGACATTGTGGGATCACAGCCCTTCCAGTAAACTTAAGATAATCAAGGACGTAAAACCAAGGAGCAGTTCCTGCCGTACTAATTACAGAGAAGAAGTAATCCTAACAAAAGCAGCAAATTAATCGGCTTTCTTCTCAACTGGTCGCTCTCTAGTAACTACAAGTGCCCAGGAGCGTCTTCCAACCTCGGATTCGATCCACGGTCGAAATAACATAAAATACGTTTTCTGCTTTCAGTTGGACTCGAACTTAAGGCCGAGAGCATGGTAAACAAGCGCCTTACCCACTGAGCTAACGCACCTCCCATTTTCCATATAGTGCAATAACAAGTTGCAACATGTATAATAACATATGCAATAACATATGTAACATAGTGTTGGTGTACATTAGATTTTACCGATAAATTATCAATGTTTTTCCTAACAAACCTTTCTTAACAACTTCGTCAAGGCTACCTCAACTGGTTTTTATTTATGCAACGAAAGTTTTGAACACTTTTTTCAATCAATATTCTTTTTAAGAATCTTTTAATCATGAACAAATGAGGTTTTGTACAAAGGCGCATATTTCCTAATTAACGCCTTCGAACCTTGAAAATGTCAAATCCATCATTAGGAAATAATTGGTAGTGCTCCTTCATTTGTTCAAGTTCATTTGTAAAAAGGAAGGTGAAAAATTATGGAACAGACATTGTTCGGGCCCGAATTGAATAAATTATTTATCAAATACAGATAAAGCATTACATTTAATTAAAAACATTGTTTTAAGTTAATAATTTATTATTATGGGCTGAAATTTGAAATTTCGAAGTTTATTTCGTTTAACGTCACTTTATGCTGCTATGGCTAATCGGACGATGCTACGGTGGGAGTCCTAAATTTTGCCTATCCAGGTATAATTAGGATAGGGATCTTTAACGAGTACCTGACATCGCACAGGCTCGGGACCCCCATTTTACGTCCCTTCCGAAGGACGGCATACCTAAGGATTTTTACTCCCTTTAAAAAATCCTAAGGTCATCTGCCGGGCTGCAAACCCGCGATCTTGGGTTTAGTAGGTTGCTATGCTAACCACTACACCACAGGTGACCCCTGATGTTCGGTTTTCTTGAAAAAATAAATGATATATACATAAAATTGCCGCTTGTGATTTGTGTTTATCATGGTACATGCATCTTATCTTATGACTTCAGGGAGACAATGGGATGATCTTATGAGACACCCCAGACCCACGGATTATCTCAGTTTAGATCAAGGAACAAAGCATACATGGTAAATGTTTTCTGAATTGGTGTATATTATTTACATCAGAGTTGGGCAAAATTCAATTACATTGTAATCCGATTACAATTGCATTACATTATATTTCAAACAGATGTAATCGAAATACATCGGGTATGAATTACAGTATTCCCACAAAGTAATTCAATTGGGATTACAATGTAATTCATCAATGTAATTCAATTACGGATTACATAATTGGATTACAGATTTCGATTACTTGTAATTCAAGGCATGAATTATTTGAAAATTTAGTTGGATTACAATATTTCTTCCATTAAATAGGCAAATAAATATCGGAATATCAGTTTTCACCTCCACCATTTAAGTTTAAGATTTTTTCATTGCGAACGGTTTTGAACTATCGCCATCTTTTTCTTAGGGAGAGGAGTGGGGGGGGCTAAATTTCTAAAATGAGAACGGCTGGTCCGATCTTAATGAAATTTGATAATTATGTTTCTTTTGTACTTATTAGCGTATATTTGGGGTTTTAACAGTTTTACTAATTAGTAGGGGGTGGGGGGGGGCTAATTTTCTAAAATGAGAACGGCTGGTCCGATCTTAATGAAATTTGATAATTATGTTTCTTTTGTACTTATTAGCGTATATTTGGGGTTTTAACAGTTTTACTAATTAGTGGGGGGGGGGGGGGGGGGGGGGGGCTAATTTTCTAAAATGAGAACGGCTGGTCCGATCTTAATGAAATTTGATAATTATGTTTCTTTTGTACTTATTAGCGTATATTTGGGGTTTTAACAGTTTTACTAATTAGTGGGGGGTGGGGGGTGGGGGGGGGCTAAATTTCTAAAATGAGAACGGCTGGTCCGATCTTAATGAAATTTGATAATTATGTTTCTTTTGTACTTATTAGCGTATATTTGGGGTTTTAACAGTTTTACTAATTAGTGGGGGGGGGTGGGGGGGGCTAAATTTCTAAAATGAGAACGGCTGGTCCGATCTTAATGAAATTTGATAATTATGTTTCTTTTGTACTTATTAGCGTATATTTGGGGTTTTAACAGTTTTACTAATTAGTGGGGGAGTGGGGGGGGGGCTAAATTTCTAAATTAAAAACAGCTGGTCCGATCTTAATGAAATTTGATAATTATGTTTCTTTTGTACTTATTAACGTATATTTGGGGTTTTAACAGTTTTATTAATTAGTGGGGGTGGGGGGGGGCTAAATATCTAAATTGAGAACGGCTGATTCAATCTTAATGAAATTTGATAATTATGTTTCTTTTGTAATTATTAGCGTATATTTGGGGTTTTAACAGTTTTATTAATTAGTTTGGGGGGTGGGGGAGAGCTATATTTCTAAATTGAGAGCGGCTTGTCCGATTTTAACAGTTTTTAGTAACAGTATAATATTTACGTTCTAAATATTGAATGGAACTTAACGTAAATCAAAATTGAATCAAATTAAGTATGTTACAGACTCAAATTCTCTTCAAGTAGGAATTAATTCATTTTTAAGTTATTTTTGAAATTAAATTAAAACGTAAAAAATAAAATTTTTAAAGTGTAATAATATAGTTGAACACATTTACCTTAATGAAATAGACAATTAATAATGATTGTTATATTTTAACAAAGAAGTTAAATTACACTTTTTACAATATAATAAATAATTAACTAGCGATCATATGAACTATCACTCGATATGATTTTAAATGAGTATATATTTTTTTTGTTAATAGCATTAATTAAAAAAAAAATGGATTAATTTCTTGTCTGTTACTATTAGGGCGTTAAGTAAGGTTTGTAGGTAGCTGGGCAACACTGACAAGGGGAGGACAAACTCAGTCTCTCACGGATCTTGTTGGCAATTTTTTTGGAGGTTCCTGGTCAAAAAATATTAGATACGTATTTTGCCAATCCGACCAATGGGCCCTAGAAGCCGAAAAATAAAATAAAATAGCATTAAACTAATTTATTTTTATTTTGAGTTTAAAAAATGATATCGACATGATTCTTGCACCAAGATTTTTAGTTTTGATTGGGAATTTAAGGAAAAATATAGTCGCTCCATAGATTTTGGTTAGGTTAACTAAATTCTTTAAAAAAATGATTGAATGATGTTTTTCAAGCAAACTACCTCCATAGATTTTTTTACACAAAAATTGACGTTAGACTCTAATTTAGCACCCTCAAAAACATTAAAAAACGCTTATTCAGCAAAATATCATTTTTTTCACCCTCTTGGAGGAAAATGAAATTTTTAAACCGAATATTGGTTACATACCTTTAAATCACCATTACTTTGTCACGAGATCCACTGGTTGGTATCGCTGGAAAGAGAAAGGTCTCAGCTTTTTAAAAAAAATTGGAAAATCCGAAAAACATTTTGATTTTTAACTCGAGTTTGAAACCAGATAGGATGATGAAACCATATATATTTCAAGCGTATTACCTCCCTATATTTTCTGTAAAAAATTAAAAGTTGATAAAATAAACCGTCTAAGCGTAATTCATTTTTTTATCAAATTCAACAAAAGTTGCCTACCATTTATTTGGTCAGGAAATTTTGAAGCTTACAAATTTCTATTTTTCTATTTAGACGAAATTTCGTATTTAAGGATTCTTTTGAATGCTGAATTTGAATCCGATGTCGGTTCTTGTGAAAAAAATATTTTAAATTATTATACAATATATAATTACTAAGGAGATATTATTATAATATAAAGGTGTAATATATAAAAATATAAAAACAACTAGATCAGATAAAACTAAGCAAATAGCCATAATGGATAAAGAAGATTATGATATAAAAATTCTTAATTTACTAAATGATAAAAAAATTTACAGAACAATTAGAACAGATCCAGGAAATAATATAGCCAAAAACATTATAAAATATCTAAACAACTTAGAAAAATCTGGATATATGACCAAGAAAGAAAAGAATAATATAGCACCTAACACTTTCACCACACCAATAGCTCATGGACTAATAAAATTACATAAAGCTGACCATAATTTAAGATTAATAATAAATGGAAAAAATGGCCCCATAGAAAAGCTTAATATTTATTTTAATAAAACATTATCACATCTCAACAATAATAACAAATATGACGTAAAAAACTCCATAGATTTAAAAAACCATTTATCCAAATTTAAACCTAATGATTTAATTAATCACACACTGATTAGCCTGGATGTAAAAAGTTTATTCACGAATATACCAATAGACACATGTTTAAAAGTCATTAATGATAAAAGGAATGATATAGAGCCATATACCGCAATAAAGAATAAAAAGATATACATGGAAGGGCTTAAATTATGTTTACATAATAATTATTTCATGTATAATGAACATTATTATAGGCAATTAGATGGAGTACCAATGGTTTCGAACTTGAGTGTAAATTTTAGTGGTATATGGTTAAATCATTTAATCAATGAATGTTTTAATAAATTAAAAAATAAACCATTAGCTTTGTATAAATATATTGATGATTTGCTAATTATAATTAAAAATGAACATGTCGATAATTTAGTACAAACCTTTAATGGATTCAATAATAAAATGGAATTTACAGTTGAAAAATCAATAAATAACACCATCAACTTTTTAGACATGACCATTATTTTGGACAATAACCACATAAAAACAAAATGGTTCAAGAAAACAACAAAAACTAATAGATTACTTAATTACCACAGCAAACACCCTAAGCACTGAAATAAGTATTCAAAAGAAAATAACCGATTTTTACATTAATAATGATAATAAAAATGTAATAGAGCATGCAAAGAATATAACAGGTGCAATAGACAACATAAATAACACAACGACAATGAGAAATAATATAAATTATCCAAAGATATTCCATAGAATAACATACATACCTGGACTCACCAATAAAATAATTCATAAACTCAAAAAATTTGATTTTAATAAAAAAACAGCCCTTATTAATAATAACAAAATCATGAACATAATAAACAAGAAAAATAAGATAATAGACCATATGCAAAAAAGTAATTTAATATATAAAATAGAATGCAACACATGTAATAATATATATATATATATATATGAGAAACTAAACAAAAACTTGAAAACAGAACCAGACAACATAATTCAGATACCAAAAACATAAAAAATATCAATAAAACAGCATTAGCACAACATGCTATAAATAATAACCATAAATTCAATTTTAAAAAAACCGACATTTTATTTTATGAAAAAAATAGTTACAAAAGGAAAATTTTGGAATCCATATTCATAACAAAAAATTTGGACACAGCAGTAAATTTCAAAACTGATACACAAAAAATAGGAGCCCACTATGCACTACTAATAAACAAACTAGATATATAGACATTAACCTTTAGACCCATCAGTAGTAACAGACAGAGCAATTATGGAGAAATATAACCAAAAAGTTTTCAGCTCATATAGAAAAAATACTTTCATTATTTTCAAGGTAATTACATTTATTAACTATAGATACACTATAATAGTAAATTTTGCATAATAATAAATAGTGCAGTTGTACGTTGTAATCTTTTCATAATTTATTTATTGAATTTATTTGTTTTTTACATTAAAATCATATGTGTGTAGATTAGACATGACACTAAGACAAGACTTTTTTAAGTCGATTGATATTATATTGGATAAGGATCATATGAGTATAAGGATTGTAAGGTAATTCATAAGTTTTTATATAATGTACAGTAGTTGATTGTTGATGTTGTACCATATTCGCGTTATGTCATACATGTATGTTTTTTGCATATTTTCAGGGCTTGATAATGTGGCAATGCCACGAAACGTCGCAAGAAGAAAAATTTTTTTATAAACTATCATATATATTGTGATGTTAAGTAAATGATGGGAGAATAGTTGTTTTTATATTTTTATATATTACACCTTTATAATATTTTTAACGTACTTCACTTAAAAAAGTTTAGCTCTTCATGCAGAAATACAGCTCCCCCACCCCCCATTAATGAGTAAAACTGTTAAAACCTTAAATATACCCTAATAATTACAAAATAAACATAACTATTAAATTTCATTAAGATCGGACCAGCCGTTCTTAATTTAGAAATTTAGCCCCCCTCCCCACCCCCCACTAATTAGTAAAACTGTTAAAACCCCAATTATACGGTAATAAGTACAAAAGAAACATAATTATCGAATTTCATTAAGATCGGACCAGCCGTTCTCATTTTAGAAATTTAGCCCCACCCCCCCACCCCCCACTAATTAGTAAAACTGTTAAAACCTCAAATATACGCTAATAAGTACAAAAGAAACATAATTATCAAATTTCATTAAGATCGGACCAGCCGTTCTCAATTTAGAAATTTAGCCCAGCCCCCCCACCCCCCACTAATTAGTAAAACTGTTAAAACCCCAAATATACGCTAATAAGTACAAAAGAAACATAATTATCAAATTTCATTAAGATCGGAACAGCCGTTCTCATTTTAGAAATTTAGCCCCCTCCCCACCCCCCACTAATTAGTAAAACTGTTAAAACCTCAAATATACGCTAATAAGTACAAAAGAAACATAATTATCAAATTTCATTAAGATCGGACCAGCCGTTCTCAATTTAGAAATTTAGCCCCCCCCCCCCCACCCCTCACTAATTAGTAAAACTGTTAAAACCCCAAATATACGCTAATAAGTACAAAAGAAACATAATTATCAAATTTCATTAAGATCGGACCAGCCGTTCTCATTTTAGAAATGAGAAGTGTCCGTTAGGAGTATCTGAAGTCACTAGCAATTGTTATATACATAATGCTAAACGTAATTAACTTCTTGGCCAGATTTGTCTTCGATACACCGAAGCGCTCCCACGTTTCCTTCCTGTATTCAGAATTAAACTGGCTTTATACCACATTCCGTAGAAAATATTTCCTTGGACCATTCCTTTACCAAATTATCAGCACCCTTCATCCTTCCTATATTTACAATACGCTTCAATTCAGATCTGCATTCAATGCATAAAAGATCCCGTCTTTCTGATCTATACACCCCATCCCATAGAACTACTGCATCCCGGCGCTCTTACCTATACCGCTCAACCATCTTATGGAATTCCATTCCTTCTCATATTGGACAAGCGAAATCTCTGAAAACTTTCAAATTCCTTTATTTCCAGTACCTCCTTCTTATCCAAGGAGACGCTTGCTGACAATCTAATTTCTCAATTAAATGATATCTAAATCTTTCTGGAACACTTTCGTTACTATTTGCTCAAGTTAGAAATAATTTTGGTAACGGTCGGGTTAAGAGGAGGCACCAAACTGGCCTCACCCGCGCTACACCGATTCTTTTTTATCCATAATACTTATTGTCCTAAAGTGTAACAGATTGTATAATGTAAATAAGTGAAACAGAAGTTAACAAAATGAGTTTCATAAAGGATTAAGTGTTTTATCAATTCATGATTTCTTATTTCCTCTTATCTAATGTGTAAAAGTGTTACAAAACTTAAGAACATTAATTTGTACATGGATTTGGTGTTTTATATATTTTTATTTGTTGTATCAATTTAAGTAATAAAATATCAGTATGCATATTTTGTGAATGGATTCTTTGTCATCCATAATACTTATTGACCTAAAGTGAGACAGATTGTATAATTATTTCAATAAAACATATCAATCTAAAAATAAATATGAGAAAGTATATCATAGGTTTCATATTTTCTTATTTCCACTTCCCTTGAGAAAATATAGCAGAAATTAACATCATAACTTTCAATAAGGATTCTGTCTTATATTATATCCCTTATAACATGGAGAATGGACAATGTGAAAATAATCACAGATTAAGAGGTAAATGACATTATATAATTGTAAAACTATTGGTGTAATGTTATAGATTAATGTATTTTTAAACATTTTTAGAAGCCTGATGATGGAGCATTGTCTCCGAAACGTAGCTGCAAATGTTAAATAAATAGGAGTTATGTGAAATAAATACTTAAGGATTCTGTCTTTTAAATATTTATAAATTGTTATTTACACTTCCCTCACAACACAAAGTTTATCAGGAATTAACATTACTGGTGGTTTAGCATTTTATTAATTTTCATTTAATATAAAATTAATTCAAAATTGATTTAGTGTCTTATATTTTGACATTTTCTTATTTCTCATTTTAATATCATAAGGTAAACAGAAGTTAATATTACTTTGAACAGGGATTTAAAGTTTCTCCGTAAATAAATGAGAATAACCTTTCCCCTCGAAAAGTAGCGACTAAAACACCGAAATAAATCGGAACAAGGTTAGAATCGATAAAAGGTATTCTCGGCGGGCGTAGAAGCTGCCTCCTCTTAACCCGACCGTTACCATAATTTTTTCTCACTTTGAATATAACATTTAGGTTCTTATATTTTATATAATAAGCATTTTATCAAAATAATCAATTTATTATTCATTTGTAGAATGTTCTCTTATTTTCCTATTTATATATTTAATGAGTATCTATGTATGTATACGTTATCATTGTTATATTATTATTTCTTCTTTATTTTATTTATTTATTTATTTTTCATTTTATTTTTCATTATGTCTCTGACGAGATGTAACTAATTTTATTTCTTTCTGTACTAAGTTGTTATTCTTAAGGGACTTGGTCCCAGAATAAAATTATTTTTCTATTTCTATTCTATTCTAATTCTTATATATTATCACGTTTGTCACTTGATCTACAATTAAACCGATATATTAATAAAAAGTAAATTATTACGCGATCGAGACTAAATTAAGAAATAATACGTAATTAGATAGCATCGAAGTTGGTATTTAACACTAAACCTAACGATATTTCAAATACCACAACGGATCAAATGAACCAAGTAAAATAAATTATATATTTTAAGATGTTTAGAAACAAATATTTTTCAGTTCAATTTAGGATATCAATAAAACATTTTCAAAGTAAGAATACCGTTTTGTTTATTTATTAAATTTGATAAAGAATAAAAATCACTAATTTGAAGGTGAACGTTATATAGAGCTAATTTCCTTCCATACCATTTTCACTAATTATGGGCTTTTGCGATGCATAGTTTCCATATACATACGAGTGATATACGAGTGATGCTGAAGTCTCTGTTTTTATAATTTACGCATTAAGGATATCCATTAAAAGCATACTAGCATCCCCCGTCGCGTCTTTGCCCGATCTCATAAGTAAAGAACTTATATAATTTTAACTAATAATTAAAATTTTATTTGTTTATCGATAAAAAAACTTGTATTAATGTAGGCAATTGAACATTATTTCTACAATGATATTTTCACGCATAGCAGTAATTTTTAAACTAGTACCATTGCACAGATTAGGTGTTTGAAGATTACGTTAAATCATAATTGGGCATCCTATTGTAAATTTTAATGTATGAGTTGGTAATCCAGATGGAGAGAGACTATTAAAAACTCTTTCAAGCATAATCAGCTTGCAACTAAAGGCCTATGAATCATATTTACTCGTATACACCCAATACCAAAAAGGATCGACCTTTTGATTTAGTAATAATGTTTATTGGGTACATTGTTTAATTAATTTTTAACTATAAAATTATAAGACAGTTATTCAGTGTTAATAAAGGTTAAAGCGTTATTCTTGTTTCACTCATCACGACCTTCAATTATTTTACGTATGTAATTAGCAGATAGAAAGGTGTTCCCTTGATCTTACCCACTGCCAGCCAGATATAGTGCATTCACTTGTCCTTTCTCTGATTATGTTGGCAGTGATCTGAGTTGGCATGTTCACCTCGACATGTGGGAATTCATATATCATCACATAGAACCTTGGCAGCAGTCCCTCTCACCGAATGATATGAGAAATCTCTATTATAGTTTTATAGATTTTTTTTTCCTCATTTATTAGTAGAAATTTACAACTGTACAAAAAAAAAAAATAAATACATTTGGTCAATTTTCGGTATTTTGACTATAGTGACATGACTAGCGATGGGTATCCATACACCATACCGCTCAAGGGCAAGAAAAGTGACACAACTCAAAAACATTCATTTTACGTTTTATTTCAGAATAATGATCGTTTCTGGTTTGCTTTGCAACAGGAAAAGTTACATTAAGGTATCTCAGCGGGAGGCCGCAAAATTGCGTTTTTGTCATTTTCCACTAGTTCAGATGGCGAACGGTGGAAGCAGGAACAGACACATTTTAGTTGTGTATTAACCTTCATAAAGGTAACTTGTTCAAGGAGTTAAGGACAGTGTCATATTTTGAGTTGGGATGGTTTTCTTGCCCATGAGCGATATTATTATAATAACTTCAGAAACTTCTTCTCACCTGGAAAATTTGATGTTTTTGAGTTGTGTCACTATTCTTGCCCATGAGCGATATATGGAAATATCGATATTTGTTTTCGATTACTGATATTTTTCTTACGATACATCGATACGTATCTTACGATTTATCGTTTTATCTATATCATAAAAATACAGTATGGGTCATTCTAAAAAAAATGCCACTTTTCATTTGACCAATGTCAACTTGTGGTACTTTACTTAGTGACGGAGGGTCACGTTATCTGGTCTTTAATTTTTTTACAATCCTACATTAATAAGTAATTTTTGTAGGAAATTTCTTTTCCAGAGTATATTTCTGAAGTAGAAAAAAGGAAAAATGTTTTGAAAACTACCAGGACTGTTACTGCCGCCAGCTCAATATGACAAAAAACTATGCATTTTTTTTTTTCAAAAAACAATATTTATTTTTTATTGAAATAAATTAAAAATGCACATCCTAATGAAATAAATTCAATCAAAATAAACTATAAAGACAGCCAAAAAAAGATATATTGCTGTTCCCATGGTTTTTCAAAAATGTTGGTCAGTGTTTACTGTTCTTTCTGACCTTGATATCCAAGAAACTGGCTCCATAAAAGGTGGTAGCCGGGGGTCACCTGTGGTGTAGTGGTTAGCATAGCAACCTACTAAACCCAAGATCGCGGGTTCGCAGCCCGGCAGATGACCGGAAGGGACGTTAAATGGGGGTCCCGAGCCTGTGCGATGTCAGGTACTCGTTAAAGAACCCTATCCTAATTATACCTGGATAGGCAAAATTTAGGACTCCCACCGTAGCATCGTCCGATTAGCCATAGCAGCATAAAGTGACGTTAAACGAAATAAACAAACAAAAGGTGGTAGCCCAGTCAAATAAGTTTTATACAGCTCACCTCGGAATGAAAGCAATGAAGCTAAATTTTTGCATATACCTTTGTTTTAGCCCTCTAAATAAGGGGTGAAAAGTCACCGACCTCAGCACTTTAGCATAATTAGATATTCAAGGTCAAGGTCACAAAAATCAGGGTTTTTTTTATAATATCACGATTTCTATGCCCCGGACGTCTATAAAATTCTCCTTAATTTTGGTTATATTCATTATGTTTTTGGATTAACAGTTTTCGTGATATAGCGCGGAGAAAGGGAAGCGGGCACCGGTTCGGACAAACATTTGCTTCTAGAGCCTTCCACGATCGTTTCTCAGAAAAAATGACAGAATTAAAGTTGTAGAGCATTAAATTTACAATAAAATTAATTTAATTTCATATATATGTTTCTGGGACTTAAAGCAAATATTTGACAAAAATTGAGGTAACAATTTTTTTTCTCGTTAATCATCGATTTTTAATAACGTATATCTCGCAAACCGTTGAGAGTTGGATAAATATGTATAGAAACAATTTTATAGGAACGTTAATCAACTTCAATTTTAATTTGTAGCGTATTTTCTAGAGTCCACCGTTTTTGAGATGTAATCAATAAATCTAAACATGTTCGATAACACAAGGATGTTCTCCCATTTCCCTACCATAAACAGGTGAATCTCGGGTCGGGGACTTTTAGTATTTTACCTTCTAACTACTCCTAACGAAGCTGTGAAGTCAAAAATAGTCGCATATTTCATGCACTCTACACCCCTCACTTCAGCACTCTTGATTGGGGTCGCATTTCGAAAATACGTTTGTCGGCACTGTTTTGGCTATAACTACGAAACTAATAGTTCGATCCAAGATTTATTTTTTCCATCTGAAAACCGGTTAAATAAATATAAGAATCTGTATATTAAATTTTGATCAAGTCCCATAAAATACCCATTTTGAAATACCAAAATGCCACCGCTTACAGTTTTGAAATCCAAGTTTTTTAGGGATATTTTTCCCTATAACTCCAAACCTATTTGTCCGATCTGAAACTTCTTATTTTCAACTGAAATCTGGTTAACTTTACTAAATTCTCGGATGTATTACGCAGTATATATGGAGTGTATTATCTGGAAACGCACGGAGAGGAACACGGCAGATCCTCAGAAACCGCTCAAGAACTTTGTGGTATCATAAAAAATTTGAGGACTTGCAAATTAAACTTGATCATGATATAACATCAAAACAGAAGTACGAAAAGAGATATTTCCGGTTGCTTGGTAACAAGCCAACGTCCGATATTTCCAAGAATAGTACAAGGATAGTTGCAGATCATCCACCTTTATAATAAATTCATGAGTGTTACCTAAAGTTGTAATTGATTTTTGTCTTCAGTTTTCTGAAACTCAAACATCATGTGTCCATCACTCAACAGTGGAGTAAAGACTTTTATTTCTTTAAGTCCAATATAGAGAGAGACTTTTCCCATATGACTGAAATAAGACAAAACTTTTGAAAATAGAAACTAAATTATGGAAAAGTTGGTAACACTCCTGCCTCAAAATTATATTTTACCGACCTCAGAAATAATTTAAAAACCAATAACTAATTCTAAGCAAAATTAGGTGATTTTATTGCAGTCCAGAGAAAATTTTACAAAATTATACTCTTTAAAAAAATATTTAATTTAGGTAACACTCATGGCATAAAAATCACTTCTGTTGGCATAAAAAAATAAAATAAATAAAAGGTAAAAAACCAAAAACGCAGGATTTTTCAAAAAATTAATAGATGTAAGAAATGATACAAATAGATATAAATATTTAAGAGATATGGAGTCTATTTCTCGATTGCTTACTCTAGCTCTAAACCCAAAACGGCAATTTTGTTTTAGAATGACCCACACACAACTGTATGTATTAAAAAAAAAAGTAACAAAACCTTATCAAATTGGTGTAAAAAGGAACAGATTTTAATGTTTAATATTTTTAATGCACCTTTACCAATTTTTTGTAGGTTGGCTTAGTAGGTGATGCCGAGCGATAATCACCAACAAGGAATAAATTAAGTGAAAAAATATTGGCGTAGTTACTTTCCCAAAATACACTGTGACGATATGTGGGTGCTAAATTGTTTGTGAGCATTAGTTTATTATGAAAGGAAAAGTATCTAGCTTTCGCCAAATCAGCAACATATGAGATATTAAAGTCATTGTGTATAAGTTTTAAAGTAGGGATCCTTCAGGATTTTTCGAAGGATTTTGTATTTGAGAGACTGGGTACGGGAAGAATTCCATGATTTGGTGGATTCCCATAACTCTATACTGAAAATCCAAATGGTTCTGATAATGGTCATATGGATGAGATTTTTTGTAGCGAATCTGGAAATTAGATAATTTGACAAGTAAGTGTTGTACGCAGTTGGAATCGACATACAGCTTC
This sequence comes from Euschistus heros, assembly GCA_003667255.2. Taxonomy (NCBI): domain Eukaryota; kingdom Metazoa; phylum Arthropoda; class Insecta; order Hemiptera; family Pentatomidae; genus Euschistus; species Euschistus heros. Next base: position 687,941 of record RCWM02000503.1, read on the forward strand.
TTTCCTTTTCTTTTCAATCTTGTCTTGATAAAATACAAGATTTTTAATAACAAAATAATGCGAATACTGAAATAGAAATAAAACAAAATAATAATCTAGAAGAAGGGATTAAAAATCCAAGGTATCATACCTGTTCAGCATTATTTAACGGATCTTCATTAAAGGATACTGGAGTAGAGATTGAGGTAGGTTTTCGATACAGCGTAAAGGATATTTGCTGGGATTTATCTTAATCCTCCAGTTATGACTTCATTGCTAATAATCTAATAAGAATCAAATGAAATATTAGCATCCATCAGGCTAAATAAAGAAAAAAAAGTAAATAAATCAAAAAATGATGAGGAAATTTCTCTATATTCCTAAACGATCTGTGTTTTTTTTTTCATTAAATTGTTACAAGAAATCAAACAACAATAATTCAAACTACTAATTTTGACAAATAAATGCTAAATGTAACGTCCTTGAGACTTAGAAAGTGCACTAATTGCCGCTAATGTATCGTGTAACGTCTAGCCTCATTGTAAATAAACAAAACAATAGCACACGTTCACACACTAGCTACTAAGGACTCAGAACCAGCAGTTGGGCACAGGAATTAGTATGTATATATGCTGTAAACTACTAGAGAATAAATGCATATATTCATCCCCAAATACATATAATCAATTATATATATACTCCCAAATATATACTCATGCCTATGTTACTGGTGAATATTACTGTTGTTTCCCACATATGTAGATGTATAGAGACTACCAGATTATAACAACTGTATACAGTACATATAGTGTACCACTATAACTCACTTGTATACTAGACAACATAATATGTTCTCATAACAACATTGGCATGATAATGAAAACAATATAGCCTCGAAACGTCACCATAGTATGGTTGTTGTTTTGTTGACTGAAGCTTATTAAACAGTCAAGAAAAAATATATCTATATACCAGTTTCAAAAGTCCTGTCGTTTTTTCGTTAATTAGAACTAATTTGGTCAGTCTTTTCTATAATTCTATTTCATTCCTTTTCCAATATAAACAATATTATTTACTGTCTGGGAAATGGGGATTGCCATTTGACCTAGTCACTGCTACACTTTTAAATTAATAGAGGGAGAAGAAGATAATCAGAGATGCAGTTAAACAGAAACACCACGTCAAGTTGAGATACTTTAATGCGTGACAACGTTTCGACCAGCCAGGTCTTCTTCAGGGATATAATAAACAAAATACTGGACGTGAAAAAAATAACAGATCCATAAACAAATGGCAAATGGATAATACTGAATCACATGGATAAAAACTATATACAGTAAAGGCTATAGACAAGAACAGATACATGAATCAGTAATAATACAATGCTACAAAGTTAAGGATAAGAACAAGACAGGAAAAAGAGAGAAAAAAATTGAAGAGTAGTGAATAAAAGGATAATAAATGAAAAGAAGACAGAAGGAAATGTAAAGTATTTAAAAAATGAATAAAAGTATGGAAATACGGGAAATAGTGAGGGAAATATAAAGTAAAAGGAAATATAAGAAAAGAAAGGGATAAAAAAAAAAAGTATTTCTACTTGACGTGGTGTTTCTGTTTGACACCCCTGATTATCTTCTTCTTCATTTATCTTAACAGTCACTATACTTTTATCTTTAAAGAAATATATTAAAATAGTGAGTGTTGAAATTCAAATTGGGTCAATTTTATTATATGAATTTAAACTTGGCTTGAAGGCAACCAAGGCCTTCTTGCTATTGGTATCTACTACTGTAGTAGATACTAAATAGCATATCCACCAGTAAGTAACATTGGCATGATTATGAGAACAATATAGTCATAAAATTATATATATATATATATATATATATATATATATATATATATATATATATATATATATATATATATATTCCCAAAAAATCCATAAGCTGATTTAGAAAAAAAGTATGAGGTCCTAATCAGGTTAACAACTAAAGAACTAAGAATGTCAGTTGTTCAGATAAAATATTTTTTAAGGTTGTCGAAAAAAAACAACATTTTTCTGTGGGTTAAAGTAACCTTAAGTTATAGTAGACGTACATATCAGAATATAATAATGTGAACCAATTCAGTCGATACTTACCATTCAAGATGGCCAACTAGACTTATATTTTACTAAACTTAAAACTGAAAATTTATCATTGTAATTTTCTTACTAATATTTTCGATCGTTACCATCTAGTAAATTAATTAAAAGCCGCGATGACAATAATATTTTGTTAGGGAGCAAACAGCTCTTTGTGAGATAGCTCATATCTTATCGTTACTCAAGTATTTTGAGGTTTAAGACAAATAAGTCGAATGAAACGAGTGGTACCAATACGAAAATATAAAAGATAAAAAGAATTTTAAAGGAGAGAATCTCTGTACAATAAAACTGATACTTTAACAAATATATATCTTAAATATATATAATACTTAAATAAATATATATAAAGCTTCACTTATAAAATTTGCCTTGTATTTAGCACTACAACATGTTTATGTGTCTTGTCCTCCTCTTGTAGTTTACAACAATCAGCTCTATCATTCCAGTCCATTTTTTTTTTTAAAGCCATTATTGTTTAAATAATACAATCTATCTCATTTAATCTAAGTAATAAGTAATATGGTTAGTTATGAATCCATTCTTAAAATATGTATAATAAAATTAGATCCAATCCAATCCAATCGGCGCAACAACCCATTACTGGGTCCTGGCCTCCTCAAGCAGCTTGCGCCAGTTTATTCGGTTAAGGCTAAATATACCCCTTTCAGTCAAGCGTTGGAAACAGTAGAATTTATTTCCGCAATTTCTCCGGAACGGAATGTCCAATTTTCAATCTGTAAAATTCTTTGGGTATTTGGTAAACCACAGAATTCACGCTACGAAGCGTTTTTTTCTATAAATTCAATAATTAAGAAAATAGAACGTAAAAATAGGTGTTAAATATATATTTTTAAAAATATGAGGTTATAGTCAGTTGTAGAAACGTTTTCTGAAACAAATGACACATTCCAACTAATTATAACATGCATATTACGATCGTAATGTGAAAAATACGAATTTTGTTTACAACCGGATGGAATTGCGTCACCGGCTGAAACGGTCTCTTCCTTACCTAAATGTCTCTCCCATAGGTATTCCTCGATTTGTGAAGAACCAAAGAAAAATTGTATGATTTTGTTTTCTTGTTATTATTATTTTTTATGTGTTGTTAGATTCATTCTATTAACAATTTCTCATTTTAAGTAAAAAAGTAAGTAAGAATAAGGCTATTAAAATAAATTCGAATTGACAAAAGCTGAATTCAAGTTTAATATATATTTTGATAAATTTATTAAATATTTTATTTGTCCATTTATTACCAAATAAAAAAAAAGACATTTTGTATATGCAATCCTTATTTTATTGCGGTATCTATAGGAAACATTGGCCCTTTTCACTGACTAATTATTAGGAACAAACAGACCCAGCTACAATAATTTGTAAACTTTTATTTTCACTTGAAGCGTTTGACGGTCCAACAAGTTGAATGTCAACCATAGTAATTAAAATATATTAAAAAACAAACAAACAACTTTTACTATAATGTGTTGTACACAACTTTGATGATCCGAAAATCTGAAAAATCATGAATTGATAATAGCTGCATAGTTAACTTATAGTTGTGATAAATATGTCTTTTTATAAAGTCAATAAAGGAGTTATTGTCTATTTATTTTCAAATAGAGAAAAGATTTTGTTTATTTACTGCAGGAAGTCTAACACTAGACCCTTTTTACCGGTAATGTATTTAGGACAAATATTATAAAATATTCCGAATAAATTCCATAAGTTACCTAGCCGATAGATACCTATGTAATTATATATGAATTTACACATATAAATACATATGTAAATTTATTACCTTGTACCTAATATAAATTTATGTAGCATGTCGGTATATGAAGTCAATCCGATAGTACAGAAACCAGGTAAAAGATATTCCGGAAAACCCAATGACAATTGAAAATATTTCCTGTCCAGAACAAATTGTATTTCCGTTCAATTTCTATAGTTGTAAAGATAGAGCATAACAAAGAAGAACAATCTATTGGACGTGGAGATTTTTATATAAATAGTTTTAAATCGAAAAAGAATCTCCGCGTATCTGCTAGACGAAGAAAACCTGAACTGAAAAGAAGAGCTGATAATGAAAAAGGGTTCGTACCCATATAATATTTACTGTGATGTAATTTGAAAACATAGTGTTGTTTCGCTGAGTTGTTCAAATTCAACTTTGAAAATCAATAATTTTACATTAGTTGACTGTAAAAATCTTAAATAAAATTAAATAATGGCTGATAAATAAAATCAGTTTTATAACTGGCTCCTTGGAAATGTTTTAGAATTACCGTAATATAAGGTAATTTCATTGTTCCCAAGTCTCGTGGATATGTAATTTTTCCATAGCGTATACCATAATAATTAAAACATAACCGGGAAAAGTAATTTTAAAATGTAATTTCCTACTATTGTTTGGATATAGGTGCCCACAAAACGGTTTATTCTTTTATATTTGTATGATCTGATTTATTTGGTTGTAAATACAAGTAGTGGAAATCAATTGAAGAACGTGATTTTTTTTTTCTGATTTCTCATGGCCACATCACATTGTGAGGTTCGTTATTTTTTCTATAATTTGTATAATAATTTGTATGAAATCGGGTAAAAAAGCTCATGAGTTGACATTATTACAGATGCCAGGACTATAGCGGTAGTCAACATGAATCAGATAATAATAATCCATAAATGAAATTTATATTTTTTAAAAACTAGTTGGTTCATTTTGTGGTTTTCAAATTTCAGTGATCCTTATTGTAACTACACTCATTTCATATACTGCAGGTGGGAAATCCCAACACTGGGGGTATGTTGATTTTTACAAAACAGGGGTCTTAGGCCTAAAGAGGCCAACTTTTCCCTCGATTGGTGACAGGTATATGGAGTACAACAAAACATAATAAAATGAAAACGAAACTTCAAAAGGGGCGCTGCGGTGAAATTTCCCACCGGAGATATACGAAATGAATGTAGTGATAAACCAAAAAGGACCACCCTGTTCTATGATATATAAATAATATTTGGAGTTTTAATTGAGTTTTGAAGTAGGCTATTAGTCCAGTCAAATGGTTTTGAAATAAAGCTTGAAGTTGAAAGTTTATGGGTAATTTTTTTTTATGGCTTACTTTATATTGTTTGGGGTGCTGAACACAAATCTGAAGTTTTCCAACAAAATTTCCACCGGCAAATATGAGAAAAAATAGAAAAAAGTAAGAAAGTTTTAATTTTTTTCATTATTTGGCTTGTAACTTGCAAAGAAAACATTTTAAGCAAAATACCTTTCTACATTAAAATAAAGAGGAGAAAATGACCTACAATTTATGTCCTTATGTTTTTTTTGTCATACGTAAGGTATCCAAAAAGGAATTTAGCCAACTGGGGGCCAGACCCACTTCTCCGCAAAAATATGTTTGTCATACTTTTTTGTCAATAACTCCGAAACTATTCATCTGATTAAAAATTACTTTTTTTCATCTTAAAGATGATGAAATGTACTATTTGACTCTTTATATGAAGTTTTAGTCGAGTCTCTTGAATAAACATGCCGAAACGCTAAAAAAATCCGTACTGTTGTAAAATCCACGTTTTTTTGCACATTTGTCACTATAACTCCGAAACTATTCGTCCGATTAAAAATTACTTTTTTTCATCATAAAGATGATAAAATTTACTTTTGGATTCTTTATATGAAGTTTTAATCGAGTATCTTGAATAAACATGCCAAAACGCTAAAAAAAAACCTGTACTGTTGTAAAATCCACGTTTTTTCTGCACATTTGTCACTATAACTCCGAAGCTATTAGTCCAACTCAAAATTTCATTTTTTTATCTAAAAAGTGGTAAAATTTACTATTGGAATCTATATATAAAGTTTCAATCGGGTCCCTTGAAATACACATGCCAGAACGCTAAAGATCCCGTACTTTTATGATATCCACGTTTTTTTTGGCACATTTTTCGCAGTAACTCCGAAACTACTTGTTCGATTCAAAATTTCCTTTTTATATCTAAAAGGTGGTCAAATTTGCTATTGGACTATATATATAAAGTTTCAATCGGGTCCCTCGAAATACACATGCCAGAACGCTAAAGGTCTCGTACTTTTATGAAACCCACGTTTTTTGTCACATTTTTCACTATAACTCCGAAACTATTTGTTCGAATCAAAATTTCATTTTTTATCTAAAACCGGGGTAAATTTAATACAAGATCGTGTATATGTAATTTTTTTTTAAATGCCGTTAAAACACCCACGCCAGCCCACTGAACATGTCATAATTGTCATATTTTTCCAAAATATACATATTCAGCATGCTAGCGTGGGTGTTTCACGGGATTTAATATAAATTACATATATATTATATAAAAGAAAGTTTAGATGAAAAAATGAAATTTTGATTCGAACAAATAGTTTCTGAGTTATAGTGAAAAATGTGACAAAAAAGCGTGGGTTTCATAAAAGTACGAGACCTTTAGCGTTCTGGCGTGTGTATTTCGAGGGACCCGATTGAAACTTCATATATACAGTCCAGTAGCAAATTTGACCACCTTTTAGATATAAAAAGGAAATTTTGAATCGAACAAGTAGTTTCGGAGTTACTGCGAAAAATGTGCCAAAAAAACGTGGATTATACAACAATACGGGCTTTTTAGCGTGCTTTTAATGGACATTATTAGAACTTCATATTTAATATTCTAATAGTAAATTTAATCATCTTTAAGATGAAAAAAAGTAAGTTTTAATCGGACAAATAGATTCGGAGTTATTGATAGAAAAGTACGACAAATATATTTTTGCAGAGAAGTGGGACTAGCACCAGTTGACCAAATTCCTTGTGGATACCTTACGTCTGACAAAAAAAACTTAGGGACATAAATTGTAGGTCATTTTTCTCCTCTTTATTTTATAATAGAACAGTATTTTGGTTAAAATGATTACTTTGCAAGTTACAAGCAAAATAATGAAAAACATTAAAGCTTTTTTACTTTTTTCTAATTTTTCTCATATTTGCCGATGGAAATTTTGTTGGAAAACTTTAGATTCGTGTTCAGCACCCCCAAAAATATAAAGCAAGACATAAAAAACAATTACCCATAAACTTTCTAGTTCAAAATACCTTTTTACTGGACTATATGTAAAACATCTATTGGATAAAATGCAGTTGTTACCAGGCAACGGTTTGATGAATGGAGCAGTAAAAAAAAAACACTAGGTTTTTAGTAAGTATAAATCTCACACTTTGCAATTTTTTAATACTTTTTCTTGGTGGCGTATTAGATAGTTTTATTAAACAAAACATTTTTTTTTTTTTAATACAATTTTTTATTCATTGAAATATTCTTATAAAATTAAAACCAAAATTTATAATTTAAAATAAATATAAAAAGAAAAAAAAAAAAGTGATATGATGTTCGATAAATCATAAGGAAGAAAAAAGCTTTGAACCTTACTGTAAACTAAGTTTTTCTCAATTCCTACCGAACCCTAATTCATCAGGTTCCAGAGAATATAAGAATCCAGGGCATCTGTGGTATTGGAAATCAGTAAGGAATTATATGCAGTTGGTTCAGTAGCTGAAAATTTCAACTAAATGTGGAAAACTAAACACATGTTTTGGTCCTAATGATTACTTTACACTTTGACTTCCGTTATTCGAATATATTAATCAGTGAAATCAATTCCTCTTGAACAATGCCAAAATATTTGTTTAGGGTATTTTTAATTACATAAAGTATTCATATGTTAACTCTTTATTTGTTCCAAATATCATTTTTTGTTGGTTTATTATTTTTAATATCTCCTGGGTTTAAAAATGTTTATAAATTTCATAGATAATCTAACTATGCTTTAAAAAGAGTTTTTTTTTTTCTTTTTATAAACTACAGAAGAACATATATAGTTATTTTGAAATTTGCACACAGGTTCATTTTTTAAAATATTATTTATATTCTTAAATGTACATTAAATTTTGTTGGCCTCTATTCTGTCGGTTTTTTCACTATTGGGGAGACGTTAGATCAGTAGCTGACTAGGAGCTGGGTCCTCACAGCCCTTCTCCACAGCAGGTAGCTTACTAATCTAATCACCCGCTATTGTTGAATCGTATTTTTCATATTACGAGCAACCTATGTAACCGAAAATGAATCTGTTTACATAAATGTGTTCAATTGACTTATGACTAACTGACTATAACCAGCTTTTTTTTTTAAAAAAATCAATAGTTCGCCAGATAATTTTTTTAAATTCTAAAATAATTGACAAAAAAAAAAAAATCGGAAAACGTAGCGTGAATTTAATGGAGTTTTTATTACCAAATCCGTTTACAGATCTAATATTGATGAATCTGTTCACAAATGAGAGCGAAAATAAATTTGCCCCAAAAGTGCTGCCATCTCTTGAAAAAAAATCTTACTAAAAATCGGGATGTTTAGCCTTAAGTGCAGCTGCTCTCCAATTCCGTACTCCGAGCAGGGTTCTAGTATCCTCTTCCACACCATCCGTCCATCGAAGCTTAGGGCGACCTCTCGGCCGTGTTCCATGTAGGCGCTCATTCAAAAGTTTATTTGGGATCTCATCTGTCCCCATCCTTGCTATGGCCTGCCCAGTAGAACCTACCAATCCTCACAATTTTGCCAATATCAGGCTCACCAATTAGCGAGTACACTTCCCTGTTCGTGCGTCTTCTCCGAGCTGAACCATCCTTTACTGGACCGCAAATGCGTCTTAGCATCTTTCTCTCAAACGTTTGGGGATCCTTTTCATCTGACTTCTAAAAGGCCCAAGTTTCTGAGGCATAGGTTAGCACTGGTCGAATCAGGGTCTTGTATAATCTTCTTTTTGTAGATCTTGATAGAGAACTACTTCCCAAGTGCCGACGCAGTCCAAAGTTATACCTGTTGGCCGATGTTATTCGCCGCTTTATCTCTGCCGAAACATCATTAATGGCATTGACTTGAGACCCAAGGTACACAAATTCCTTAACTCGTTCGAAAGAGTAATTTCCAATTTCGACCGAACTTTGTTGGTACCTCCTTGTTTGCCAGCAATCATATATTTGGTTTTGTTGGTATCAACAACAAGTCCTAGCTTCCTGACAGCATCATCAAGGGCAAGAAAGGCTTCTTCCACTGCAGCTTTTGATCTCCCAATAATGTCGTTATCATCAGCATATTCCAGGATTTGTACCGAATGACTAAAGATGGTTCCACTGGTCTGTACCTTTGATACTCTTACAGCTTTTTCCAGACCGATATTGAAGAGAAGACAGGCTAGAGAATCTCCCTGCCGAAAGCCAGTATGAGATCTGAATCCCTCTGAGAGATCTTCCTGAATCTGCACCACACACTCGATATTGGCCATAGTGAGTTTTACAAGACAGATGAGCTTGACTAATGAATATTTCAATAAAATTAAATAAATATGTAAAAACAGAATAAAACCTCTATCTTAAATATATAAAATTTCTTAAGAATATCTGAATATATAAAAGTATGTTTTTTCAAGTAGTAATCAGTGCTTCTATTAGTTTTATTCTGTGCCCATGTTAATTTTATTGGAATATAATTTAAAAAAAAGGTAACCGTGCTGCAGAACGCCATAAAAAATTGCAGTGTTTATGGGGATGATTCCTTAACCGAACGCACCTGTCAAAATTGGTTTGCCAAATTTCGTTCAGGAAATTTTGCCATCAATGACGCTCCACTGTCTGGTACCCCACAAAAAATTGAATCGAGCTATTGCCATCAGTACAAAATTTGATTCAACTTTATATTGTTCGCAATAAACAAAGTTCGACTAATCAATTTAAAAAAAGCCCCCAGAACTGACAAATCGAAATGGTGTTGTTTTCCACCTAGACAAGGACCAACACCTCATTGGTCACTCGCAATAAATGATGAAGCTTTGGATAGGACCTTTTGCCCCATTATTCCCGTCTCTTCAGAACTCCATGAAAAGCAATCCCAAAACGAACAGGACATCACAAACCACTTGGATCAGTTTTTTTTTACAATAAACCCTAGACGTTTTATGAACGTGGCATTAAGCAATTGGTCAAAATGTGGGAAGAATTTATACTAAATAATGGTGAATATATTGTAGATTGAAATAAATTTTATTTCTATTATACACAGTTTTATTCCACCCTCAAAAATCGAACGGACGGATTTGCCAACCCAATTTTTTCAAACTCTTGGTGTACGTAAGTCAGTAAGTTGTGTTTGGACGTACTAAGAACCTATAATAAATATACAACTTTAAAATTATGCATAAAATAACTGTATAACTCGGAATTAACAAAATGATCCTCTTCTGAATAATTGTTATTCTCATGTATGCGGCTGCTACGAGAGATGTTTTTCATTATTTTCATACTCTTGAGTCCTAAAAATGAACTCGGGACATTCTAATATTGAATTGCTAATTCACTATAAATTATTGTACTATTATTATGTAGATATAAAATTAGGTAAATCAAAAATTATATTTCTAACTACATACAACATTAATTGTACCTAATCACAGGAAATGACGTACAGGTTTATGCTCATCATGAATAAATTCAGGAACCACAATACATGCTGTGTCGTAATTACTGTGGTTGAGGTTTAAACACAATGCGCAATGAAAACGAATAACAATTATTTCCTCATACGCTTCGATGAGAAATTAATAGGTTTTTCCACAAATTAGGGTATTCAGAAACTTTTGCTATTGAGGATATATTTATAAACTGTATTGACTTGTTGATATTTCCATATTAAACAATTTTCAAATTCCGTCTAGCTGAAAAAGCTCTGTTCTTTAAAAGAAAACAAGAAAAAAAATACAAAATTATCTAATCAAAGATCTTCAAATAACCGAATCTTTGACCACTTCCGACCGAAGGCCTTTTAAATATTGGGATTAATGAACTCTTGTCAGCTTTATAACAAATCAGCTGCTTTTCTTAATTTTATCAGTTGATAACCGTTTAAGGCCACTTTTATTTGCTTTAATTATGTAACACATACAAAAATAGTCTTGCTTACGTTTTTTTTTTTCCTTATATAATATCTCCAGAGAAGAAATGTGTAATTTAATAACTTATTATTACAATATTGTGCTTTTAATTTGTTTAAAAAAATGTATTGGTTTTCTTTATAACTGGTTGTGAGATATCATGTACATTCGGTCAAAGTTGACATCTACTTTGCTGATTCAAACAACCAAATATATAACTAACTATGTTAATTCAAATAATCATTAATGTGGAGAATTAACTTCTAAGACGAGGTAGGATTTTAATGAACCCTTTATACCATTATTAAAATCTAATGCCAACTTTGGAACAGAAATTTTATTATAAATATAGGTATTACACTTTTTTTTTGTTAAGGTTTCCAAAGAGACTTCGAAAGATACTCACTTGATAATTAAGTGTATATATAGTTGATTGTGTTTAGAACATATTTTCTAGAGAGTAAAACACAAATAATTCCATACAAACAAAACAATATATTTATGAAGTTTTAACTAATTATTGATGTTATATATTATTATTACTGTAAACTTTATAATTGTAAACCTTCCTAGAAATATGAAGATAATTTAGTTAAAATTTGGTACAAATCAAATGGGTTCAATAGATTTACTATTGTAAACTCTGTTCCAGTTAGGGTTGTCATCTGTCCGGCCAAATATTTTTGTGTCCGGCCTGTCCGGCATTTGTTAGGCTTTTTCGTCTTCTCGTTGAAAGTAACGTGGTCTTTATGGCGTGGTGGAAATGCGACTGTGTACAGATCTTGGAAACTCCTTCAACTCTTATCTTTTGAACTACGCACTCGCGCAAAGTTTTTTTCATTACTAGGATCAAGTACCACAATCAGTTCTAGTGTTTTCTGCATTATTCAATCAGCGGAGACCGAATTTTCGGTGAGTTAATTTTATAATTTCTTTTACTTACACTGTTATGTTATTTACAAACCTAAAATACAAGTAAAACATACATCATTTTCTTTCAGAACTCACTATGTTGAAAAGAAAATGTATATTTTCTGTTACCCTACAAAGTCAGTACAAGATGTTTAAATCTGGGAAAGAGCCATGGTATGCAACATGTTTTATTTGTGACCAAGTAATTTAAATAGCTGATAAGGGCAAAGCTGACTTAAAAAAGCATTTATATATAGGACTATAAATAAGTGGTTAATGTTATAACTAAAAACTTAAAACTGTATTATAAATTATGTAATATATCTTTGATTAATTAAAAATTAGGTAATGGTTCGGATCGGCGACACCAACTCCTAAACCCGCTCAGAATACCTTTTATCGATTCTAACCTTGTACCGATTTATTTCGATGTTCTAGTCGCTGCTTTTAGAAGGGAAAGGTTATTCTCCTACATTTACTGTGAAACTCTAAATCCCTGTTCAAAGTAATATTAACTTCTGTTTACCTTCTAATATTAAAATGAGAAATAAGGAAATATTAATGTGGAAATAAGGAAATATCGAAATATAAGACACTAAATCAATTTTGAATAAATATTAATTTAATCAACAATTAATATACTACTTAACCACCAGTAAAGTTAATTCCTGATGAACTTTCTGTCAGAGAAGTGAAAATAACAAATTATAAATATAAAAAAGACAGAATCCTTAAGTATTTATTTGGCATAACTCCTATTTATTTAAAATTTGTAGCTACATGTTTCAGAGATAATGTTCCATCATCAGGCTTCTAATTTTTTTTAAAAAACACATTAATCTATAACATTATACCAATAGTTCTACAATTATATAGTAATGTGTCATTTACCTCTTAATCTGTGATTATTTTCACATTATCAATTCTCCATGTTATAAGCCATTATATAATATAAGACAGAATCCTAGTTGAAAGTGATGATGTTAATTTCTGCTATATTTTCTCATGGGAAGTGGAAATAATAAAACATAAAAAACCTATGATATACTTTCTCACATTTATTTATAAACTGATATGTTTTATTGAATTAATTATACAATCTGTCTCACTTTAGCACAAAAAGTAATATGGATGACAAAGAATCCATTCACAAAATATGTATACTGAAATTTTATCACTGAAATTGAAACAACAAATACAAATATATTAAAACACCAAATCCATGTACAAATAAATCTTGTTAAGTTTCATAACACTTTTACAAGTTGTAAATTTTATCACTTAAATTGACAGAACAAATATAAATATGTAAAACACCAAATCCATGTACAAATTAATCTTCTTTAGTTTTATAACACTTTTACACATAAGATTAGATGAAATAAGAAAACATGAATTCATAAAACACTTAATCCTTTATGAAACTCATTTTGTTAACTTCTGTTTCACTTATTTACATTTAAGAAGTCTAAATATCAATATAACAAACTAAACAACACAATCCAAGTTGAAACTGTAGAAGTGATTGTTTACATGTGAGGTTATAGGAATGAACTATCGAAAAATGTAAACATGAAGTGAAGCGTAAGGATCGAACTGGTCGGTGTAGCGCGGGTCAACCTAGTTTGGTGGTGTCGCCGATCCGAACCGTTACCAAAAATTATATGTAACTTATCTTGACAGTTTTTTATTATTGACGTTATTTCTAACTTTAAAAACGTACATCCGGATTTATAAAACGTATGTTTTGCTTTTAAAGATAATGCCCGGCTTTTGTAGCAAATGTCCGGCTTAATACAGCGCCAAGTCCGGCTTTTGTATTTTAGGAGATGGCAACCCTAGTTCCAGTATATCGGTGTTCACTTCACTGGGATCCACATATCGCAACACATATTTATAGTTTTTTTAAAATTTATTCAATACACTTTATTACAGCATTTACTCCTCGTTAAACAATCATCATTATGTGACATGTTTCGGGATCTTCCATCCCATCTTTAGACTGAAACAATGTTTACATTACAATCCATTCACTTTTATTTAAACAATACTACTATTTGGTAACAATAAAAACTATCTATACTAGCAATCTATTAACAATACAAACAATAATATAATTCACCTATCTATTCTTCTGGTGTTAACCACCAAGTCTATTTTACAGTTACATTTAAAATACCTCAACCCAGTTCAATGGTCTATTCCTTATTCTGTTTATTGTTGATTTTTATTTCAAGTTGGCCAATCTTATAATTTCAATTTGTCAATACATTTTCATAAAATGTTTTTCAGTATTTTTCAGTATGTGTTTTATAATTTATTGCTTTATCTATAGTTTTATTTATATATATCGTCTCTTTAATTTTTCTATTGTGTGTTTTTGTTTCATGTTGTAATATTTCAATTTTTTCAAAATCAAAATTGCGGTTTAAATTTTGTGCATGATGTAATAGTGCTGTTTTATTATTATTTGTTTTACAGATCTTTTTATAGTCATATTTATGTTGATTTATTCTTTTTTACTAATTTTGTTTTGTTTCACCTATGTAATGTTTATTGCAATTTAAACAGTTAATTTTATATATTACATCTTTTTATATTTGAGTGGTTTAGATGCAAAGGGGCACTAGTAACAAAACCTCATTGTAGAGTAAAAGCCAATCAAAGTATCCGTTTGCCACAAATACTTTCAGGATTTTCGGTAAGTAGTTAGATTTCTTCTCTAAAGATGGCATCACCTAACGGGATATTCACTTGTATCTCTTTGCCACAGAATTATTTGTGACTTTAAGCTTCACAATATGCACTTATTCCTTTTTTTTTTAAATTTGCCACTTGTACCCCTTTGCATCTAATCTACTCATTTGTGATCTATATCGTTATGAGTAATTATATTTTTTATTTTATTTATTTGAAGAAATTAAGTTTTTTTTAAAAATAATTTAACTGAAAATAAGTATTTTATAATGCATTTTTAGCTCTGTATAACACCGTACCTTTGTAACCTCTCTTGAACGGCGCTTGCCACCTATCGGTCGATTTTCTAACTTCAATGCGCGCCACATATTTATCGTTTTTTTAATGACAATATATTGAAAATATTTAAATTTTATTATCGCTAAACCTTCCTTGAACTAAGATGATAGTGTAGTTCATCTTCATCAAGTTCTATGATGTGCTTAGAATCCATCTTTGAGATAAGAGCTTTAGAAGGCGAGGTGGTGAGCCGGTACGCTACTGCCATTTAACTGTTACTGGCCACTGGGCTATGGCTAATCAAACTACACATAAACATTAAAAACTAGTTTATTTAATTTATTTAATTCTAATTAATTTATTTAATTTATTAATCTATTTAATTAATTAAGTTATTCTATTTAATTTATTTACTGCTATACCAAAAAATCATAGAAATCGGAAAGGTAAGGATCAGAATTGGTTGATTTGACAAGTAATTAGTGAGGTTTCTATTATAAAATGTAAGCTTCTCAAAAATAATTTACAAATGATTATATGTACTCAGATATTTACAATAATCTTAAACACTCTAGATTTTAAAATATATTCTTTTCCAACATGTTCGCATTTAAATCTGAAGCTCCTGAGCGGACGTTAAACAAATTGACCACTTGGGACATCGTGCTCTAGAGGATGCTAGAGAATTGGATAAAGATCTTGTGAAGAGGTGTTTACATTGTCTGTCGAGTGTAATCTAACAGGCTGGCAACCACTCGTGGTGAGTAGAAATAAAATTTTAATTATACTTAGGCTTTGACAGGCAAGGACAAAGTATTTATGTGAGCGAAGGTCAGAAAATAATTGACAGAAAAAGGTAAAAAACAAAAAAATAAGTCTTCTCTAAATCGAATAACGCTTAAATTAAACACTATTTATATTGTAACATTTGGGGTTCAAAATAATCAAAATGTTTTATTTTAAAAATATTAGATACAAACAAGTTAGGTAATATGATATAACGATATATATAATCATTACAATATTACCATAGAACTACTTTTTATTATAACAACACTGACACAAATAACAAAAAAAAAAACATTCAATCGTCACATTAATATTATTTCACATCATTATAATCTGAAAATAGCATTAGCAAGTGCTGAACACGAATTTGATGTATGCCAACAAAATTTCTTACGGGAAATTCGTTTTTCCCCCAAAAAATCCTGTAAAATTACACGTTTTTCTAAAATAACCCAAAAACTATTAGATCTATTCGAAAATTAGCTATATATAAAATTAAAGAGGGTGAAATTTCTAACATTTTTTGCACATAACAATGTTTTTGAAGATCAGCCGTTTACCCAAAAGGGGCACCGAAACACAAAAACTCAGCAAATTAGGAATCATGGCGATTTCTTAGATAAATTATTGTTCTCATGCTAAAATTGAACATCTAGGATAATAAATATAGCATTATGACTATATTTAATACAATTTAATGTGCCCATAGATTGGTATACATATGTATAGAGTGTAGGTTTGCATACTGTCAACCGGCTCAATGTGCGGCTGTTAGTACAGGGAAATTAACTTCGAATATTGAACTCCGAAAATTGAAAGGTCTGATTAATGGAAATTGTTCATCTCTAGGAAATTGTTAGCACTAAATGTATTAAAAAGTCTTCCTCGAAACATCGTCGGGTTTGGGCGGAAGAGGAGGGGAAATGGTTGAAAAATGTTTTTAGCTGTTCGATTAAATAACTCGGAAACCGATACGTTTAGCATATTTTACATATACGTTATTAAAGAAAATTACATTTTTAAAAAATTTGCCTGTATTCATTTTTTGCTCAGATAAATAGTTTTAGAGCTGTGGGGAAGGGAAAAATTTAAGAGATTGGCTAACTTGGTAAGTCGCACTTCTCCGCGAAAAACGTGTTTCAGTACTCTTTTGGCTATAATTTCGAAACTATTTGTCCAATCCAAAACATCATTTTTTCATCTGAAAGCTGGTTAAATTTACTATCATAACCCATGTATGAAATTTTGATCACGTTCGTTAAAACATTCATGCCAGCTCACTGAGAACCACGTACTGATGTGAAATCCAAGTTTATATGGCACATTATTCACTATAACTTAAAAACAATTTGTCCGGTCCCAAATTTATTTTTTTCATCTAAAAGCTGGTTAAATTCCATATTAGGTCTTATATATTAACATTTTATTGAATCCCATGAAATACCCATGCCTTTAATTTTATATACAGCTTTTCAAAAAAGCGGAAAAACATCCTTTTACTACAGTTTTTTTTTTTTGGGAAAAAACCTATTATTTTCTGTTAGAAATTTTGTTGTAAGAAATTACATCTAGCCCTCTCTTGACGAAACGTTAGATTCGTGTTAGCACCCCAAAAGCATATACTACCAAAAACTTTCTTTTTTAAAACACAAGCTGCCTGGTCTACTAAGCGTTACCTAGTAACAATATTAATTTCAAGAATAAAATTTCGATAATCTAGGTAAATGAGAAGGAAAAACTAGAAGATACAGTATATTCCACTAACTTTTCTTTGTTTCTGTTTATTGGGATTAGATATCCAACTAGGTGAGTTTATATTGCATAATACAAACATGTTGTAACCAGTGTGTAGTTGGAGATTTATATACGTTATTTTGACGAAAACATTGAAATGCGTCCTTCCTACCCTAGTTGAATACATAAGAAAGTTAAACTCCTGTTAAACTACAACAAAGACATAATGAAACGTTTTCCAAGAACCGCCCCCGTTAGGGAGATCTTGTTTAAAACAAAAACAGAGCTCAAAATTCATTGAACAAGGATCATAATAAACTTTTAACGATCTGAGAACGAGCTCGGTGTACTATCGATTAAATACACTAATTGTATCATTAAACATCTGGTTGTAAACCACGAGGCAATTTGATTGTCAATAAATATTTATAGATGTTGGTACGCCGATGAGCACTCAGTTACGAACTCTTCCTATCGAGACATCAGTGATAAATCAAGAGATAATATCAGCGTTGAAATGCTGGATTAGGATTATACGACGTGTCCATCCGGCCTTGGAAGAACCTGTTTGTTGTAGGCTGGTTCCCCTTTCACGTAATTGTACTGGAGGGTAAAATAAAAATTGATTGAGAATTAAATGACGCAGGATTCTTTGAACCTTTGTGGGCGTTCTTGAAACATTCATTAGATGAAAGGTTGCTTTTTTTCTATTTGATTAATATCGGTTTTATATATATTTAACGATTTAAAGGACTTTCGAACACAATAAAACTAGGAAAGAACTTAATTTATTAACCTAACGGATTTTAGGTTTTGATCATGTCAACTTCCCATTCTTCAGATATTCAGGTTCTATTCAAAGTATAAGTGTAATTTACTCTCGTCTATTAGTATCTTCGTTGCTACGATATCGATTAACTGAGTAATGGTAAGTGTGGGTATGATCAGGAACTTTGTTCACATGATGTACGCACGAATAGAAGGAACAATACAATTAGGAATTGACGAATTATCAGCCACTTCGAGTAATAATTTTTTATTCAAAGAAAGTTTGTATAGCAATGTCCACAATCTGTACATAAAAATGCGGTAACGGTCGGGTTAAGAGGAGGCAGCAAACTGGCTTGACCCGCGCTACACCGACCAGTTCGATCCTTACGCTTCACTTCGAGTTTACATTTATCGATAGCTCTTTCCTATAACCACACATGTAAACAATCACTTCTACAGTTTCCACTTGGATTGTGTTGTTTAGTTTGTTATATTGATATTTAGTCTTCTTAAATGAAAATAAGTGAAACAGAAGTTAACAAAATGAATTTCATTAAGGATTAAGTGTTTTATCAATTCATGTTTTCTTATTCCCTCTTATCTAATGTGTAAAAGTGTTACAAAACTTAAGAACATTAATTTGTACATGGATTTGGTGTTTTATATATATTTTTATTTGTTGTATCAATTGAAGTGATAAAATTTCAGTATGCATATTTTGTGAATGGATTCTTTGTTATCCATAATACTTATTGTCCTAAAGTGTAACAGATTGTATAATGTAAATAAGTGAAACAGAAGTTAACAAAATGAGTTTCATAAAGGATTAAGTGTTTTATCAATTCATGATTTCTTATTTTCTCTTATCTAATGTGTAAAAGTGTTACAAAATTTAAGAAAATTAATTTGTATATGGATTTGGTGTTTTATATATTTTTATTTTTTGTATTAATTTAATTTAAGTTGTTTGATTATTTCAATAAAACATATCGATCTAAAAATAAATATGAGAAAGTATATCATAGTTTCATATTTTCTTATTTCCACTTCCCTTGAGAAAACATAGCAGAAATAACCATCATAACTTTCAACAAGGATTCTGTCTTATATTATATAATACCTTGTAACATGGAGAATGGACAATGTCAAAATAATCACTGATTTAGAGGTAAATGACATATTATATAATTGTAAAACTATTGGTGTAATGTTATAGATTAATGTATTTTTAAACATTTTTAGAAGCCTGATGATGGAGCATTTTCTCCGAAACATGTAACTACAAATGTTAAATAAATAGGAGTTATATGAAATAAATACTTAAGGATTCTGTCTTTTAAATATTTATAATTTGTTATTTACACTTCCCTCACATCACAAAGTTTATCAAGAATTAACATTACTGGTGGTTTAGCATTATATTAATTTTCATTTAATATAAAATTAATTCAAAATTGATTTAGTGTCTTATATCTTGACATTTTCTTATTTCACATTTTAATATCATAAGGTAAACAGAAGTTACTATTACATTGAACAGGGATTTAAGGTTTCTCCGTAAATAAATGAGAATAACCTTTTCCCTTTAAAAGTAGCGACTAAAACACCGAAATAAATCGGAAGAAGGTAAGAATCGATAAAAGGTATTCACGGCGCGCGTAGGGGCTGCCTCCTCTTAACCCGACCGTTACCAAAAATGCTGATATTATGTTTAATCTTCGAAAATGCCGAATGAGGTTTAAAGGACACAATTGACATTAAGATTTACTACATGGTTCATCTAGATTATTTATCTCATTTAGGACAAATGCCGACTTATCTAGTTTTTCCCAACTGGTAGAGCTATGATGCTAAAGATCTGCAAGGCAGGTCGAATAGGAACACTAATATAGGTTTTGTTTTTACTATCCAAGGTCCAGATTAGCATTACCCTTTGTGATCTAATAAGGAGTATTGAGGATTTTACGAAGGATTTTGGATTGTGAGGATTGGATAAGAGAAGAATTAGACGATTTAGAGGAACCCCAAATCCCAACACCGTAATTCCAAGTAGGTCTTGTCATGTAAATGAGTGTTTCGTAATTATTTGGATGATTAGAAGTTTTTAAATATAGAAGAAGTCGAAAACGATGAGAGGTTTCTTGCTTTTTTTGTCTTGTATGTGGGTTCAAAGTAAGAAATTGTCCAGATGGAATTCTTGGTAGTGAATCTGTTCGACATGAATTAATAGAATATTATTATGTTTGGATATAAAATGGTATTATCTAAAGCTAGATGTTGGTTGATGATAACCATGCCAGTAGGTCGGAATATTTGAAAGATCAGAAAACTTTGTATTTGCAAAATTCATTAATATTTTTTATTTTTATATGGGATATATAAAAAAATATCTTCAGACAAGAACATTTGTTTTTAAAAACTATTACTAGGAGGGTTAGGAAAGAGCTTACAAGCGAACGGGAGCAAATGAGTACAAAAATATGACAATTAGTGACAATAGGCACGACACAGTCGGCAGATAATTGACGGAAGTCGTTACTGTCACGGATGGGTTAGCTATTAAATTTATCTTGGAAAATTATTTTCCTTCTAAATTATACTGTTTGTTTGTTTTTTAAATCTTTTCTGTAAAGTAATATAAGAAAAAGATGATCAGGGATGTAGTCAGGAGAGAGTAAAAAAACTTTTATGGGCTGTTGTATTTGTTACTTTAACTTGATATCTATGCCACTCTTTGTTATACTATTTGCTCTTTTGATATCCATTTGTCATTAGTTTATCTGTTTGTCATATTTTGGTCGCATCTAGTTTTTTGTTAATTTTAGCCTTGAAGAAGACATGCGAAGCAAGTCGAAACGTCGGCACTCCATAAAGATTTTTACGTGGACGTGTTTTTTCTTTCTCCTGGCTGCACCGCTGGTCACCTGCATCTTATTTTAGGCTTTAAAGTTATATTTCGTATACTGTTACTTCAATGAATACCTCGATACTCAATACCATCGATTCCAAGGTACAGGCCAATGTAAACTACCGTTCAGGAATGATAGATAATTTCGTACGATAATTTATTGTCATTACGGTGTATGATAGTTTTTTTATAAATGCCTAATTATCATAAATCCTACACCAATTGATTAAACAAATTTAAAACTAAATTATTTCATTTACAGTAAGACAAAAATGCATGATTAATACTCTTTGTTTTCCGATTTAAAACACTCTTTCAAGTTCAAACATTGCTACTACAAGCTAAGATACAGGAACCCAATGGCCAATGGCGTTGGGGCTAGCGTCTCAAAGCGCTCGGTACAGAAGTTCAAGGATTGAAATCCCTGGTGGGTAAAAAGCGATTTCATGTCGGATCCACGAAATGAATCTTTCCACTCTGGCTAGAATAGGTTGGTAACCTGTAGGTTAACCCGTCCTTCTTTACTAGGTTAGCCCTAGTAGGAGTACATAAGGACGTTAAATCCCAACAAACAAAGACATGTCAAAAGTTGCCACTTCTATTGGTATATTATATTCTAAAGACTAGTTTTAGTTACAAAAAATCAAAACATCAGCTATTTGATATCATGTAAAACAAGAAATCAAACATGTTGCAACTCAGTTGAGTAAGCGAAGCGGATGGGCTTCTTGAAGCTATTCGTTCATAGTTTCAAATGTGGGATAATAGAAAGAAAAAGTGGTGTGGGGTAGTCGTCAGCTGATTAATCAGCTAAGTAGGCAGTCTTAAATGTTTTCTCTATGCCTAATCAACAATATAACAATATGACTTCAACTATCGGAGAGAAGTTGCGAAAATATCAGGAAGTGGCCGTTGAATTGAAGCGATTGTATCGCCTAGATATCACAGTGGTAATGTCAATCTTAATATCGACAAACGGGCTGATCCCGACTTCCACTATAGTTGATATTGATGACCTGAAATTGCCAGTGGATGTACTGAGAGGCCCAACAAGTAGTTCTCTTGGGCACTGCAAGAATTGTTCTAAAATGTTTAAACATATTAAACAAAAAAAAAATTAACCTAAGCTGAAGCTGGACTTGTCCCCACCTCAGTTCATAAACTGCAAAACATACAAACAAAAGCAATAATAATAATTAATGGTATTAATATTTTATATTAATGAGTCAAATTAGACTCTAGTGAGGCCTATAATAAGCAGGAATATAATATAGAAACATTGATATTAATTAATTACAATAATTTTTATTATAAATGAGAAACAATAATACTTTTTACGAGAGGCAAAGGACGTTTAAACTCTTGAAACCCAGTTAGTCCCTGTAAAAATATGAACCATGTTAAAATAACTTTGTAAGAGGCAAATTATTCATCCATTGCTAAGTGTATTGATTCTAGTTTTCTAGTAAATTAAATATGACAGAGGTAAGGAATCAATTGTATATTTCTAATGTTGAATTCTCACACCAAGACTCGTTTGATCGACGAAATAAATGTAATCAAAGCCCTCGTTGCGACATAACATTTTCATATAAAACTGTTCGTTATTGTTTAGGCCTTGGATAAAAAGAGGTCTGATAATTATGTAATTAAGTCCATTAGACTCAGGGCATTAGCTGACGTGGCCCATTGTTAGTTAAAAACAGGAAAATTGCTTCGTAGCTCAATGTTTTCCCACAAACTTATCAAGTGGGACATTATGGAGTCTACCAACGCCATTCTTTGTTTCTTTTACATCTTTGTCTTCCCATAGAGGTTAATACCATTAACTATGTTGCTTTGTGAGCTATTAACAATTTCAATAAATTTTATTTCATTGTTTTTCAGATTTCCACATTACTGTAACCATAGAATAGGCGCATATACTTCTAAACGTTCCTTGTATATATACCATACCATACCACAAGGCGTATTCATAAGAGATGGTCCTTCTAGTCAGCTGCTTTTGAAGTTAGCGATTAGACGGCAAAACTTGCTGACTAGTCAGCCATTTTCTTCTTTTATATTTCTACGTTTCAGAATAGGTTAATTGGAATGAAAACAAAGCCCTTAAGAATTTTTATTATAGATTTATCTTTTCAGTGTGTTATTTATTCTTGGAATAGGAACTTTTTTTTTTTGTAATAAATTATTATTGAACTTGAGGAAAGATAATGATACAAATAAAAATAAATTAGATAACTTTTGCAATACTAAATAAAGAACTTACGTAAGCTGCTTTTTTTTTTCTTTTCTTTTTTAACAGAGAGACTGGACTATGTTTCATACAAATATATAAATTTGAAGTCTTATATATATATATATTATTATTATTATTATATAAAAATACCAGCTATTTTTCGTTCGTAATCACTAACCACGAAAACTACTGAACCAATCTGTATCAAATTTTAAACCACATCATCTCTTTAGTTCCAGGCTTCGCAATAATAAAATCTAATGATTTTCAATTAATTTGTTATTAAAAAATTGATAATATGTGGATAATATTGAAGTTTGAATATTGACAGATAGGTGGCGAGCTTACAATGGCACAGATACATGTGAGGTTACAAAGGAAAGGTGTTATATAGAGATTGATATTGATAATATAATTTACTTATACTCAATTAAATTATTTAAATATGTGGAGCGACGTATGGATCCCAGTGGAGTTTAAAAATCGACCGATATGTGGTTATCACCATTCAGCAATAGGGTCATTCCATGTCAAATCAACCAATTCTACATTACATTTGGACCTCTCCTATTTCTATGATTTTTTGTATAGAAGTTTTATCTACCAAGGCTAGTTAAAATATGTAATGAAATATTACCATTTTCTGACTTTTGAGTTATATGCTTTTAAATATAAAAACAAAACTACTGTTTTCGGTGCTCACAAGTTACGCTATATAAGGTAATGTTCATTACGTTTTCATAAATACAATTAGATCTTTTCATAATAATACGTGCCTAATATAATAGGAATCTTTTGACCGACTCAAGACTCCCATCTTAGTAACCTACTAATATATATATCTACGTGTTTGAGCATATCGCTGAAGGATTAGTTAAAGCAGCATGTAAGAGTTGGCTTGTTGACCATGAAAATTGATTTTCTGATACAGCAAAGACAATTATTTCTAAATCTGTTTTTTAAGTAAATACTTGGCTAATCTTTTTTTAAATTTGTATACTGAATTGCGGAAATTTACAACTACTTTGCAAGATATATATAAAGGAGTAATAAGTCTAACAAAATGACAATGACTTTGTTGGGAGGCTACCCATTAATAAAAATTCTATTATAGAAAGTCTGGGTCTTTTTTTATTAATATCCGCAAATAATTTCATTAAAAACACAAAAGTCAAGAACGGAAGGTCAAGATTCTTTCCGTGGATCCGCTATGAAATAAATAGGTGGGGTTCGAACTAGTGAAGGGCCGTTCCGGCTTAAAAGTGGAATGAGATTTTAAGTTCCGTTTCACTATTGGAAACGCCTCCAGTTTTCGTTCCGTTCCATTTTTCGTTCCGCGTCAAAAGTTTAGATGCACCGACCAATTCGATTCTTACTATTCACTTCGAGTTTATATTTATCGATAGCTCTTTCCTATAACCTGACATGTAAATATCCTCTACTACAGTTTCAACTGGTATTGGGTTGTTTATTGTTTTATAAATTGATGTTTTCTAATTTCCTTTTCCCATATGTGTGAAAGTGAAAACAAGTTAGCAAGATTAATTTCTACATGAATTTGGTGTTATATTTGTTATATCTACTTACTTGAGGGGTCACCTGTGGTTTAGTGGTTAGCAAAGCAACCTACTAAACCCAAGATCGCGGGTTCGCAGCCCGGCAGATGACCTTAGGATTTTTTCAAGGGAGTAAAAAATCCTTAGCTATACTGTCCTTCGGAAGAGACGTAAAATGGGGGTCCCGAGCCTGTGCGATGTCAGGTACTCGTTAAAGATCCTTATCCTAATTATACCTAGATAGGCAAAATTTAGGTATCCCACCAAAGCATCGTCCGATTAGCCATAGCAGCATAAAGTGACGTTAAATGAAATAAAAAAACATCTACTTACTTCAGAAATTTTCAGTTTACATATTTTATGAATGGATTCTTTGCCGTTCCTATTACTTACTGCCCTAAAGTGAAACAGGTTGTATTATTAATTGAACAAAACACTTCGATCTAAAAAGGAACGTGAGAGACCATATCAGAATTTCATATTTTCTTATTTCTACTCCCATTGAGAAAATACGGCAGAAATTAACAACATAACTTTCAACGAGGATTTTTATTTATGTATTAATAATTTGTTATTTCCACTACCCTAACATGAGAAAGATTATCAGAAGTTTAAATTACTTGTGATTTAGCATTATATTAATTCTGATTTAGTACAGTATTAATTCAACATTGATTTAGTGTTTTATATTTTGATGTTTTCTCATTTCTCATTTAAATATCAGATGGTAAAACGGAAGTTAGTATTAGTTTAAACATGGATTTAGAGTTTGTGCGTAAATGAAGGAGTATAACCTAAAAGGTCGGAAAAAATCGGAACAAGGTTAGAATCAATAAAAGGTATTCGGGGCGAGTAGAGGGGCTGGAGCGCCTTTTGTCTAGCGCTACCTAATAATGACTGTGATGGACGTTTATATGATCAGTTTAGTTTTACAACTTATAAAGTATGATGAATAATGCTCTGTATATGACCTACATAACTGTTTACAGCCTAGAACAAGTGCTATAAGCCATTTGACCTTAACCCATTAATGGGATATATTGGCAACCCTTCTGAAGGGAAGTGGGTAATACATCCTTCAATGAGGACATCCGCTGTTTGCAGTTCAATCTTTCGTCGCACCCTGCTCCCACTGCCACCAAAATGGATATTGAATCGATGTAGCAAATAGTATATGGATACAAAAACGATGTATCAAAGTATCATTCGACAATTTGATGAACTATCAATCAATTAGATGGTACAACTGTTGCGTCGACTTTCAAAAATTTTCAAAAAAATACTCTTAATTTTCCAAGTTTTTTTCCTGTTATCTAAATGCCATTATAATTTAAGGTATCGAAACCTCCTAACCAGAGGCATTTTTAATTTACAAAAGCTAAAGAATTTGGTACTAATATTGACGAGGCGCTCCACCAAACGGGTCTAACCTACTATGCACCTGGGAGATCGATATCAACGCTTCACTTCGAGTTTCGCATTAATTGATAGGTCATTCCTATAACCTCACTTGTAAACATCCACTTCTACAGTTTCAACTTGGGCTGTGTTGTTTAGTGTGTTATATTGACATTTTGTCTTCAATGTGGTATTGGATCAACGCAGCCAGTGGCATTTTAGTTTTTATTTATTTATTTTTTTTATTATTATTATTATTATTATTATTATTATTATTATTTTTAGGCTTAGGTCCTTATTTACTCCAACTAGGGCAGGAAGAACGGGTTATCCTACAGGCTGCCAACCTAATCTAGCCAAGGTGGGAAGGTCGAGATTTATTTTGGGGTCCGCCACGATATAAATTTTAACCCTGACAGGTGGGATTCGAACACACGACCTTCTGCGCACTAAGCCGCCCAACGAGCCCCTGCATTTTAAATTTATATTAGCTAAAATATATTTTGAAAAAAAAGGCAAATGCTACATTTTACATAAGGAGCGAATTAATCTGAAAACAGCATAGACATGTAGACAAGAAAAATTCGAAAATTTCGGGCTTGACATCAAAAATTATATAAATAAATCCAGGGGTCCCATTTTCCCCTTTGAAGATAAGGTTTTCACCCAATAAAGTAATTTTTTTTTTTTTTTTTTTTTTTTTTTTTTTTTTTTTTTTTTTTTTTTTTTTTTTTTTTTTTTTTTTTTTTTTTTTTTTTTTTTTTTTTTTTTTTTTTTTTTTTTTTTTTTTTTTAATGGAAGCTCATGTTTCAAGGAAATTATTTGTTTTATGGTCTGTAAAGTCTTTTTTAACTATTGAAAGGATTCTAATTATGTTGTTTTTTTGTATCTCCTGAAAGGTTTTACGATTTGTACTTATCCCATTTTGAAATTCGAAGCCTCATATGTACGACGCCTCGTCACGTCCTAGCAGCTCATTGGAAATTTAAAAATTCGAAATTATATCCTTTTTTCGTACGATTGGTGATTGTTTATTATACTTCTGACGCTACATATCATTCTATAACACCGCATTGTGAAATAATATCCCTTAGATATATTTTGATTAATACCACCATATTTATTTCCAATTTGGTTGGTTTCTTATATTTTTTGTTAATAGTACTTTTTATAGTTATGTTCGCTAGCTTTAATTATTTTTCATCTTGTGTTAGTGGAATCAAATTATCAAAATTTAAGAAATTATTATTTTTTTTTTACATAGATATGTCTTTTAGTTGGGGGTCTGTAAACTTCAAGAGTAACGTTTTTTTCACACACATTTTGATACACTCAAGCTCTTTTAGTGTTGGTCAGATCGAAAATTAGCCGAAAGTTTCCTTATCAGAAATTTAATGGAGAACATTTTTTGTTATATAACATTTGTCGCTAGAACCTTCCGTTTAGGAGCTGTATTTTTTGTAATGAAAAAAGTCACGTTTTAAACCACTACTTTTTCACAACTTTGCTAATTTCGAAAAATTGTTAATTGTTAATTTTATTATATTATTATTTGTGTCTCTATTGAAATAATGTTTAGTAATGGCAAAAAAAATGTTGGAAGCCCATCCGTCAGTTTTTTAAGCGACTCCTGCTGTGAAATTCAACTTTCCTCACAAACTATCCTGCAAGTGATTAGCTAATTACGATAGCGGGCTACTTGATGTTTTTCTACTTGGGAGTTGGTAGCTGGGAAAAGGAAGGGAAAAAAAACATCCTACATTCTTTATCTTCCGCAGTGTTAATGAGTTGGAACTCTTAGCTTACCATTTAAAACAACTGGATACCTTGCTTATTTATTTTTTAAATAAAATAAAATATTTTTTAAAATTCCAGGGCTTAGTAATATTTTAATTCGTCAAGGAGGATTGTGTAATTTCTAAAATCGGCTTAAAAGATACCTGACATTACATGAGGTATTACTACTCAAACCATTTGATGAATCATTTTCATTCCACCTCAAACAATATGTAATTAATGGTTATCGATTTCTAGAAATGTTCACGTCATTTTAACTTAAATATCCAGCCTCACATTTGAAACTTAAATCCATATTAGTAGGATAGATGACTTATTTGGCTTCTTTTTTTTTTTTTAATTCAAAAACTAGGCTCGAATGTTACAAGACTAAATCGACAAGAAACAGCCTGTCGTTATAGACTACTCTAACATTTACTAGAAAAACTTTCCGATAAATTACAAAAGATTCATTTACAGGACAATTATTAGACCTATTTATTTGGACATACGGAGTTGAGCTTTAGGGCTCCACTAAACCTTCCAATTCTTTTCGTATCCGATCCTTACAATCCAAAATCCTTCAAAAGAGTCCTTAATGCTCCTTACTTTGTCACAAATAAGCTTATCCATAAAGATTTTAATGTTCCATATGTTGCTGATTTAGAACAAACCAGATACCAGTTCTTTCATACTAAACTCCGCTTCCACTCGAATTCATTAATCTACCAACTTGTTTCACACTCTATTCCTGATAACCCACCGAGGCATCTGAACAAATCTCTACCAAATTTTGACTACATCATCTTTGTAGGATGGTTTAAAAATAATAAGATGGCCAAGATACCTTCTAGTCTAGAACTTTTACTGTAGTGCTACTAGTGCGTAGTCCTTCACAAGTTATTTACATGTCATTATAATAATTTACTTGATGTATATTGTATACAGTTGTAAATATCAATAAATAGTTTTTAAAAAAAGTTTCGAATGTTAGACATTCATCATCAGCTCTAAAAACAAAAGGAAATTTCAAAACATCAGCAGTTTTCTACACTGATTATATAAACTGCGCAAAAATGAATAGAGATATTGCTAATTTTGTGGTACTTAGTTTGCCAAGCACTTAAATATATATATATTTTTTTTTTTTTATAAAATGCATTTATATTTATTACGAATGTTTTTTCTAATAAATATCAATGCAATAAATAATAAATAATAAATATATAATTGCTTGGCAAAGTATATTTCACAAAATTAGCAATATCTCTATTCATTTTTGCGCAGTATCTAAAATTTTAGGATTTTAATATCAGAAAGTATAACAGAATGTTAATATTAGTTTAAACATGGATTTAGTTTGTGCGTAAATGAAGGAGTGAAGGTGGTGGGTGGGTTGGAATCCCACAGGGTGGGTCAAAATTTATTTCGTGATGGACCCACGAAATGAATCTTGACCGTGGCAAGAATAGGTTGATAACCTGTCCTTTTTGCCTTATTTGGAGTACGTAAAGACGTTAAACCCCGATAAACAAACTAATGAAGGATTAGGATAACCTTTCCCCACCGATTGTAGCGACTAAAACATCGAAATAAATCGTAACAAGTCTAGAATCGATAAAATGTGTCCTTGGTGATTAAAGGGACTGGAGCGCCTCTTACATAGTGCTGTTTTTTGTTTTTTTTTAATCCTTTTCATATCGATTATTTTACTTTTAACATGTAAAAGAAAAAATGAGGGGAAGGGGAATTGCGTCAACTGTTATCAAAAATGAAGAAAAGTCCTTATGATTCGTTTCACCTTTGCCAAGAAAAAATATATTTTTATTTTAGTGTTTAATGGTAAAATAATTTACTGCATTTACTGACACAAATCGTTATAATCCATCAATGATCAACAAGGCGATGAATAATAATAAATGGGTATCGTATTCTAAACAGGAATATAAGAAAGTTTCTTCTTCCTCATACCTCTATGGCATGTAACCTTCCTCCGTGTTTACGTTGTGCTGACAGCAGTTAAACTGAACTGTGTTTTAGGCATGTTATTATCCCTTCAATAAACCATGGTCAGTTTGTACATTTTGCTTATGATTAATTATTGATTTTAATAAAATTTCTTTAGTAGTCAAATTTAAATTGATTACATTATCGATTTTTTTACAAAAACCTGATACAGCAGGCAATTCAACTGCTTTACATTATTTCCATTTTTTAATTAAAAAATGTAATCATCAGATTGAACAAATAAGGGAGTTTTCTTGTTGTGAGTAATTTAATTTAGTGAGCATTATGCAAGCCTCTCATACCATTAAAATTGGAATAGCAGCATTACTAAAACCTTATACTTATCATTCGATAAATGTAGTGAAACATGTTTTGCTATATATAATTAGTCTCTTAAAAATGTGCTAATATTTTTAATGTACTATGGTAGATGGAAATTGTTTTCAATAAGCAAGTTATCCATCTTACATGATTAAGTAGCAATGCAAAATTACTTTAAAGTGAGGATGTTTTACAGTTGGCAAATAATCCTTATGAAATCTTAACAGAGCTAACATGATATTTTTACCACCAAGTGTAAAATTATGGTAGGCTCCTTGAAAAGCTGATTAATAAATTTAAATATTAGATAAACTTTTTTATCAGATTATCTTTCAGGGACTGTAATGTAATGTAATGTTTGTATGCTAAATGGAAGATTTTCTATCCTTCTACAGATAGTATTTGTCAGAATCCTCTCTTTACCGTGTTTTCTAGATTAAGTTCTTTCATCTATGAGATCCATTCAGCCAACATATTTACAGATTATATCCTTTCCAGGTAACTGCAACACATCATCAATCCTTCCTAACCTCTTTTTCAGTCCAGTGGAATCCTCTCCTCTCAATACGCCATGTCTTATTGAATACATCAACTCTCTTCTTATCTGTTCCCTCCTTTTTAAGCTAATATAAATTATTTTACTAACTTCTTTTATTGTTTGTTAAATGTATTATTTATTATTATTATTTTTTTTTTTTTTAAAGAAAAAGAAAAACATTTCGTACAATATTATTCTAGTGGGACAGGACATGAGCCCAAAATTAAATATTTAATAATAAAGTTTTATTTGTTTATGTTTTCAGTCGGCGTTGTTTAATTTCAACAGTTTATTGACAGTTGTTCTCCTCCTTATTTGTACTTGTGCCTACTTGAGGTCTCTTTTTCCTTCAATGATGGACAAGCATAGAACAGGGTATGCATAATCAGTTAATTTTTTTAATTTTATCCTGAGCACCAGTTTAACTAAGCGCTGAGTTTTTCTTCTAGAATCTTAGTCAATATTGGTTTATGTATATATATTTTTTTAATTTCAGTTTGCTTGGGATATTCTGGAAGTGTGCTCGGATTGGAGAAAGAAAAAGTCCTTATGTGTCTTTCTGTTGTATTGCTATGGCTTTAAGTATATTAATATGGTGATAAATTATAATAAAATTATTTTTTAATGAGGATATAATGTAAATTTAATAAATTATTTTTTACTTTATTTTCTTTAAATTAAAGTATTGATCAGGGATTCATAGTTTCAATGGAGAGGTTTAATTAGCATATAAAGAATTTCATTTATATCTAGGATTCATTCGTCAAAAGATGAAATTTGTGCATGATTCAACTAACGATGGAAATACTACCAGAAGGGTCTTCTTTCAAAATCAGTCTTTTAAGATTAAAATTATAATAATTTTGCGGGTATTATCTTTCAGAAAGTGAATTTTTAAAATCACATATTTATGTTGAATGAAATAATTAATACTATTTCACTATACTTAAATACTATCACATAGTACTATGCCCATTAGTGTACATGATAGCAAAGTCAGTTGGTACTTTTACTGAACAAACGGGGTGAAAGTAAATAAAAAATTTAAGTTCTATACCTTAAGGACCTAGTGTAAAATTGAAGAGAGCCCCCCGACTGTTATTATTTTTCTTTGTTAATATCCTTTTAAATTGTAAAATTAAAAATTGTGTAATATACTTTGTGCAATCTTGAAAACTCAATTAAAGATATTAATTAATTATTATAATAGGTACCACCATTTATCTCAGAAACATCATCGCATGGAAACCCTGATGAAGGCTTACATTGTAGGCCAAAATGTCAGCACAATACTTTTATGGTTAAAGAAGATGGTCTAGGATGTAGTCAGGTTTTACAAACTACACTTCCAAGTTTAAAAAACGTTATATGCAGTTCAGACATTTTTTGGAAGAGTAGTTTATTAAACCTGACTCCTTCAATCATTATATCATACAGTCAACCATACTATTTAAATTAATATTTTTAATTGTGTTTCCTTAACTGTACACCACAACTACCTATATCGTATTTAGTTCCATAGTAAAAAAAAAAAAGAAGCTAAATATGCACCATCAAAATTTGCCATATGATTAACATCTCAATTGTATGTTGTTTTGTTAAGATGTTAACTCATAGATTTGAAAAAATATGCATTCACATTTAAATTCTAGTCTTACTAGTAATATTTAATGTAAAACCGAAATATACGCATATAAAATAGCCTTGCTGTACCTATTGGGCTATAAAAAAGAAGATAAATATAAGTTTATCAATAATCTGTCATTTTATTCTATACTAAAAAATGTTGAGTCAAGACTCCTCTTCAAATGGAGCATTTTTAAAAAATGATATGTGAAGTGATTAAAAGAAAGCAACTACACAGTAGACACTACAGTGTAGTGTTTGCGTTATCCCAAATTGGTGTGATTAAAGTAATGCTAACACTTCGTACTGCAATCCAGAAAAACAGAAGATATGTCTACGGGTAGATACAACTCCACTATAGTTATAACTTCCTTTCATGTTTTTACTACTACCGTAGAGGGACTCAATGGCAGAGCGAGTTGGGGCAAGAGTCTCTGTGCACTAGGCACTGAAGGTCGTAGGTTTGAATCTCACCTGAGTGGGTTAAAATTTATTTCATGATGGACCCATGAAATGACTCCTGACCTTCCCACCCTGGCTAGAATAGGTTGTTAACCTATAAAATAACCCATCCTTCCTGCTCTAGTTGGATTACATAAGGATGTTAAGCCCCAATAAACAATTACAACTATTTCATGTCTGCACTACTGTAACAAAGATTCAATGGAAAGAGAGTGTCCTTTAAAAAATGAAACAATTAAATCAATTTTCAAATTGACAAAGATTAGTATGTTAGGAAGGATATCCTTAGGCTCTCATATATCGATAGATTGGTTAAAAATGAAACTGATACCCTTTAGTGGTTATGATATACCACATTCTTTGGTATTATTTATTTCCAAAATTGTGCTGCAAAAGTTAATCTTCACATAGTTAATGTTTTTACATACTGTCAAATGGTCCGTTCCAATATCTTCTGCTGATCCGCTCTGGAAACCTTGATCAGCTGTATAACGCAATCTGATTTTCATGCATTGTTATGGAGAAAGTGCTTTTCCTGGAGTTTTATCACTATGAGGCAGAAGGTATATATAATAAACACTAACAAATGGTTGAGCACCTTTTTATTATTTGAATTTATATAACAAATATACACTAATTTGGCCATGTCACATAGAAACATCGTACATTTACTGTACCTATGTATACAACTATGTCATCTATCGAGTTTACAACAGTTACAAGAACTATACATTTCATCCTTATAAACAAGAAGACTTAAGAAAATAGAATCACATTAGAGAGGTTTTTATAATGTACAAGTTATATATTATCTACAAAATATAAAAAATGTTACAAATTATAAATATAAAAATTAAACCATAAAAGTCATTTATATTCTCTTTTTTTTGTTCTTCTCATATTAATATTATAAATACCGTTCCAGTATTTATTCAAGAAAATGCAGCGTTTTCTTATCTATAATTTATATAAAATTGGTGTTAAGTATCTTTTACCAATATTTAATCCTTTATTAAAGCCATATTATTTGGTTTGGAAGTCTTAAAATAGATACAAAATAATTTTGGGACTAGACATTGTTGTTGACAGGCAAGGTTTGGCCGTATTGTCTAATAAGTTTGTTTTAGCGAGTGTTTATCATATCATGGAATGAGGGTAAGCTCGGATTAATACATTTCAAGAAATCTGGAAATCTCAAAGGTTATTTAAACTCAAATAAAAAACAACTTATACAGAAATGTTTAGCACTCCCATTCAAATATATAAATATATACATTTTTTTTTTTTTTTTTTTTACATGGAAAAATCAAATAAAATACAATAAAATAAAAAAGAATCATGGAATAGCAAGAATAAATTTTATAAAATCAAATTTTGTATTGAATATAATTATTAAATCACTCAAGAATTGTTGGCGTTAATAAGCTTCACAATTTTATCAGAAGTAAACATTCATTGATCAGAAAAATGATAGAACTAATGAATTTTTGTTGAAATTATCATAAAATTGTTAATGTAGCAAAATATATATCAACAGAAACAGATAATTATTCAAGCACACACCCCGCATTAATAAAATACACTAATTAATTCTGCCAGAATGAGAGTTGTGAGTTTCGTTCAAAGAGTTTAAGTTCATATAATTTTGATAGAACTATAAAAAAAAAATTATCTACTTTACACCACTGTGTTACTCAGCACTATGGGCTTCCATCACTTCCATAAATAATTTTCAAACATTAATAATGTGGACTTACCCTATTTTCTATAGAAACAGCGCATTTAGTACAAAAGTTATTAGCTATTAATAATAATTATTATTTTAAGGGCTTAACGATTAGTTTAAATATAAAAGAGACTAATAAAATTAAAATAAACAAATGCATCATCTTAAGAAAGACAAAAATTTTAAAAATAATGGGCCCCCAATCTGATAAAACAGCTTATCAAAATTTGATCTGTTAGGAAAAAACATGAACTTTTAAAAATAAGGCATAGAATTCCAAATCCAGCCAAGTTCATTTTTTTAATTTTTCACAGCTAATAAAGGTAAAGGTCTGGCTGGAATAGGAAAAGGCCTTATTTTTTGTGGGCCGTTTTCAATGTGATTTAACTACTTTTGAGAGAAAACCTCCCACCTAAAGATAATATAGTAGAAAACTATTTTTTTAAAAAAATGAAATTGGACTAGGCTGGTTTTGTAATTCTACACCTCAAATATTACTCAAAATACAGTTCATCGCAAAATATATTTTGATCTTAGATTAAGACAATAAAAGAAAAAAATTGATTAGTTATCGAAAAAGTTATTACTTATAAATACTTAGCAACTTCAGGTAAACCTTCATACATACATTTAAATATAGCTTTTAACACTTAGTTAATTATACTGCCTCATAACAAAACAGATTAAAAATTAGTTAATTTTTTTAAGAAAATTTGTACTTACTCTTCATAATCATCAGAACCACTCCCAAACACAAAACAAAACATTTTAAATTCAAAATATAAAAATAACATTCCATTGTAATGATTAACAAAGGAAACTTATTTAAATAATAAACAAAAAAATTTTTAATGGAAAACATCTCGATGGAAGCACATAAATAGGCAATCCTAACAGAAAAATGCAGTTATAAATTTGGTGAATGATAATAGATAAAAATAAATGTGCAATCAGGAATTATATTTTTTTCTATGAATTCTGAATTGTATATTGATAATTAGAAATTGAAGTTAAGCCTACATTCTATTGGATAAATTAAACATATTTGATAATATAAATCATATAAATTTTGAGAAAGATAAAATTACTAAAGATTTATTTAAAAGAGTAACTCATTATGAATAAAAAAAAAAATCTTCATTTAATCGATAACATGGCCTTATATGAAGTAGCTATGTTAGATGAAAAGTTGTTATTTATAATGAAATTAATTTTGTATAAAAGATTTCATTGATGAGAAAATTTATACCAAACAGCTCATTTTAAATAATTTAATACATTAAAAAAACAAATGAGTTCAGCATAACTCTTTTGTTTTTCTCAATAAAAAATACATAACGTACAAAAATGAAAGCCCTGCCTCAATATATCCAGAAGAGGCAACTCTTTTAATGTTTTCATCAAATTGAATTCGAAAATTACGAATGTGCTCCATAGCATAGATCAGTGATTCTTATGTTTTATCTTATAAAGCTATTTAGATCATCCTCAGTTTGAATTTTTATCAATGTTGTATTTTGAAATTGTGGATTTTTTTTTATCCTCATAGGACTTAGAAGCGATTCTTTGAATAAAACCAACTTCATAAAAAATACTTCATTTAGCAAATGCTAATAAGACTTTGATATCTTAACTTGTAGTCATCAGTTCTTTCTCTGCAATAGGCAGTTGAATGTTTATAAAATTCTTTTTACAAGAATACTCTATACAATAGAAAAATGCTTCTGATCTATTACTAAAGAAAAAAAAAATGAAAACATATATGTACAGTGAAAAATAGTTAAATTTCCATTTAACTTTTGACACTACCATTATTACAATAAATGAATCACTGCATTTTTTTGAGGTAAAAAAAAAAAAAAAAAAAAAAATAAAGTGAAATAGAAAAGAAATTTACAATGTCTTGTTAATCGCAAACATTAATAAGTTTACGAACTAAAAAATCGAAAGATAAACATTATAGCATGCTGAGTCCATGCAAGTAGCTACAGTGTATGACTTATTACATTGAAACACGATGGCCACGTGCAAACAACTTAGTAGTGCACAACTATACATAATATACAATATTACCAATCAAACTTATGAGTATTGATTAAAATCATATAGCATTGAGCATTTAAGAAATATAATAACTGGAAATACACATTACCTTTAAAACTGTTTCAGTTTATATAGTGCTTGGAATAAAAAATTGGATGCATTATCACACAATAAAAAGCTTCAATATACACAAGACACAATGAGAAGGCAAAGTTAAAACACTATTTTTAAAACTCTAAATATCGAACATTGAAGGGCAATAATTGATAGTGGTTAAAATTGGCGCATGTAAAAAAATGTTCCTTCATCAATTCTGAACAGATAATAAAAGTAAACAAATTATAATAGCGCAAAATAAACAGAGACAGCCGACTACATATAAGAATGAATAGTAACCAATAAAAAAAAAAATAATAATATATATTATATACATATATACAGTAAAACTTCGATATAAGCTCCTGTTTATAATGATTTCCCCGGATATAACCCTTTTTTACCTGGGTCCCAGTCTCAATGGGAAATTTTCTAAAGAAAGTTTACTGATAATAACACTTAGATTTTCTTTTTATAATGGCCGATGAAAGGTTCAAACACAAATTAAATTACATTTGTGTTCACAAAAATAATAAATTAATTGTACAGCTGAATAAAAGCCAGAAAAGAAACACCTGTCATTATCTAATCGTTCTGAGAGCAGAATTTTCTGCGAATTCTACATCACTTTTACAAAATGAATTTTGTTAAATAATGGACGTTTTGGATGCATAAAAAACAATTCGGGCATTTTTTGAGTGCAATACTTTACCTACTAAAAGACGACACTTTTAAAAATATTAATGAATTACTTACAAATCACTGATGTTAAAAAAAGTTTATGAATATTTTAAGTAGTTTAATTTTCCTACCTAATTATACAAACATAATGGTTATTTTTTAATTAGTTATTCATGTTTCCTGATTACTTTCATTAATTTTTTAATTCAATATTTGTCTATTAATTCACATTACCCATAT
The DNA here is from genome assembly GCA_003667255.2 of Euschistus heros. NCBI lineage: Eukaryota > Metazoa > Arthropoda > Insecta > Hemiptera > Pentatomidae > Euschistus > Euschistus heros. The sequence continues at coordinate 725,866 of RCWM02000503.1, forward strand.
GTAATACATTTTTTAAAAATATTTTCCATCTTCCGCCGTTTTATTTTTTTCCCGGCTTACAACACTCTCCTGGGTACAGCACTCTTTTTCTTCACTCCCTAGAAGAGCGTTATAACAAAGTTTTACTGTATATATAAATAAATGCTGTTTATTTGCACAACAAAAATAAATAAAAATAACAGAGCATGAAATTTGACAACATAGGCCAAGTACTTCAGTCCCTTATTAAACATTCAAAATATGTAAATATATATTATATATAAACTGCTTATATAAACTTTATGGACCAAACATAAGTAATAAAATTTTTAAAAACATATTCACAACAATACGATATAATTGATAAACAAAACTGTAATTATTAAAACAACTTAGGCCAACACATCTTTTTACAATGGCTGTCACTCACAAGCAATGCCATTCAAATACAGCAATGAAATAATATTACTAACAATTTAGTATGATTATTAAAAAGCATAAAAATAACCCATAATTAAAAAAAGTTCAGGAATTTTAAAAATAAATACAAAATCTATTTAGATTAAAAAAATTGAACATATTTAAAAAATCAAGTGTTAGAGTTGTGTATGTGAATATCACAGCCAACCAAATCATAGTTGTGGGTGACAACCTAATAACCTAGAAGAATGGTTTCAAGATAGTTGTATTGAATGATTCTTTAACTATATCCATCCTACCTATTATATAATATGACGACATGAGTTACAATTTTTAATTTTGAAGGTACTTGATGCTTGATGCTAGAAGATCCAGTAGAGAAATAAATACTATTATTCTATAAGACTATGTACTACTTTAGTGCAAGGTTATGTTTTTCAAACTATTGTTTGGATAATCTGATTATAATAAATTTGTTTGAAATAATCAAAATCAGGGTGGCCAACAAATCAGGTAAATAAATTCAAGTAAGATTCCAGGTTTTCAAGTTTAATATAAAACTTGTGTTGTCTTTCTCTAGCATGACTCTCTTTGATTTTATTTGAAGGTAGCAAGGCTAGGAGGGAAATACCCAGTAACCATAGTTCTGAAAAAATTGAAAATGTAAATTACAAAGTCTATACAAGGGGAACATTTTCTTAAAATTCAAAACTTGCAACAATTCTCTTCTAGCCTCCAAAATAAGACCAACTAAAGTGATAGTACATAGGACAATCTAACAGGTGGTGATAAAATCTGTTCAGATTTTTTTTGGACATTCCCACTTCAAGCCTAACGCCCATCATTTAATATATTTTTTGGGATTAATCTAGTATTAGTACAATATATATATCTTTTTTTTTTTTTCAAGAATTCTCGGTCTGTGGCCACCCTGAGCACGATGATTATAAGGTCATTTATTACCATTGCATAAACATATTACATGACATTTTAGTTTTTTAAAAGAATTTCTGACTAAATGGGTAATACTTAACGAAGGGAGGTTGTTGAACCAGAAGTCACAAAAACTATCAAGACTGAAACCAAATTCCAAACCAAGATATTTAACACAATGCCTAACTTTCTCAAAACACGTAATTTTATAGCAATGTAATTTTATCAAAATAATTTCTAGTTATTTGCTAGAAACCGATTCCTCTAGTTTACAAAGATTTTTTTTTTTTCTTTTTAAACAATTTATAATCAACAAATAGAAATTAAATTTTAAAAACATTAAAATGCTTCTGAAATACAATAATTCTATGTATATTAATATGAAGATACATTTTTTTCCATTTAAATGCATTATCCATACCACAAAAAATAACAGGATTTGAGATTTTACATTATATAAGTTTTTTTTTCTTTTCTTTTTTAAATGTGTTTCATTCTTCTAAAATTATATACATTTATACTAGAGCTAAAGAAACTAAACATTTGTAAACAGACTTTTTACAAATAGAGATACATATAAGATATAAAACTACCGGCACTATTACCTTTAATCAGAATGCCGACACTGAGATTCTTGGAATATAAAAATACAGCTATGACTGCGAGGGATCTGCACAAAAGCGATGTGAGCAGTTATTTTCTTTATTCCCTCTCCCTGAAAACTGAACATTTAAAAAAATAATGAAAAAGATAAATTGATTTTAGATAAAGAAAAATTAAAATTTTTACTGAAGAATTGATATTCGCTTTAAGTATTAGTGATCCTGAAGAAATATTTTCTGTTTTAATCATAACAAACTATTTAAGAGAGAGGGGAGGGAGGGAGTGAGTGAGAGATAGAGAGAGAAAGAGGGTGTGTGAGAAAGGGTGGGAGAGTGTGAGTGAGAGGGAGAGAGCTAATAAAGAACTACTCAACAGTAGCACTTCAATAAAAATTTAATAGTAGGCGTTCTCTAGGCCATCTTCTTTTCAAATACCTTCAAGGGTTATAAGAAATAGAGTGGGAAGCAAGTTGAGAGACTAGTGGATTCGAGAGGTTATGGAGTTTACTATGAAAGGATAAGTAATTGGTTTGGGCTAAATCAGCAACATATGGAACATTAATATCTTTATGGATAAGTTTATTTGTGAAAAAGTAAGGAGCATAGAAGATTTTGCATTGTAAGGATTGGACCAGCTTAATATAAAATTGAAACTATAAATTTTTAAACTTACCATGAAGACCATTGTTTTGTGGTTGATTCAACTACCGTATCATTTCAAGATATTTCTGTTTGTGCTTACTCAACATTTCTGTTACAGTCACAAGTTTCTTTAAAGTTGCCTGAAAAATATAAATTTATAAGTTGATTACATACAAAGTATTGTATACATAAAATGTTTCTTAACAAAGAGAAATCAATTGACATACATGATTTTTGCCCAATTGTTGTAGTTCTTTTAAATGGGAAACACAAATATGATGCAGAGTTCCAAGATCTCTGGCTGGGTCACCTTTTCCCCTCTCACCTTCGCTTTCCGGTTTTTCAGTAACATTCTAAAAATAAAATAGTTGTAATAATAAATGATAGATTGGTAAAAAAAAAAAAAAAAAAAAAAAAATCCAATTAATAAAGTTATTATAAAAGAATAAGACAGATAATAATAGAAAAATATTATTACAAATAATATTAAATAATTTAAAGTGAATATATGTAAGATGATGAAATAAAAGTAGAATATAATAAGAAAAGAGTACAAACCAGATTAAAAAGAAAATTAAAAACAAAACAAAATGCATGAGTGTCAGTCAATTTTTATGTCCAATTTGAATTTTCTTCAGTACTTTTGATAAAGATTACATAATTTAAGTCAAAATAAAATTATGGCTCTTTAAGAGTTAATTAACACATTGTAGTCAGGAAACATAAAAATACATTGTTTACAAACTATGAGTAGAGTACATACATAGTAACGTTGTTATAAATAAAAAAAAAAAACTTTTTTAAATTTATAGTGGTTTTTTTTGTAACAATAATATTCGTGCACATTTTTTATAAAATTATCTCTTCCAGCCATAATGCACTAGAACAAAATATATTAATAATCATTTTTTTTTTTTTTCTATTATTGAAAAACATAAATTATGAATCAACTCTTCCTATTAATCAAAATTCACAAAGATCCAGGATTTCTGTACTTGGTATGTAAAATGTTTAATATGGCCACTCATGTTAAGGGAAGAACACCTTAAAAATATAATATTGCATTTAGAAAGATCAATCAGAAAGACCAAGATGTAGAAGCGAGGATAGCTTTCAAGTAAAGTCTTATTATCTATATTAGACAGTTGAAGTAGATAATATAATAGCAAGAAAATAAAACTTACAGACAGCTGATCGAGAAAGACAACCATCCTCTCTTTATTTTTCAAAATAAACGGATTCACTACTTCCATGTAAGGTTCTTTTCCACCGAATTCGACGAGGTTGGCCAGGTTCTGAAGGCATTTAGCTACCATAATTAGTGACCTAGCAGCCATTGGAGGTGCCGGTTCTGAAAGTAAATAGACTCATTAGAACAAAGAATAATATAATGGTAAAGGTAGGTGGACTGTATAGGAATAATGCAGAAGATAGTTCGGTGTGCGGTACATACTACATACAGTTTCCCACATCATGAGAGTCTTACTATCAAGGTTCAAGAGTATAATTTATTCTATAAACCAAGAGGTTAATGGTCGCCTTTGACGGTAATATAAAAATTGATGTAGTTAGTGAGTAAGAATTAATTTGGTAAAATTAATGTAACATTGCATATTTATATCATCACAATATTTTTTACAATGTTATATGACAAAATATTAACCTGATATGAGGTTGAATTGCCTTGGGTTGAGAATCGCTGGGCAAAGAAGTCTAAGAAATATAAATCCACTGACGACCCTTGTCCTAACAAATCTCTCATGGGGCCATTTACCCATTACCGATTTCTGGAGGCATCCGCAAATGTATCTGACAGTTCTATAAAATGAAATACAGTGTTTAATTACAAACAAAACATTGTTGAATATATTAATTTTAATTATTAAATTGGACAAACATACTTAGGACATGCATCAGCAGACATAAATATTGAAAGGGTAACTTCATCAAGTACTTGCAGGAGAAATTCGGCATTAGCACATGCATCATCAGGGGTCTCCATCTTATTCGGGTTCAGCTAACAATAAAGAATTCAAATTCAATTTAAGATAGAAATAATATATATACATAATTTAAAACTTTTTTTAAAAATTAATATGATGAAAATAATATTTTATTTAAAACAAAAAAAGTGGCACACTTATAAAAATTCAAATATTTGCTGACTGATAGAACTATCCTGGCTTTAAATTCTTTTAAAATTAATTTTAATCCTTTTCAGAGGTAATGGGATAATAGATAGGAAAGAAAAACGCTAATTATTTAAAAAGTTATAAGTTTAATAATTTAACAGAAATTTCTAATCATGATAAATATGTTTTGGTATAGGATAGATAGGTCCTCCAATGAACTGAATCGGCCTCAAGTTTACGAGGGCTGCTTCTTATCAAGTTTCCTCTTTTTTATTCATGTCCTCCGACGTCTCTTCTAAATGAGCCGATAATACACACATTTACCTACTGTAGAACACACAGACTTGGCTCTGAAACATTTATGTGAATATAAACTGTTATCGAGATTGAAAGAGCCAAGAAATGATTCAGATAACTATACACATTTTGGAATCCGTTTTCAATAGCTAATGAGACAGCTCAATGTCTTTGTATAACTTAAACTTTAACATGAAGGTACAGAAGCCTTCAGAAGATGACTTACTGAAGTGAATGTAAACCCTTTGTTTTACAGTATCAGTACCATTGTTGTCCTGAGAATTTCATTCCTGACACCTTATAAAACAAGTGGGATGACATGCTGTTTAAAGACGTGACGCTTCACTCTTTACACACCAGATGAATAAATTAAAGTTTACCAAAGGCTTAGTGAATGCTATTTTTACAGTACTATGAAACGGAAACAAGTAACCCTGAAGTAAAAGTTCTCTACATTAAGAGGCCATGTAGGCCATCTACGAGGTGTGATCAAAAAGTTCCAGATCTTTTTATATACTATGGGAATGCAATGTCTCACAGCGATGAGGTTGGCAGCATTGTATTGCCTGACTCAACAGGAACACAGCTGTGTTTGCAGATCAATTATAACATCACTGAAAGTAACATTAACACAGTTTGTTTGAGGTTAGTTTTATAGAGTTTGGCTATTTTATGAAAATGAATGTGAAAGAAGAGCAACGTGTTTGTGTGAAGTTTTGTGTGAAACTGAACAAAACGTTTTCTGAAACCTTTTTGATGTTACAAGAGGCTTTTGGTGAAGAATGTCTAAGCCGATCATGCTGCCATCAGTGGTTCAAGAGGTTTAAAGATGGCCTTATTGTGTAAAAAACACAATGACTGTCATTCCTCAGCCCCCCTACTCACCTGACCTGGCTCTAGCCGACTTTTTTCTTTTCCAGAAGCTCAAGAGACACCTGAAAGGACGAAGATTTCAAACAGTTGACGAAAATTAAAGAAAAAACAACGGAGCTGCTAAACACCTTTACAAAAGAAGAGTTTTCTGGGGCCTTTGATCAGTGGAAACACCGGTGGGAAAAGTGTGTAGCTTCCCAAGGGGAGTACTTCAAAGGAGACAAATTTGAATAACCTGTATGTTGTATGAATAAATGTATAAAAATTTAGTCCTGGAACTTTTTGATCACACCTCGTACATAACAGAACCCTCCCAGGAACACTACAATAATTTAGCACCAGGCCTTCGGCAAACTCTTATCAGACCATCTGGTGTATCAAGAAGTTGCAGGAAATGTGATAAAAAGGATGCCTAGAAGAGGAACTATCCCATAAAAAATCATGATTCTGTTTCTGTATGCATTGATCATGACCATAAATTTCTGTATATTTCAAAATACTAATTTTATTAGATAAGTTTGGGGTTTTTTCCTTCATATTTTTCTACCATCATCACTAAATATGTTTAATATTAATTAAAGAAGACATGAAAGACAAAATAATTTTAGAAGAGAGCATATATTTAAATTTTTTTTAAGTACCACTTTTGAAGGGTGTGTTAATATCTGTATTTATTCAATAACACAGAAAACATATAAGATTTATATATTCTAAATATATCAAAATATTTTAATAAAATTAGAAAACATTTTCACATATAAAATAATAAATTATAAAAGGATTAAAAAGATTAATGTTTGGTTTAAAAAATGAAAATTTTAAATTCAAGCAATTAAGTAATTTAAGAAAATATAAGTGTTAAGCAGATCAAAAAGGAATATTCTGGATGCATGGTTATGATCAACAAGCCAGTGGGGACAGGTGAATGATTTCCGAAAAAAAATACAGCACTTGGTTTTTAGTAAGTAGGAAGCTGGTCACATCCACAGGCACTGAGCCGAAGCCAAGAAATAAAAGCTATAAGGATATTTATTTTATAAACAAAATGGAATATTGGATAATTAAATTTATAGGGACTGAATAATGTCATAATATAACTTATAGTATTTATAACATGATCCTGCATAAGATAATAGAGATGATTCAAGAGTTTGTTTATTTATTTTTAATTTGAAAACAATACCAAAAAATAAAGACTATTTTATTCTTTTATAAAATATTATATTGACTATATTATTCAATAAATTAAAAACTTGTTATAAATATTTTATTTAATGTAATAAAAAATAAATAACATTTTAACATTAATTTATTTTGGTAACAAAAATTAATTATATATTTTTTTATAGGAAGAAATTATATTATTAAACCAAATCTATACTATTATGTAAAAGGACAAGCCATTTTTCGTTTGTGATCACTAACCGCGAAAACTACAGAACCAATCTGTACCAAATTTTAACCACATTATCGTTATGGTTTCAGGAAGGTTTAGCAATAATAAAATTTGCTGATTTTCAATTAATTTTTTATTAAAAAACGGATAATATGTGGATAACAGTGAAGTTTAAAAACTAATCGAAAGGTGGTGAGTGCCATTCTAAGAGGTTACAAAGATGCTGTTTTATATAGAGCTTTAAATTGAGAATTAAATTTAATTATTTTCAATTAAACTGCTATTAAAAAGGCTATAAATATGTGTTGCAACATGTGGATCCCAGTGAAGTTTGAAAATTGACCCATGTGTGGTTAGCACCATACCGCAATTGAGTTTACAATCATAAACCAGGTTAAAAATTACTGCTATGAGTGAAAATATCATTGAGTAAATAGTGCTTATTAATTTCAGGCTACAATACAATATATTTATCAATAAAAAAATAAAACTTCAATTATTAGTTAAAATGATCTAAGTTCTCTGAGAGCGGGCAAAGCCCCCAGGGGGGATGCTAGTTGTATTATAAATAAGTAGGAACCTGGTAACACTGAGTGATGTAAAACTGTTATCATACAATTAATTATTGATATTGTTAGCTTTTTTCTATTCTAGTAATGAGAATTTTAATTAATTAATTTTTAAAAACTCTGTTTAATTTTATCTTTTAAATCTATATTTAATAAGATAAAACAATTAAAAACCAAAGATTTTTCATTTAATGTTTTATAAATATAAAAAGGTAAAAAGCATTTAGTTACTAACTTCATATATATATATATATATATATATATATATATTCTATTCCCAATTCATAGTATATATTATTCAAACCAACAAATTAAAATAAGTTAAAATTGCAATGAATAAAAAAATGGGCATTTTAAATTACCTCACAAGATTGTTTCGCTTCGAGAAGCTTATAAACAATATCCTGAACAGCTGATTGCAAGAATCCTGTACACACAGATTTCATATATAAATCCATGAGAGTTGTAGTAAGTGATGCTGCTCTGAACAATGTTGACGTTTCTTCTTCTTTTTCGATTTCAGCATCATTTAAAGATTTCAAGAGATCTGCTTCACGTTTTTCATGCCTGTAAATAAAAAATATTATCTATAATTCTCACCAGTGCTCGGTTCGATTATGCAACCAAACTTCTCTACATAAAATACAACTTACATGGCCAATATAATATGTTATGGTCTATCATATGCTGCAGTATAATATCCTATGTAATTAGCAATTTTGTCTCAATAAGAACCATCCTTGAGAGTACAATAACACCTCACACCATCACTTTATTGACTTTGTGAAGGGCTATGGTAGCATTGTAAGAGAGATGTATAATAAACAACTAGAATTGGGAACTCCTCCTTAACACGTTAACGGCAGAGCCGTATTGAAGCAACCCTGTTTCCCGTAACTGAATTTTTTTGTCAAAATCTGATCTTAATGCAATGCTGTGAATGTACCATAACAAATTTCTCTGATTTTTAATTTTTCACAGGAAAAAATGCCCATCGAACACCCTTCTACAACCACCATTAAAAGGGGAAATCCATTTAGGCTCTGGGAGCTAAATACTGTTAATGTTTCAAATGTCAATAAATATTATCTTTACTTTTCTTTATAATGATTGGACATATTATTTTCAATAAAAAATATGTTTAAAAATATCAATTTTCATTGATTTCAAGAGTCAAAATTGATATTTTTGTTGAAAGTGGCTTATACAAAAAATTGTATACCTACATACCTAAGAAAGGATTGAGTGAGAACAATGAACAAAGGGATTTCCTTTGGCTTTTGAAAGTTTCTTTGTAAATAATGGTTTCATTAAAATTTAATTTAAAAAATCTGGTTGCGGGATGAACAATGGTGTAAAGAGGAACCCACTTTATGAAAGAAGGCTAGGACAAGTTTAGAGTTGTTACTACAATCATTGACAAATACTGAATGAACTGAATGTGCATTAACAGGTGTCGAAGACCCATCTAGAGTCGACACCTTTGACAGCTGGTGTCAATGTGTTAACTAGTTACATAAAGATGACTGATCAATAGTAGTTTTAGTAAATAGTTTTAGATCAATTTTATTTAATTTATTCAATAAAAATAAAGAGGATTATTATAACTTTTAAATAGCCATGAAGAGAAGCATTACCTGAATATTCTGAGTAAAGAATTGGCAAGAGGGACCCTATCTAAATGGCAAACATCAGCCAGGGCTCGAACAACTTCCAATGATGGGTCTAGAATCAATTCCTGTATCGGTGAATATTCTTCTCTTGGCATGATGAGGTCGTGAAGGTAGCGAAGTCTCAATCTCAGTGAGCCCCATTCGCCCATCGGCGTCACACCAGACAGGCAGTACCAGTCCTCTACCTAGATAGATGAGAAAAAATATATATAAAGACATTCCTTGTATTCTATCATTCTAATGAAATAAATTGAAATATGAATCAAAATACAACTTAAAGAAAGGAGGAAAACTCGCTATCAGGCTGGTTAAAAGGAAAGGAGACCACCCATGCCCCATTGTGGAAAGAGAAGAATATAAATCATAAGAAATACTCAATACACCTGTACGTGTTGAAAGATACATATTGTAGTGATATTTCAGAGTCAGTATGAATTTAATTACAAAGATTTAATTTTGAATTCGGCGCCGGCGAGAGTTTGCCGCCGATCTAACTTTTCAAAACTTTTTCAAATAAATTTATTAAAATATTGTATTCTATCATTCTAATGAAATAAATTGAAAAATGAATTAAAATACGACTTAAAGAAAGGAGGAAAACTCGCTATCAGGCTGGTTAAAAGGAAAGGAAACCACCCATGCCCTATTGTGGGAAGAGAAAAATATAAATCATAAGAAATACTAAGTACACCTGTACGTGTTGAAAGATATATGGTGATATTTCGGAGTCAGTATGAATTTAATTACAAAGATTTAATTATGAATTTGGAGCGGCGAGAGTTTGCCGCCGATCTAATATTTCAAAACTTTTTCAAAAAAATTTATTAAAATATGTTGAAATAATTAAATATAATCTCCAAATAATTCTCACAATATTATAATTTAAGTTATATTTCATTTATAATGATAAGTCCTTAAGACGAAAAAAGGAAAAAGACTGTAAAGTTCTAGAACTTTCCAAGTGTGGTTAAGCATACGGTTCCTTTTGGAAGCTTCACTCTTTGCTGGGTGCATTGCATTAATTTCAAATGCAATAGATATTCAGGGATGGATGGATATTGTGGAAACAAAAAATTGTGGAATGCCGTCACCTATACTTTTAGACGAGGGCCAGGGTTAGACCTGGGTTATATAAGAACCAACTGTATAAGAAGCCACTTTATAGAAAGCATCCACTGCACGAATAATAAGTGAGAATATTAATATAATTATAATAAGAGTGTCCTTTAAAAAAAAAAAAAGAATAATTAATTCAATTTTAAAAAAGAAAAAGATTAATTAGTCAGGAAAGAGTGCAGCAAATCATGTACTTCGGCCGTAAAATTCCTGGCAGCTCTGAAACAAGTATCCTTCACTGACTGGCTTTTGGGCATAATAAAGTTTAATGTAAACAGTAATACAATATAATTATACTATTATATTATAGGAGAATATTATAAGAGAGTATTTTCCATTAAATTTCTGACAAGGAAACTGTCGTGAAGTTTTCGATCAGAGCAACACCAACCAAGCTAGAGCATGTCGAAATTTTACATTATTGAATGTGAAAAAAACGTGAAAAAGTATAGAACCAGTAGCCAAATCACATATCCATGTAAAAAAATTGAACTATTATAATATTAACTTAACTTGCTATGCGACAAAAAGAGAAAAGAAATTCCAAGTATGACTGGACTTGCATATAAAATAAACCTACTTTATGAATGAATAATATATTAAAATGCTCAATGTATTATTTATAAGAATTAAATAAAAAAATAAATTTTGGTTCTTAATATTGAAAACATTAACACTTGTAACACTGGAACGATCGATTTACTACCTCGTCTCCATTAGTCAAAGATGAAAGCTCAACGGTGACTTCAGCAATCTCTGTATCTTTAGATCTTTTTCCTTTATTGTAGACTGTTATTGTGAAAGTGATGACGTCTGGTGGTACGTCACTAAAAAAAAAAATAAAATTTCATAGAATAGAATTTATATGATCGAAGAACAACTAGAAAAATTCCAAAGAACCTTTATTAAAAATTTGTTTCCCCTGCAATTAGGAATTAATTATTTGCCATAATTATTAGTATTTCATTTTTATTTGAAGATAAGTCCTGAATAAACCTAACACCAATAGAAGCATCAAAAAATACATTGATTCCTAATTGCACTGATCCTTTGATAATATCATGCATATCTCAAATGGGTTTTCACTAATTTAGTCCAGTAAAATAAGGTACCAAAAGTACATTTTCAAGAAAAAAACTACTGAACTTTCATTCTCAACGGATCTTTATGTTTTTTGGGATGCTGAATCCATATCTGAAGTTTACTACCACAGCAGACGTCGGCTTCATACCCAAAATCACAAAAAACCGCCCCAAAATACTGGTTATTTTAGTTTTTTTACTAATAACATAAAATGAAGCTTTTATCAAAGAGTCTTCAAATATTAACTGTAGCTGGAATTATTGTTATCACCTACGAAATGAAAAAAAAACTACTCCGAAATCGGATCATTTACAGCTAAGATATGGTCTTGGGAAAAAGTGTTTAAATTAGCTAACTGGCGGTCAGTCCCACTTCTCCGCATAAACATGTTTGTTGTACTTATTTGTCTATAACTCCGAAACTATTTTTCCGATCCAAAATGTCATGTTTTCCTTCTCAAAGCTGATTAAATTTACTATTAGATCATAAATATTTAATTAATATTAAACATCATGTAACACCCAAGCTAGCATGCTAAATGTGTATATTTTGGCAAAATATGAAAATTATGACATGTTCAGTGGGCTAGCATGGGTGTTTAATATACGTTCAATATCGGGAAAATACTTTTGGAGTTATAGTGGACAAAATGCCAAAAAAACGAGGATATCGTAAAATTATGGGATGTTTAGCATTCTGGCATGTGTATTTCAAGATTCCCGAATAAAACTTCATATATAGAGTTTAATTGTAGCTTTCTTTTAGATAAACAAAAGAAATTTTGAGAAGGACAAATAATTTCGGAGTTATAGTGAAAAATGTGAAAAAAAAAAAAAAAAAACGTGGATTTCACAACAGTATGGGTTTTTAGTGTACTTTTAAGCGACGTTATGAAAACTTTATATACAATAGTCTAATAGTAAATTTAATCAGTTTTAAGATAAAAATAAAAATTTTTAATCGGATAAAAATAGTTTCTGAGTTATAGGCAAAAAAGTATGACAAACATGTTTTCATGGAGAAGTGGGATTGACCGCCAGTTGGCCAATTTCTACACTTTTTCCCAAGACCATATCTTCGCAGTAAATGATCCGTTTTCGGAGTAGTTTTGTTCATTTTGTAGGTAATAATTCCAGCTGCAATTAATATTTTATGACTTTCGAAAAAAGCTTCATTTTCATGTTATAGATAAAAATTGAAAATAATTAGTATTTTGGGTATTTGCGATTTTGGGTATTAAGCTGATGGTAGCAAACCTCAGATTCAGCATCGCAAAAAACATAAAGATTCGTTGAAAATAAAAGTTCTGTAGTTTTTTCTCCAGCAAACCCTTATTTTACTGGACTAATTCAAAACTTTTAGTAATCAAGAAAATTCTTACTCCAAAATAAATTCTTCATCCCAGAAAGGTTCTGGTCCGTTTTTCACTTTAGTCCTTGCAACTTTAACTTGATTCAAGGAAATGACACAAAATGGATTTGGCACAAATTTGTAAGGAATTCTGAAACAAAACATTTAATTTATATGAGTTCTTATAACATTAAAAAAAATAAAAATAAAAAAATTGATTAAATAAAAAATTTATAAGCATTACAGATAAAGATAAGATTAAAAACATGGAAACTTAAAATAATGGGAAAATAAGTATAAAACCATAATAGAATAAGAACATTTCTATACATGCCAAATTTAGTTCTCTCTCATACCTTTCTATTTTAACCTTCATTTTCAATTATTCGAGATAGAACAGAAGACAATCTCAATTGATAATTAACTGTGAATGAAGAAGCAAGTAAGATAGTGACTATGGTCAATGATTTAGTTTTTGAAATTTATTCTGATGTTTCAGATTTGTTAGATAAATCATTGGTTTTATGAAATATCTATAATCTCACCTACAAATATTATGGCAGAGGAAATAAATAACATTATTATGGAAAAATTAAATGGTGACAGCCAAGATCATTTCTCTATTGGTGGTGTAGTAAGCACTGATAAAGCAGTCCATTATCTGCAAGAATTTCTTTCTAAATAATCTCTATCCATCTGGATTACCAAAACATAGATTAAAATTAATAACTGGATGTTTAGTTATGCTTTTAAGTAATCTTCAACCGCCTAATCAGTGCAATAATACCATGTTAAAAATTACAGCTATGTGAGAAAATATCAATGAGAAAATAATTCTGAATTGTATGATACAATACAAGATTTTTATCGATAAAAAAATTAAACTCCAATAACCAATTAAAATTATTTCAACACTTAACTTATAGGCGGGGTTGCTAGTTATATTATATTTATAAAAAAATGTTTGTTGTTTTTAAACAATTTTCTATCTAATAGGTCTATAATAATTAATATTAACTTTATTAATCATTTGTATCTTTACATCTTTTTTATACACCATAAATTATTTTATTAATGTTTTTACATTCAAATTTAATAATTTATCAATTTTTGTTATTAAGTTAAAACCTGTATTTTATTATTATTATTACTTGTTAAAATTTAATTTAATTATTTTTTTTTTCTAATTTCATTCCTTTTCCCTTTATTATTACTGTAACTACTCACTTGTCTTGAGGTAGTGTTTTATTTTACATTACTTTATATAGCCCGGAAGAAGGACACAAATGCAGGCCAAAACGTCAACATTTCATTAAACTTTTTTTTTTTTTTAACTGACTGCATCTCTCACTACTTTCTACATAAATTATATGAACTCTTCAAGAAGAAGAAGGAAAAAAAATAAATAAATAAAATTATAGCACCTGATAAAAATCAGAAATATAAATTTTCTCCTTTTTGAAATGTTTAAATAAATTGCCAAGCTGATCAGACAATCACAAATATGCAATATTTGGTTCATAAATAACTGTGGGTTGATAGCAATCAACAAATAAAATACAAACAGCACAAAAGTAAATAATTAAAATAATATTCTTACCTATGAGCCTCAAGAATATGTAACTGAAGGCATCGTAGTTCACGTAATCTTTGTACCTTCGGAGAGCGCGTCATCTGAGCCACACACAATGGCTTGATCGCACTAATCCAATCCTAGAATCGAACAGAAGTAAAATAAGGATAATACATAACAATAATCTAGTTGTTAAAAATTAAAATTAATATTAAACCACAATTAATTCATTACCTGTGCAATATCTCCATTAGTAGCAGATAGGTAAGTTGTTGTCGCTAAGCAAGGCAACGCACGCTCGACTATTTGGAAACAATTGGGCCTCTCAAAGACACTATCATGAACTTGATACAGATAAGCGCACGATAAGTCTATCAGACCTTTTGGTTTAGTCCTCTACAGAACAATAAAATATAGATATTAAAACATTTATATAAGGATAGCTAACATTTAACTACTTTACTAGTTATTGATAATAATCTACCTTTGGATTATCATAGAACATCAAGTGGGTATCAGTTCCATCAACGATGAGAACGAAGTACATCGATTTCCATTTTTTATTTTTCTCACTTTTTTTGCTTAGGTATCCCTGCATCTTGATTCCTATAAAAATTAAATATCAAAGCAATAATACAGAAGAACTACAACTATTGTATTTGAAGGTTCCTTGAATAAAAAATTTGATGCATAGATTAAATTCAAAATTTTGCATCACTGATCATACAACTTTTTTAAATCTTTGCAATTAACTATTTCAGCAAACAATGGTGGAAAAAAAAATAGAACCAAACAGTAATTTAAGTAAATACAGTACAATCTCAATAATCCGATACCCCCAGTAAGACGTCCCTTTTGCAAGAATCCCCCTTGAACCACCACTGTCAGCGAGTGCTAGTTTAAATTAGATTCCAGTAACATAAATTAAATTAAATCTGTTAAGGTACATTCCAGAACGGTGGTGGTACATACAAATTTATAGAGATATTTAAAAAGATAAGACCACAGTGTTCTACACTAAAATCACTTGAAAAGATACTTTTAAGGCTAGCGATAGATGGATAGATAGATTTAAAAGTCTCTTTTGGAATAAAATTTCATACAAAAAACAAAAAAAAAAAAAATTTCAATAAATCATTCAGCTGTCAAATCTTTGCATCTAAAATTCAAACTTATTGATGTTTCAAAATCAAAGGAGAAAGATATAGATCTCTTATTAGAAGTTAAAAAGCTAACAAAAATTTATGAGTTTTTCAAAAACTAAAATTATGTTCATATTGTCTGTATGCAAAAACTAGGGATCTATTGATTCCAAATTTCGGTTTCTTGGTTCCATCAATCCTTGAGATAAGAATCAGTATCGAGAATCGAGGATCCAAAGTAGATTCCTAGGAACCAATTGATACCGATGACGTTAGCAATAGTTTTGTGATACCTAATTATGTTATTATTGTTAATCTATTCTTCTTCTAATGGCCAAGGCTCCTTTAAACAGAATTAAAAACAAATATCATGCAACTGCAATAAAAATTTCAGTTTATTGAAGATATTTATTCGTTATTGGATAAAGGAAGAAGTTAGTTAGCTAATTATCGTAATAATGCCACTCAGACAATAATACCATTTTATTATAATTTTTTGTCATTTTTATGGGACGATATATCCAAAATAAAAATGAAGAATAAGAAGTTTTTGAACTCTCATACTGAAGTAAAACAAATCCAGTGCATCTACAATGTTATTAATGAAAGGGCTTAGTAAAATTTTCCATCCTTTAATCAATAAATGAAACCTTGTAATGCGAATTGGTGAATAGAAATATATTATTGTACATTATCTGAATTATAATCAATAGCATGTATTACATGCTATAGATAAAATATGATACTAGCAGTTAACTAATTTATTTTTTGAATTATTGTGATTTGTTATGCTTTTTCAGCTTATTTCTGGAAATAAAAATTTATTTTTGAACCGCGGTACCAAGAATCGATTTCTCGGAACTGCAAATTGAAAAATTTTGGTACCAAAACATCACTGGTAAATACATATATTTTCTAATACATGTTTATTTAATAATGAGTTTAAATTAATAATTTAAAATGTTTTATGAAACAATTTTTGTTAAATCACGTTTCTTAAGTGAAAATAGTTGATACATGCACATACAAATGATATATATATATTTTTTTTTTACTTAGAAAAAATTTACCTTTGATCTTCTTAAGTCCAACTTGTTCTCTGCATTCCCTTAAAGTTGCATATATCTTCTCGGCATGTTGTACTTCCTTTGATTTAACAGGACCATCACTTTCAGACATTGTCTATAAAATTAATGTTTGATTGATGTAATTATTGTAAAGATAAGCATTTATGAGATTTATCAAAAATAAATCTAAGACAGAAAATACATCATTTAACTTCTTAACAAAAGTAAAGTAAAAATTGTTTTTAACAACACTGGTTATAAGGAAGAACTGATTATAACTTAACAGAATCTTCAGGCCTGGTAAATATCATCAATATGGTGGATCCATTTATAAAATTATTTATCTATTTATAAAAAAAAAAAAAAATAAATTGAGCGTACCCTACAAACTGGTTGAAGTAATGTGTGGCCTTCAACAATCTGTTCCTTACGATAGCGATTAATAACCGCATCTAAACACTCAAATGTCCTTCCACCCATCAGGTAACGCACTCCTTTTTTCTCGATTCTAAACCTCTGAATTTGATTATTGATATGAAAGAAAAGTGAATAATCGCCTGGGGAATTATCAGAAGGTCGGACAAGAAAGCTTCCAGGTCCACCTAAAACAAACATGAAAAAACTCAATTTCTCCCTGGCTGGGAAAAACAATAGATCATGGATATATCTATTTATAATCTTCTGCTTTTCCTAATTTACATATAAAATTAACAGGATCAAATTACTTAAATTAAATAAAAAAATTAATAATTATTAGAAATAAACAAAGTTGAGAGAAATTAGCGGTTTCAAACATGACTTTTTTCATTCAAACCAATATAACAACAAATGTTATACAACAAAAATATTCTCCATTACATTTCTGATAAGGGAACTGTCATCAAATTTCCTATCCAAGCATTACCTACAAAGCTAGAGTGTGTCAAAATGAATGTAAAAAAAAGTTACAACAAAAAAGGAAAAGAAGAATCCGCGTATAAAAAAATTACACTAAAAACATCCATAAATAATAAACACTCTTATTTTATTTTATTTTTTAATTTATTACTTTTAAAAATGGTATTTCCAATTATGTGAAATATAATCATAACTAAGAATCTGATATTTTCTAAATATTTCTTAGTTGATTAGAAATAGCCAAAAGTTATTTTTCAATAAGTTCAAATTAGTCAATATAGATTACATATAGACAGTTCATATCTGTAGTGGTATACTGATGTAGTGGTATCAATATATAGTGGTATGTTGATTTGATTTTTTGGTTTAGAATGTCATTTAAGAGCAATATTTCGAATTTGGATAGGTAAACAGGTCTGTGAGAAAGGAAAACCCATGAAAAATCACATGCAACGTAACAAGTGCCTTGAAGAGCTGCTACCTGAATATTCCAGAGGTAAAATGCATTTAAGACAATTATAATTGATAAATGTTCCAAATAATTTACTGATAAAAAAAATAGTTTATTACATGATATTATTAGATGTATTTAATATTTATTTATTTTATTTTTGTTGTATTCTTTTACATGTTACAAACATTATTACATTCCGATGCAATACTAGATGGTGCTCTATTTTATGACGCAGCTATGAATTTAAATGTCACTTTTAAAGAGATTTTTTGCTTCTTATTCCTTAACAGTGCAGTTATTAATATAAAACTGACAATGCTCTGAAATGTATATTTCTCCTCAAACCAATTAAAAGCAGATGAAAGGGGAAAAAACAAATTAAAACAAGTGACAAGATTTTTTTTAAAGTAAAAATAAACTTAGTCGGATATCTCATTTCTAAATGAAACTCTAGGACTTAAAAATAGGTTTACATCTTCATTATTGCAAAATTAAAAAAATCAAAACAGCCAGTATATATATAAGGTTACTCACACTTAACCAACATGTCAACAGCTTCACTTTTTGTAACAGAAGGATGAAACCAATTAAATACAGTATTTGGATCTATACTATCATCAAGATCATCAACAAGATCTCTGAAAATCATTCCTTGCTCTCCGGTCCTATGTGCTGTGACCCAGAGCCAACCATCTCCCATATCGTTATGAACGAAAAATATATCTCCTTTCTGAAAGCTAAATATAACATAGCTGAAATTAATCCGAAATTCATAAGACAAACGATTCATCAATACAATAAAAATAATAAGGTAAAAATAACTGAGTGACATAGTGTCCACTAATAACAGAGTGCTTATTTTTGTTTGGGCTTCAAGACTTGTTTACACAAGTCCTATATTGCCAATGTAGCCACTATCTAATTGTATGCCCAGTTGAATTTCCTTAACATTGTTAACATAGTTGCATACACTATATATTGTGTTGGGAAAAAGTACTTTCATTTTATATAAATGAGAGGAGGGCTTTAAATTTGCAAACCTGTAACAACCCTTATTCGATGAAGCCTACTACTGCACCTTTAAAACGTTGTACTCCATAAAACATTATACATATAAATATAGCACCTTTAATAAACTAAATCAAAAGTTATTGCACTTTGAAAACACAGATTCCAGTTAATTTTCACCATATTTTGCTTTTTTCACTACCGAAAATGGAAAAATGTATTTAAGGGTCATCGAAAATTGTGTGGTGTTTAATGTAATGAGGGCTTAAGCAAATGGCAATGTTAAAATTGGTTTGTTTGATTTCATTTAAGAATTTTTTTTTAATATGATTAATTTTTGTACTATAAAATTAGAAACTTTTTTAAAATTGAATATGTATATCTTTACAAGTATAATTTAAATAAGTTTTATCATAAGATTCTATTATTTTTTTTCCAACATCCTCAAACTATCTTGTTCTTAATTGAATTTCTTTTCAGGTGTATTTCGACTTTTGTTTCAGACTGTAGATAGGTATCTATAGTAGGCTAAAATAGCAATCTGTATGATATTGATGACATTACGAATATTATATTAAGGGTAGGGCTTTGAAGGACCCAGAAATATTTTTTTATTAGATAGATAACAACTATGAAGTATTCTTCAGAAAATGCCGAACGCGAAGAAACACAACCAGAAACAGAAGGTTCAAGTGGGGTACAGTGTATAATCATTATTAGATTTATCCTTTTTTTAGTTCTGACTTTGGTGTGTCTTTTTATATAAGTCAATCTCATGTGCCTCCATCTTAAACAGCTGTCATTGGAAATCAAATTGCAGGATAAATTGAATAATACTTAAATTTATGGTTTTATAAGAATTATATATTATTATTTTTTATGTGAGTTAGATAGAAAATAGTTTGGAATAGGAAAAGGAAGACGGACATTAGTCTACACAATGCTAATGACGTTAAAGAAGAAAAGATTTTATTCTCATATCATAAATTTTTTTATAGTTAATTTTGATTACAAAAACGTTTTTAACGGTAGATAATGGAGATTAAATATTTCCTATGTTTCATATATTTTGTTTAATGTATATTTAGTGTTTCTCATGTTTCATTGTATCCCACCCCTGGGGTACACTGTCACAAATTTGTGATTTCAGATAAATAAAAAAAATAAGTAGCTTTTAAGTATAATTTTGATATTTCAAATCTAATATGAAGGTTAAACACTATTGATTTTATGGTAAATAATTATAAGATATGGATAATAAACAATTTTTTTTTCTAAATATGAAAATTACTTTTTTGTAACACTGTTTACCAATTGATCCTAACTACAGTGGAGAAGCAATGAATGGGCCATTTCATACCAAAAATGTAAAACTAACGTTATTGAAAATGAGTAGATTAAAAATTAGTAAAAATAAAACACCAAATATTTTAAAAGCGTAAACATGCACCCATAAATATTGGATAATGTTTAAATATAATCTTGTCTACTAAATCCAGTACTTCAGGAAGAAGATTTAAATTGACCTTTGACCATAGGAAAATTCTAAATAGCATACAATATGTCACTATAAAGATGTTTTTTATATACAGTCAGTCCCAAAAGTATTCGTACACCTCCATTTTTCAAAAAAGAAACACATAATTGTGAATAAGGTTTGTAAAAAAAAAAAAAAAAAAAAAAAAAATCACTACTATTTAAACAAATAACAGTTTTAATTATGAACATATTTTCAAATTTTTTAGGAACAATAACGAGTGAAAAACAACAATAAACTTTGTAAAATGTCAAAAACAGAGTAACCAAAAGTATTCGTACACTATCAATTTTTAACAAACAATTTTATTTTTAACATTTAATTTTATTAATTAATATTTTGTTGGACCTCCTCTGGAGCATATTATGCACCTGAGCCTTTTTGGCATGGAAAACACAAGCTTCTCTGTCACTGACATGGGTATGTTGTTCCATTCTTCTTGAAGCACTCTCTTGAGTGATTCCACGTTTCGAATATCATAAGTAGAAATTCTTTTTTTCAAATGTTCCCACAGATGTTCGATGGGATTAACATCTGGAGACTGGGGAGGAGTTTGCAGCCACTTTGGAGTGTTGTACAGTATCCACATCTTTGTTTTCCAGGCAGTGTGTTTTGGGTCATTGTCTTGTTGAAAGACAAAATTATTTCTAATCCCCATCTTTTCCGCACTTACACACAAATTACGTTTTAAAATGTCCACATAACGATTAGCATCCATTATTCCATCAATGAATTCTAGATTTCCAACCCCACTGGCAGACATGCAACTCCAAACCATAAGAGAGCGGCCACCATGCTTTACAGTAGGAGTTAAATTTTTCATTTGTAGCTCAGTATTTTTTTTCCTCCACACTTTTTTGGGTCCATGAGACCCAAAAGTCTCAAATTTGCTTTCGTCAGTAAAAATTACTCGCTTCCAATAGTCCTGAAGAGTGGTTTTGGAATGACTTTGCGAATAAAAGCCTCTTATTTTTATTTACATCACTGATGAAAGGTTTCTTCCGTGGATTTCTTCCATTGAAACCGTGTCTGTACAAACACCTCCTAACTGTGTATTTGTGCACTGACAGTCCGAGGTCATTCTGCAGTTCCCCCGCTAATTTTAATGCACTTATATTAGGGTTTATTTTAATTTTTCTAACCAAAAGTCTCTCAGCATGGTCATTTAATTTTCTGGGGCGGCCTATTCGTGGTTTAGAAATTAGTGATTTAGTGTCACCATACCTGTTAATGACTGAAGAAATTGTGGTGTGGCTCCTATTAACAATTTTCGCAATTTCTCTCAGAGAGCGGCACTTGTTATGAAGCTTGATGACTATTGCACATTCACCGACTATTAACTCACGCCCCTTACGCCCCATTTTAATTTTTTCACTAGATTCTAAAATGAATGCGTGTATAATAAAGCCTAGAGGTGGACTGGAGGAAAGAATTGTTACTTTTACTGATAAGATCATAGTGGAATTAGAGGTCAAAGTTGACTGTACGAATACTTATGGGTAACCTATTTTTCCTATTTTTATATGATTAGTGTTTTTATTTCTTGTTGGTATTTAATTTAAATTTCGAAAATATGTTTTTTCAAAGGTTATTTATTTGTTCTAAGAGTTCTGAACTTAAATTAATTTTCCCCCCAATTCTTTTAACGAATCTATCCTGTTTTTATTAAAAAATGAGAGTGTACGAATACTTTTGGGATTGACTGTATATATATAAAAAAAAAAAAAATGCATTTAAACACACAAAAATTATATTACAGATTAATATATGATAATATTATAATTATATGATAATATTATTAAAGTTTTTAAAAACTATTCCAACCAACAAAAATAATACTTTAATGAATTAGGCTAAACAGAAATTCACAACAGACTATTTCCAGAACATTAGAATAGCAAGACGTAAACAATATTTGTTTTTTTTAATTGTAATGCTTATGATAGACCAATAACGGTTATTTTCAATTTTAAATATAAATTCAGATATCACCAAGAATCATCTCTTTCAACCCACTCACTGATTGCTGGCTCATCTGACTCAAGCAACTTTCCATCAATATAGCGATGATATATAAATGAGTAATAATCGAGTAAAACATTTAGAAAAAAAAATCTCAAAACAATTAAGAGTAATAAAACTTAATAATCAGTACAAACAAATCTTCATTACATTTGTTTGTTAAAAGTTTATCTTTAAAGTAATACAGTAAGTCTTCATAGTTCCAAAAATAAATCGACAAGACATTTAAAACTTAATGATACAAGTGTAAAATAACTGAAATATTAACTACCTTCAAATAATTATAAATTAGATCAATGTAAAAAACAATTGAACAACCAATCCCTGTCCCAAACAGGATAAATGTTCTACTGCAAACTTGTTAGAAAAAGTATAAAAAAAATTAGGAAAAAGATATACAAGTAATAAATTACTACTGCACTCTTAAGGATTACTTCGTAGATCTGAATTATCTAATAAAATCAAACATTTGATAAGCATTGTTTATAAGGTAAATAAGAAGATACCTCAGTTCGTCAGTATCTGGCATTTTGGTGTAAGGCAGAATAGCTACGACTCTTTTCTTGTCATTAACTGGTTCGGGTGGTGGCACAGGATGTACAAGCCTTTCCCTCTTCAGAAGATCTGAGCAGTTGGTATAATATCCAATAAGATCAGAGAGAGAATAAAACTGTCTTCCACCGATATAGAAATCACCACAAACTGCAGTGATTCTTCAGAAAAAAACAATACATTTAAGAAATGAATCTATTGAAATTAAAACAGATCATAAAAACATTTTGAATAAAACATACCGGAAATGATTTATGCCAGTTTTCCCTAAGTAGGATAGTACATATGAACCAGGCTTTCTATCACTCTCCCTCACTAAGTAACTTCCCATTTTAGCAGCTTGACATAATCTTTCTTCTGATGTGTAGCGATCCAACCTTCCATGGTACCACCTGAAAGTTGAACATTTGTCAGCTGCAAACAACTAATTCAATCTTCATAATAACCTTTGTCACATTTTGTGTAGTATATTAAAATATGAGATCTAGAGAAATGAAAAAGAATGACAAAATACTTTGTGAATAAACACTTCTTAAAATATCAAATTAAACATCAACTCTTATCTCACTTCAAGATATAATCAATGCCAACAAATCATATTTTGATTACTGACCATTCTTGTTAGTTATAAAATATTAATTTTATATTATAACAAGTTGTGTCAAGTATCGAATGTTTGTCAACTAACTGTGTCTCAGGCGGAGCGTTCGGTACAGTTTCATTTCCGACAATTTCTTCTGGGTCGGCCATAAAAGGATCGAATTCGTCAGCTATTGCTCCATCGTGCCCTTCTTCACTGCCGGTACTCGGAGAGCCATGTAATTTTTCTTTAGGCATGACGCTGACACCGCAACCACCACGGATAAACTCTGCCATGTTCGTCTCCTAGTATCACATAGCCATAGCGATAAGAGGAGTGAATGGGCCTAGTCATCAAGTACCACAACTTTAACACTGAATGGTCACATTTGCCCCAAGCAACAGCAGATGTCAGCACAGTTGAATCAATGCAGCCACATATTTCTTATCTTCCTCCATTTTTTAAAACGATATCGCAACCAATTCAAATTTTAATTGACATCTTCCATTAGTGTTTTGTAGAATATTTCATCTAAAGACTTAGAACAATCTTAAATAATATATTTACATTAGTTGACCGCTTCAAGAAATAAAATTAACGATTCCCGTAACCAAAACCATTGCAATTGAATAGTGAGCGTAAAATAGTAAATTAAAATTCTTTTAAATATTTCTTAATTCTTAAGGAGCGAAGTTTTACTTTAAGTTTTTAAAATCTCAATTCTCAAGAAGATTATTCAGAATACGTCATAGCCATTGTCCCGTCGCAAGATTCGGGAAATCCGTGTTCAATCGCTATGTATATATATTTAAAAATTAAGTAGTATTAAGGAAATAATTAAAAAGTAAATAAAAAAAAACTAGAATGTTGAACGTTTTGATGACCATGTCATCCAATTAATTTAAATTGCAATTTTTAAAATTTCATGACCTTATGGGCTTTGTAAATAAAAACAATTGATAATAAAGATAATACGGTTGGCTGTAGAATAATTTATGCTGAAATAGTCTGGGATGCAGTCTGGTAGTAAAAAGAAATATAACCAAGTTAAAAAGCTTAATGGACTGCCAACATTTTGGCATGCATCAGGGATCTTATTCAGAGTTATTAATAATAAAAAATAAATATAATGTAACGAAGAAAGGTAAATAAATGGTAATATTTTTCTATTTATTTAAATTATTACCCACTTTCGTCACATTAAGTTTATTTGTTATTTATAGCCCTGAAGGTGGCCTGCAATGCTGGCCAAAACGTCGGTACTCCCTCAAAAGCTTTGTTGTGTGAGTGTATTTGTTTACAATCTGACTAGCATCCCTGACTATCTTATCCATCAATTTAGTTAAGGAAGTTTTTCTCATTCTATATACAGTGAATATTTTTTTTTTTTTTTTTCCGACGGTCGCGCTAATTGACCATTCTACATTTAAAGTAGAGTTTATCTACAAAATATTACCTATGATAATAATATTTTAAAATATGTTTATGTCTGAAAATAATAAAAAATAAATTTGGAACCAGATAAATTTTTATTTACAATATTACAGTCAAATATAATTATTTGCAGGTTTAAAATGGTTATTTTTATGATCAATTATTTTAAATACATTTTTTTGATCCCCTGGCTACCCCCCCCCCCTCCTCAGATCCATCACTACCCTCAAAATAGGTTTCTGTATCATGAACTAAAAACATTTTCTATTTCCTCTCCACTCAATTCCAAGTTTTTATTCGTATTTCAGGTTCTTTTTTCTGCCTCGTCTAGTTCTGCAAAATTCGAGGAATATATTCCAACTTTATAGGTTTCCACCCAATCAAAACATTCCGTATAATTAATACTTCACTGACTAAGATAAAAAAAAGTATAAATGCAAAATAATCCTACTCACATTGTATTAATCCATCAGATTGCCGATAAAGGGACGAGAAAAAACCAAAACGAGAGCGGTCGCTTTTTGTACTTTGTGCAACTCTGATGACATTCACTGATTAAATATGTTCCAAGATATTACTTATCCTATCGCAGTGGAAAATTACAGGGGGTAATTAGATGAGTCACTCGAGGGATAGCTAAAGCCAATTTCCCGCTAAGCTCACCGGAAGCAAGATAGACAGAAAACAAGCCGGGTGTTGTACAAAACACAACGGCGCGACCGATGGAGGGTTAATTAGGTTTTTCATCGATGAGTCACGATCATTTTATGTGAAAACATGGAAAATATAAAGTAAACAGCGATCCATCCACCTTAATGATTCCAGAACCATAAAAGTTCCTGATAGTGGAATAATAGGGTGCAGTGCATTTAACAACTCTTCCTAGGATACAAATAATTAGTCTGATTAAAAGAGCTAATAAATAATAACTTAATTAATAACAAAGACTAAAAGCAAACCTCCAATTATCTAGCGTCTACTAGTTTTAGTGTAAGAGAGTACACTTTAAGCTACTGCAATGGCAAGTGAGGATGGAAAGTCTGATAATTGTTATATGTAAAGGTACTAACTTTAAATAACCTGTACATAATATGAGATCAATTTAAGGTATTCTTCATTTCTATGAATCAATTTCCAAGAACAAAAAAAACTATCATAGCTAGACAAAATAATATATATATATATATATATATATATATATATATATATATATATATATATATATATATATATATATATAAGACTATAATAAATAGAAAATCGGATTACAATCTTTAAGCCTTTAGGACAATGCCCCATGCATTTATCAAAGTCCTTGATAGTTGAAAAACCGAATAAACCGATCTTAAAAATTATTAACTCACAACTTAGTTTAGTTACTTATATGTATGTAATCAAACCGCTTACAGGAGGAGGGGAAATCTCCGGGGCCCGGTCTCTTGGAGGACCTGTGCTAAGGTGATCTCTCACAAGTGTTACTTTACATAAACGATTCTAAGGTGATTTGAAGCATTAGGAAATTAATCCAACATTGTAGTTAATTTAAAAAAGGATTTTGTATTTTTTAATGATGTTGGGAGGGGAGAAGGCGGTTAGGGGGTCCGGGCAAATATTTTTGCCCCGGGGCCCGGGTCGGCCTTGTATGTAATTAAGTTGTAGAACATTAACAGTACTGTATATATTACAAATTTGAATGCTACAGATGTTGCAGCACCAGCACGAGTGTGGTACCTGGCCTCACTTTGTAGTAACAGCGGTTCCAACAGCATTTAGGGCACTGGTCCTCTACCTCATTCGGGTGCAGCAGTATTCTCTACAGCATACAGGTTTGTTAATTATACAGTAGTACTGTAAGTACTAATCTCGGTCCACTTCCTGCAATCAGACTAGCACTCGGATTTCTAGTCACCAAAAATGGCACTAAGGGTGTGATGATACTCTGGCATGTTGGATTATCACTGGTGAGTAGTGAAAGGAGTACTCTGTGTCTTAAGGCTAAATATACCCCTTTCAGTCAAGCGTTGGAAACAGAAGAATTTATTTCCGCAATTTCTCCGGAACGGAATGTCCGATTTTCAATCTGTAAAATTCTTTGGGTATTTGGTAAACACAGAATTCACGCTACGAAGCGTTTTTTTCTATAAATTCAATAATTAAGAAAATAGAACGTAAAAATAGGTGTTAAATATATATTTTTAAAAATATGAGGTTATAATCAGGTGTAGAAACGTTTTTTGAAACGAATGACATATTTCAACTAATCATAGCATGCATATTGCGATCGTAATGTGAAAAATACGAATTTTGTTTACAACCGGATGGAATTGGGCCAACGGCTGAGACGGTCTCTTCCTTACCGAAATCACTCTCACATAGGTATTCCTCGATTTGTGAAGAGCTAAGGAAATATTGTATGATTTTGTTTTCTTGTTATTATTATTTTTTATGTGTTGTTAGATTCAGTCTATTAACAATTTATCATTTTTTGAAGTAAGAATAAGGCAATTAAAATAAATTTTTCGAATTGACAAAAGCTGAATTAAAGTTTTAATATATATTTTGATGAATTTATCAAATGTGTTATTTGTCTATTTATAACCAAATTATAAAAATTAAATTTTGTTTATGCAATCCTTATTTTATTGCGGTATCTATACCAAACACTGGCCCTTTTCAATGACTAATTATTAGGGACAAACAGGCCTAGTTACAGTAATTTGTAAACTTTTATTTTCACTTGAAGCGTTTGACGGTCCAACAGATTGAATGCCAACCATGATAATTACAATTTCAACAAAAAAAAAAACTATTACTGTAATGTGTTGTACTCTAATTTGAAGATCAATCAAAAATTCGAAAAATCATGAACTGATAATAGCTGCGTAGCTGTTATAGTTGTGATAAATATGTCTTTTTATAAAGTCAACAAAGGAGTCATTGTCTATTTATTTTCAAATAGAGAAAAAGATTCGTTTACTTACTGCAGGAAATTACACTGACCCTTCTCACCTGCAAAGTATTAGGGACAGATAACATAAAATAGTCTAAATTAATTTCATATAGTTATCTAAGCGATAGGTATTTAGGTAACTATAATATGTTACCTATGTATCAATATGTATAACCTATAAGTAACTATAATATGCTACCTATGTATCAATATGTATAACCTATATAGACTAAAGTAACTATAGATATAAATATAATAATTTAGTTGGCATGTCGGTATATGAAATCAAGCCCATAGTATAGAAACCAGGTAAAAGATATTCGGGAAAACCCAGTAACAATTGAAAATATTACCTGTTCAGACCAAATTGTATTTTTGTTCAATTTCTATCGTTGTAAAGATGGAGCATAACGAAGAAGAACAATTTATTGGACGTAGAAATTTACATAGAAATAGATCTAAATCCAAAAAGAATTTCCACCTATCTGCTAGACGAAGAAGAACTGCACTAAAAAGAAGAGATAATGATAATGATATAAAGTAAGTACCCACATAATATTTATTATAATGTAATCTGAATGTATAGTGTTGTCGGTTCGCTGAGTTGTGAAAATTCGACTTTGTATGAATACTTTTGTACTAATTGTCCGTAAACATCGTAAATATAATCAAAAAACGAAAAAAAAATAAATAAAATGAACATCATTAAAATGGCTAACCTCTTGGAAATGTTTTAGAATTATCGTACTATAAAGAGTTGGGCAAAATTAATCTAAAAAATCGACTGAAATATTTAAATTCCAAGAAGTTAGTTGTCAAATATTTAGTTGTTTATTTATTTTATCCCCCCAATTCTGCTATATAGTAATTTCATTGTTCCCAAGGCTCGTGTATATGAACGGTTTCTTTTCATTCGGTACATCAACAATCCTGATTCTTTGTTGTTGTTTTTTTCAATTGAAAACGGAGAAAATGATTATATTCAAATGAAAAGATGATGATATTCCTTGGAAATGGACTGGTCAGGCTTCAAGTACTTTTGCAATAATGTGTTCTACACTACTTTAATAAATAAAAAATATGAAAAAGCGTTTGATAAATGCAAGAAATGAGAGGACAGTCCATTTATTTCCAAATAAATAAAAATAATTTCTTTAGCTACTGCTGGAAATCACATACTATCTAGCCTTTTTCACCGGCTAAGTATTTGATACAAACAGTCCAAATAAAATTCATTTAGTTTCTGCGAGAAAACAAAAAAAAAAAAAAAAAAAAAAAAAAAAAAAAAAAAAGCAAGCAGACGCGATTAGTAAGCCAACTAACAAAGAAAAGGAAACAATCGCTCTAAATATGATCCTAAAACGATGTTCTACAATTCATGGTTATTGACAATTCCATGGAACTTCAAACTGATCTAATGCTGCAGATAACTCAATCAATTTGCCTTTTATTTAGATTTGGTTCTTCCTTTTTTGTATGTAGACACACCTTGAATGGCATTTGTTTTATTATTATTATTATTATATATACCATGATTCATTTTTTCTTCAACTTTAGTTCCTTAGTTTTGTATATAGATAGACACCTAAATCACATATATTTTCTGTTTGAATGGCATAAAAACCACGGTTCTTATGGCTTATAAAAGAAAAAAAAAAAAAAAATGAGAAACCAGCACAGACACCTCTTTGTGGTATTTCTCGGGTTGTGATAAAAGCTGTACAACAAATTTACTGTTTTATATTTTAAAATCATAGTCAAAGCACAAGTGATTTCATAAGTTTTCATCTGTGGTTAGCCTGAAATGTGGCGCAATACAATAATGAATTAATTACCGACGGTCATTAATTCTTAATTTTTTTTTTTAAATTTTCTCCAACAGTTTTATTTAGGGAGGCAGTTTTCGTTTTGCTGCACGCGCCTTTTTTTTCGATCATAAGGGTTTACAAGAACATTCATAACTAGCAGTTTAATTACCTATCATTCCTATTATTACCTATCATTTTCGTTCACCAGCTATGGAGTACGGAGCCGAAAATGAGGAAGTAGCTATTCGACAATTTAAAGAAAAGACCGGACTGAAAGTGGAACCTTGTGGACTTTTCGTTCACTGCACATATGGCTTCCTTGGTGCATCCCCAGATGGTTTGATTGGAACAGACTCTATAATCGAAGTGAAGTATCCTAAATCCGCTCATAATATGACAATTAGTGGAGCCTGCCTGAAACTTAAATATTTTAATATAGAAAATAATGTAATGTACTGCAACTAAAAAAAAACAGCGATTATTACTTACAAGTTCAGGGCCAACTCCAAATTTCAGGTAGGAACAAGTGCTATTTTGTAGTGTGGACTTCTAAAGATATGCTGTATGAAATTATACACCGAGACGATGATTTTTGGAAAACGAAAATGCTTAGAAAATTAATATTTTGCTATAAGGAGGTGATTCTCCTGAATGATTAGATCCCAGGTTGGTGAGGTCATTGCCTATTAGGGAACCCGACATTTCTAAGCTGTGATGTGCAATATAGCTGTTTATAGATGGTGTATATATATATATGGTGTGTGTGTGTGTGTGTGTGTGTGTGTGTGTGTGTGTGTGTGTGTGTGTGTGTGTGTGTGTGTGTGTGTGTGTGTGTGTGTGTGTGTGCGTTTGTGTGTGCGTTGTGTTTTGTGTGCGTGTGTGTGTGTGTGCGCGTGTGCGCGTGTGCGCGTGTGCGCGTGTGCGCGTGTGTGCGTGTGTGTGTGTGTGTGTGTGTGTGTGTGTATACTAACAATAATTTAATTTTATATATGTTTTTATAAAATATTCTCATTTTTGATTGATTTGTTGTATTCTCTGTTTTGTCCATTTGTTTTTTTTAAGAACTATACCCAAACACACCTGGAATCCTGACACTCTAATTCTTCTCCTACTCTAATTTATAGAATATCTATACTTAAAAAAAAAAAAAAAAATAATAAATATATATAATATATATATATATATTATATATATATATATATTTAATTATTTACAGAAAAGAATATTCTTGCCAGATCTCGAATTATTTATTGATTTTTTTTTTTTTTTTTTCAAAAGAGTTCAAATATACGTATTGAATGAAGATTAAATTCAAAAGAGGATTTGCATAAAAGTTTTAGTTCCTGCAACAACTAACATTTGGGCTTAAAATTATTTACTGTTTTAATATTAGAATCAAAAAGCTTTAGTCCTTTTGTTGATTCCATACAAAATTGATTAGTTCAAAAATGATAAAATTTGCTACAAGATCATAATATTGTATAGATTAGAAATCTGATGAATTCTATTATATAGAAAATTTTTACAATGTAATGTAATGTAGGTACATGTTTTGTCGTCAACTTAAATTATTATTATATTTGTTATTTTAATTGTATTATATTTTTTTATAAATAATTGTCATGGATCGAATAAAACAGATCTTATCGGTAAAAGTAAAATTATACTTAATTATAGACTTACGTAGACCAATAAAAACGTTTTCTATTTTAATTCTATGGTGAAGTAGTTAGTCCAGGACTCTTATTTTCCAAATAATTTCTATTTACATTATGAAGTTTTAATGAATAATTAGGTTAATTTTAGGTTTTTAGCAATGTAAAATATAAATATTATGTTCTCCTAATATGTATGTTGTTTTTTACTTTGAAATTCTTAGTAGATACGAAAGAAACTTGATAATCAAATTTTATAAATATCAGCTGTTACATTCTATATTTTAAATGTGTTTTGAAGTTGAAGGGTTCAATGAAACAGTACTTAGGAATTCATAAATTATTAATAGTTATATATTTCTTAGTTAACTGTTATCAATAAAATTAAAAATTTCACTTGTATAAATAAACAGTAATAGTTTACTTATATTGAATTATTTGTAATCTCTATTTATTTATCTTTTTATAATTATATGTTTTATTTTTTTTAATCGATCCACTTATTTGACGTAAAACTGTTGTGATAAAAGTATAGTTGACTGGTATGATGAATGGAGAAGAAGATGATCAGGGATGCAGTCAAAGAGGAACACCACGTCTAAGAAAAAATTCTAAGAATTTCCTCAAAGTTCCTCTTTGACTTGTATTCCTGATCATCTTCTTCTCCATAACTGTTGTATTCAGTGAAAAGAAAATCAAGTTTGATTTTGCTTTTAAAAAAATATAAGTTTACAGATTGTTGTAAACATAATTAACATGAGGATTTGAAATTTTTATTTTTTTAATAGGAAACTAGTTGGTTCCTTTTGTGATTTTTAAATTTCAGTGGTCCTTCTGGTCACTGCACTCATTTTATATACAGCAAGTGGGAAATTACACCATTCGGTTTCTGTTGTGCTTCATTCTATAGGGGTCTTATGTCTAAACAGGCCAACTTTTTCTCTCAATTAGTGACAGGTATATAGAGTATAACAAAATATAAAAAAATGAAACTTCAAAAGGAGTGCTGTGGTGGGACTTCCCACCGGAAATATACGGAATGAATGTGGTGATAGACCAAAAAAGACCACCCTGTTCTATGATATATAAATAATATATGAAATTTTGATTGAATTTTGAAGTAGGCTATGTAAATATCTATTGGATAAATTGCAGTTGTTACTAGACAACGATTTGATGAACGTAGTAGTAGAAAAAACACTAGATTTTTAGTTAGTTTGAATCTTAGATAATTTTATTTTTTATATTCAAATACAATCTTTTATTCATTTAAATATTCTTATAAAATTAAAATCAAAATTTATAACTTAAGAAATATAAAAACAATACAAAATGATATTCTGTTCGATAAATCACGAAGGAAGAAAAATGTTTTGATCCTTTGAATGTTTCATTTTTGAATTTTTCGCTTATAACTCGAAAACGGTGCGTTCTATTGAAAAAGTTTTTATCATAAAATTTTAAATTACAATAGTACAAACTTGTAGCAACTTTAATAAGCTTTAATTTTGTACTAAAAAACTTTTTTAATAAAACCATTTTCGAGTTATAAGCGGAAAACTTAAAAAAAGGATGTTGGTTTATCCACTATTGGGGAGACTTTAGATCGGTAGCTGACTGGGAGCTAGGTCCTCACAGCCCTTCCCCCACTACTACAACAGCAGGTAGCTTACTAATCTAATCACCCGCTATTGTTATATCGTATTTTTCAAATTACGATCAACCTATGCAACCAAAAATGAATCTGTTTGCATAATTGTGTTCAATTGACTTATGTCCAAGTGATTATAACCAGCTTTTTTTTAAAAAATCAATAGTTCGCCAGATAATTTTTTTAAATTCTAAAATAATTGACAAAAAAAAATTCGGAAAACGTAGCGTGAATTTAATGGGATTTTTATTACTAAATCCTTTTACAGATCTAATATTGATGATTCTGTTCACAAATGAGAGCGAAAATAAATTCGCCCCAAAAGTGCTGCCATCTCTTGAAAAAAAATCTTACTAAAAATCGGGATGTTTAGCCTTAATGTGCCTTGTTATAGGCGTTATGTTAGTCAGCTTGTTTCTTTCAACTTATTCCTATCTAGTACTTTTGAGGCATAGGTGGCAGTGGTGGGAAGCTAATATAGTGTGGTCAACTTCCTGAGCATCCTCCTAGGAAGAATGTAATTGGTCAGGTGGTAGGGTTGTTAGGGTTCTATCATTGATTCCCTTTTTTCCCATTCCCCATCAAAGCTATAAATGATGGGTGTAGTACAGGATTTCCTTTCACCGGAACCCACGGCTTTCAAAAAATAAAACAAATTATTATCTTGATTTTGGATTTGAATCTGGATCTAGTTATTGAGGGCAGAATATCTTAATATAAAAACAAAGCCATATTTTTCTTCATTCTTCCTTTTATAGTATCAGATGCAGCCTAGCTTTCTTTGTCACCACCCAGATACAAGAGACTTCTTACTCCTTTCTGCCAATTTACTCCGTTTTCATTAGTTTTTTTTTTTTTTTTTTTTTTTTTTTTTAAGGAGTGGGTCCCATCGCAGTTCAGCAAACTTTCCTCCAGTGAACTTTAAACACCGAAAATAGTCTGAATCTTACAGGGTTCTATGATTGAAAAATACGCAAGAGTAATTTTTCTATCACGACATAACTATTTACTTTTTAAACTATTAATTTTGCTGCTACAAAATACAAAACATAGTAGTATGGTTATGTCTAAATTCAGTAATGGATTCATCCTTCATTAAATTGCTCAAGACCAGTTGGTTCATTTGAGTTGTGGTTGTGGAAACTTGCCAGTTTATTTACACAATATCTATTTTAAGACGTCTTTCGATTGATATATAAAAAAAAAAAAAAAGAAGTTCGATAAAGGAAAAGACGATTCTGTGCATTCATGGATATGTGTTTCTAATTTAGTACAACAATGGTGCTACAACAATCGTATCGATGCGGCTCAATATCTTCAGACTTCATTAATGTAAACCTGACAAAGGTTTAAAACTTTGTTATGGATTCTGATTCACAGAAGTCGAAATTTGTTAATGTTTCGAAACCTAATTACATAAAAGATATTAAATTAAGTTGTCAGTGAATAATTACCTAGATGATTAGTTTACCTGGGTTTGTCAACTATCAAGGACTTTGATAAGAAAAGCATGGGGCAGTGTCCTAGAGGTTCAAAGACTGTTATCCGAGTTTCTATTTATAGTCTGTTCTAGCCGGAGTGTTTTTTTTTTAAATATTCTTTTCTTTGCCTTGCTATGATAGTTATTTGTTTTCTGTGAAATTGATTTACAGAAATGAAGTATACCTTGAATTGATCCCATATTATGTACAGAGTATTTAAAGTTAGTAAGTTTTCATATAACAGTTATCAGGCTTTCCATCCTCATTTGTCATTTCTTCATAGTAATAACTTGAAGTGCACTCTATGCAATAAAACTGGTAGACGTCAGATAATTGGAGGTTTGCTTTTAGACTCTTTTATTAATTTAGTTATTTAATAGCTCTTTTAATCAAATTAATTATTTGTATCCTAGGAAATGTTTTTGAATGCACTGCAGCATCTTATTCCACTATCATATCTACCAACCCATCATTAAGTAATCCAAACAAACGAAGGAAAAATGTGAAAAGGAGCAAATATATTGAACTCTTAGAAGGTAGGCTTCTGTCAGAGATGTCTAAGTTTAAGCTCTTATCAAGGTTTATAATCTTTTATTAAATTTTAGTTTCCAAAAATCGAACCAGTGAAAGGAGAGCTAGAGTAAAAACTTTAAATGCTCGTAGTTGGTCTAAATTGAATGAGTTTGAAGATATTATCAACGAACCTTCAATTGAAGTTATTCCTGAAGTTGAACATGACCTTGATGGAAAAACAATTGAACTATTGGAAAATCAAGAATCAGTGGAGACTCTTTCGGAACTCCAAAATGAGCCTGAGAAAGAGTATGTGATTTTTTGCTACAATTCTAAGAATTACATGCTTACTTGTTTCAATGGTAATTAATTTTGAATTTAGGTTGTTTATTGAAAATGTAACTTAGCATTATTTTATTTTTATTTTCTTCTGATTATATTAGTGTTGACAAATTTCTTTTGATTGGTTTTTCAACTATGGAGAAAGAATACTTATAAAATGTATAATGGAGGTGTTTTTGTGTGCAAAACCTGAAAATTCACTTTCAATTAATTGTTGCAAAATTAAAAAAATTAAAGTTGGCTGGTAAAGAAATTTTAAAATTGATCTTTTGTTTGAATAATTGGGATTATTAGAAAGTAATCATGTATTTATACTTAATTGGAATAGATGGCTAGTATAATGTTTTATTTTTAGGGCTAAAGGTAGTTCAGTCTACACAAGGCTTTCGAAGAAGAACAAAGAAAAGTTGACAAGATCGAAATTGCTGGATCTAGACAGTTCCAGTAAAGAAAAAAGTTTTAACTCATCTTTAGTCAGCTATGTAGAACTTTGTGTAAGTTTGTATTTCATAATATATATTTAAAATATTTGTTATTATTATATTAACATTTCAAGTATTATGAACCAGTTTAGTTGGATGTTTGACCTGTTGTGTTATTTACATTCTCCCTCGTGTGATCAGAATATTCTGGCTGACACTGATTGATTTCCAATCAATCATTAATTGTCAGTTAATGTTTATTAATTTTTTGAGGAGCTATAGTTATTTTAATATATGGACTATTTCCGGCTATATGGTAAATTTTCCTAGAAACAGATTGTAAATATATTTATTTTTTTATTTAGGAATAGAATTATTATAATAGTACTTATTTTGGGCAAATTTGTAAATTTAAATTACCAAATGTACCTAATGTTTATTTTTTTGGATGTTTTGTGTGATTTTAGCACTTTTACCCTGGGCTGAAGGGATGTATGATAGTGATTGAATATTGGTTCTTGATAACCAATGTTTGTCTCATGGTATTTGAAACCATTTTTATTGTTTAATTAATGTCTCTACATTGATTTCCAAGTAATTGGACTTGGTTCTTTCACATACTTAATAATGTTTTTATTTTAATTTTTTGATAACAGGAGTTTTTTTTTTCCACAAAGAGCCTCAAGATTATCAATCGTTAAATGCATTACTAATCTCAAGAGACTACTTGAACAAACTTCTTGATGTGTTCCATTGCAGATCTACTAGAGCTTTGTCTTGGTGCTCTCTGTGTATTCCATCCTGATTTAAATTATATTAAAATTGTAAATTTGTCATGTATGTTAGGTTTTGTAGGGATATGAAGAATTATATTTAAATCTGTCCAAAACTTATTTAAAATTCTCTTTAAATAAGTTAAATTAATAAATAATACATTTGTCTTACGGTCAACTAACAGTTTTCCAAAGAGGCCTTTATAATAAATTTGAGTTAATTTATTAATAATTAATAATTTTGATTAAAAAATTCATTGTTTTCTTTACAAAAAGTTCTAAAGACTGAAGTCAAATTAATGCTTTAGAAGCATATATAAAACGCTTCATTCCAAATTTTTTCCAATGAAAACTAAATAAAATCAATATCAGTAATGTTTAAGTATGTTTGTTATTATTAACATTGTTGTGCATATTTCTCCTTATGATATATTTTCCATTAAATTACATGTTTCGGAAAAAATTCTTCCCATATTCAGGTTTCACTAAAATAGAACTTTTTCTTACAACTCATTACTTAAACATATTCAAATTAAAAATTTATTTGATTAAAATTATTACCTATTTTACTGTGTACATCACATTGTCAGTGGTTAAATTGCTGCTATAACTCATACTGCTTTATAGTACAATAAATTACTATGAGCACACATGCTACTTTTTTGGACATTTCTAAGCATCTAAATTATTTTTTTATTTAAATTAATTTTACTTAAATTTTTCATCTAACATTGTTACTAATATTTATTTTTTTAATTTCTTTAATTAATAAATTTTAAGTAGTTTTACTTTTTTTTTTTTTTTTTTTTTTTTTTTTTTAATTTTTTAAATGATTTAGAAATTGAAACTAATATAAATCACATTTTCCAAATTTTTTCAGTAAAAATTAAATAATTTTTTTTTTTTAAGCAAACTTTTAATTAAACATTTTTTATTGATTTAAAATAGGTATGCGTATTTATCATTCTGATAGTATCAAAAATAATAAAATTACCCTCATATTCTCTGTCACTGGCGTGTAAAGTCATTGGGTTTAATAATGATCGACTTCCAAAAAAAGTAATCAGTTTTGAGCCGTCAGGTAAACGACCGAGGGATAGACCCAGACAAAGATGGGAGGATTGAGTCAGGGCCAACCTGGGGGATTTGGGTTTTAGAGGAGTGGGTTGGAGGGTGGTGTGTGGTTGATGGTTGGTGGTGTCGACATCGAACCTTTGGGTTCGCTAAGCCTTAATTTATTTTATATCCAGTCACTATTATTTTCATAACATTCCTATCCTTTTTTTCACAAATAAAAATATCATTATACTACCATTCTCCTTATCTATGTCTCGGTAAAAAAAAAAATTACAAAACCTTTGTAATACACTTAAAGATTCATTTCATATTCTCCAAATTTCCCCATGCCTTCAATTCTTAACTGTAATTTCTCCTATACTGAAGAAACAATATATGGATGTTCTTAAACTCCCGTACATCCAGCCATATAATATCTTTTCCTCTAAATTACCTGAACATGTTATATCCCTTAACCATTCCTGGAATATCCACTATTCCAAGTCAAGATGAAAGATTATTGGCTGAATCTATTCACTTATTTTCGAACCCTAATCCCATAAACAACAAAGTTGATAAAAGTAATTAGATGATAGAAAAAATTCATTGGATAATAGGCACGCCAGTCTTGCATTACCCACTGAGCTACCACCCCTCCTTACTTTACAGTGATGTTAATTAAAATTATTCATTTGCTCAATTTTATCTTATTTTTTTACTAAGTCTTTTCTGAAGTATTGTAATGTAGAATATTATAGGAAGAATAAATGAATTTAAATAATTTGTTTCAGATGAACTGTGGCTTTCTGAATAGGGGTTGGTATACCGTCCTCCACTACTTGAAGAATAAGAAGAAAGTAGCCATCAGAGACGATAGGGTCTTCAATATTTTAATGGAATGCTGTGCCAAGAATGTTAGTGTTATTTTTTTTTTTTTACATTGTGTTTATGATTTATAATTTAATCAGGCTGTATTACTTGATGAATATTCCATTCTTCCTTAAGTCGTCTTTTATGTTATCCATCCATCTAGACTTCGGTCTTCCTAGAGACCTAACAACTGTAATGCCTTCTTGCAGTTCCCGCTTCATCCATTCTCAGGCAGTGCCATTTCATACGTTGAGCTCGAGCGAACTGGGAGATAAATAAGTCACTGTGCATTGAGTGAATTTCTTTATTTTTTTTTAAGTGAGGCAAACCTTCTTCAAATTTAGGTCTTACTATACGCCTAAGTATTTTTCTTCAACGGTCTATTCAGTCTGAAGACTGTATTTTTCAACTTAATTACATCCCTGACTACTGTCTTCATAATAATAAATTATCTCTCTTCTTTTCTTCCTTTCTTTTTTTTTCCATTATCGTTATTACTATTCTTATAGTTGGTCAAGAAAATTTTAATACAGGAAGATGTTCTAAATTTTTGTTTTTCAATGTTTTCCACAAAAACATGTTTACAATTAATGCGGCTTAGATATGAAAATGTATTTAATTTTATCTTGTCCTATTGTTTTCTTACTTTTTTTTTTTTTTCTTAAACAATTTTTTAGTTAAATAAATATAATATAAATTGTGTTTGTATTATCCAGGGAAATGTCGATAGATTGATGGAAATATGGAAAACAATGGTTGAAACTGCCAAAATTAGACCATCATCTGTGTCATTTGCCAGAAGGTTAGTTCATTATGTTTAAATTGATAAATAAATTCTGTTGTTGCAGGTTAAAGTGTGCTAAGTTAAAAAGTATTGATTTAGGGAATTTGTTTTTCATTTTATATTAAAGAAATCATATTGCATGGGAAAAAAGAAAAAAAATCTAATTAAATGAATAACAGTCTGTTAAATGCTTTCAGAATCGGATTAATGCCTGAAATTACAATCTCATTAGCTATAGGTTATTTGAAAAATTATCGGTTGTGATTTGCCATTGGTTATTGGTTATAATAACACACTTTTCCATGCTGGCACAGAATTCAAAATAAACAGAATTGTTCATACCATGCATTTTTATTTACTTTATATAGCCCGGTCAATTTTTTTTTTTTTTTTTTTTTTTTATATTCTTAAATACTAAAGATTAGATTTTAGGTAGCTTTATCTGTGTACACACCCTGCCATTGTCTTCTGGATTTTTTTTTTTTTTTCTTTGTACTGCCATCCAACTTAATTTTATTAAATTAAAAGTAGTCTGAACTGGTATTATTATATTTTAAACTTTGCAGATTTGAAACAATTGTAAGGAGTAATAAGAGGGATAAAGCTCAACTTCTGACGTCGACTATGAGGTTGATGCGTGATGAAGTAAGTTTTAATGCCAAGAAATATAGAGTTAATTAATTTTTATTCATCAATTGACCTGTTCTCACAATTCAAAGTGAATATAACATGTGATTTTTAATTAAACTTTTTTGTGCTCAAATTTTGATATACCTTTCTGAAAGCTACCGTCAACCGCGGTGATTTTTCCATATATCGGGATGAATTTCCCTACTTTTTAAATGCTAGTTTCTTTAGGTTTCAGAACCATGTGTCAGAACAGATCGAATCAATGTTTAGTATATTCTAACCTTAGTTGATTGCGACAAGTTATTGAATCAGAGTTGTTTTTGAAATGTAAAAGCCAGAATAGGCCTATCTCTTCCCCAATGCCATTTTGGGAATTCAGTTAGTAGGCAAATTCTCGCACCACTTGTACCCGTGAGGAGCCAACTTTTCAAAGCCTTCCCAAATATTCTGCTTTGGGTTTGAACACATATATGGATTTATATTTGAATGCATATTTTTCCATGAACATGATTTAATACTTGTGTGAAACAATATTTGGCCAAAATTTTATTATCATGCTTATTTAGACTTCAAAATGACATAATTGAGGGTTTTTCGTCCTTAAAAAAAAAAAAACAATAAATGAATATCAACTTTAGAAATAGTATTTTTGACTTGATGAAATTATTGTCTGGCACAATAAATTCATATAATTTTATTGTTTTTTGTTTTTTTTTATATGACCGACGTCACACACCATTTAGTCTTCATTTAGCCATGGCCAACCAAATTACATTATTATAAAAAAAAAAAAAAATAAAAAAAATGTTGAATCAGATGTTAATCTCTTCGAAGTTAATATTTAACAAAATGTTGGTTACATTTTTTGGCTTTATTAGCTTTGATTCAAATGCTAAAATAATTTTTTTTTTTTTTTTTTTTTTTTTTTTTTTTTTTTTTTTTTTTTTTTTTTTTTTTTTTTTTTTTTTTTTTTTTTTTTTTTTTTTTTTTTTTTTAATAATAACAAAAAGTTGAATATTGGCCTATATTGAATTCAGGCTTCGAAGTGCTAACTATTTTTATTTTGAATGGGAAAGTAGTAGGAAGCATTTTTGTTGAAAAGGGGGGGGGGGAGGGGGCATAATTTTATAATTTTTTTTTTCTTTAGATTTAGTTCTATTTTAGTTAGATTTGTTTACATTTTTTAAATACCATTGATAAGGTTTTTTAAGGATAGATCAAGGATTCAGTTTCACAGGAAGCAATTTTGGAAAGGTTGTCAATAATAGTACATTTGTTCAAAATTATATAAGCGCTAATAATTGAAATAAGAAAAAAAATAAAGTAGGTTTTACTCTTTTTCAAAACGTTTATAAAATTATACATATTATATATTATATATACATATAAATTGTAAATATGAAAAATCTAAATAATGAATATTGCCACTTATTTTAAATAGAACTCTTTTGTTCTTTTTTATGTATTGTTCAATACTCTTGTCATTATTACTTTGTTTTTATTTATTTATTTATTTTACAATTCTGTTGAATATTAACTTTATAATATACTTTTTGTGTGGTATATATATGTTTTTTTTCTTAGTTGTAACTGGCATTCTGATTTTATCATTTACAGGGAATATCATGTAATGATATTTTTGAACAAACCAAATGGAAACTAGACTCTAGAGAAGTAGTTCTTAGTGCTATAAGAGCTGTTCAACCTCAGTTCATGCCAAAAGAAAAAATGCCGGAAACAGAATATAACTGCTCTCTCATCAGACATCTCAACAAGGAACCAGTAAGTCATTTTTCTTCCTCCCAAAAAATTCTTCTCATTTTCTTTACTGCCTTCTTAATCAATGCCATATCTTTTATTAAATCATTACTTCTTTTTAGTCAACTACATAGTCTTTTAAAATATATTTTGATTGATAAGTGTAGTGCATTTGTTATTAAACCCGTTTATAAAAACATTGAAATATTTTAACTGTACCACTGTCTTTTTAAATAATGTTTGAAAAATAAAATTGTTTATTTCAAAATTAAATTTCATTTCTTTCATTTCATCCTTCATTTCTTTACCAAAATAAAATATAATTAAACTTTCCACTCTTTTAAACAAAATTAATTAATGAAATAATAAAATATTAAGTGTAAGAATTATGAATATTGAATTTCTCTAGTTTTAATTTAATTTTTTTTTTTTTTTTAATGTTATATTTATTTACTTGTATCCTCTGTCGTGACTTTGCCTGCTCTCTTAAGTAAAGGATTTAAATAATTTTGTTTATCAATAAACATATTTTATTGTTGTATACTGTTGAGCATTATTTCTTTAATGATATTTTCACGCATAGCAATAATTTTTAAACTGACACTGATTAGGTGTTTAAAGATAATGTAAAAGCATAATTAGACATCTAATTTTTATTTTTAATGTATCAATGAATGAAAATAAATTTTATTCTGGGGCTTTTGCCCCTTAAGAATAATTATAATGAACAATTAATGGCTACCTAGCATGCCGTATATATAATTAAGAAATATGATAAAGGAAGGAAAATATTATTAAAAGAAATTCAAATTACAATATAAAAGTAATGTTACATATTTTAAAATATCACACAAAAAAACAAATTATATCTTGAGGTTAGAATCTAAGATAAGTTACGAAAACAAAAATTGAGAAAATTTTTAATTTGGTGTAGTGGTGGGAAATATGTTCATGGCGTGGTATTCCCAGAACGAATCTCAGACAGCAGTTCATTATCTTCTTTAATCTTGCATCTTGAGATTCCGAGAGACCTCCATACACCAAACTACCATAATCAAAATGGGGAAATATGAGGGAAGAAATTAACAGTTGGCAGATTGACTGTGGAAGGAAATTACGGGATTGGTTTAGGAGTCGAAACGAGGAGATTGTTCGTTGGGTAACAAGGGAAATATGGTCTTTCCAAGAAAGGGTTTGGTCTCGGACAATGCCAAGGTTCGTAACGGACGGGTAGAAGTTTATGGGATAGTAATCTATGGAAAAGTTAGAAATTGTGGGCAGGAAGTTAAGAAGGACTTTAGAACCCAACACAATAGCCTTTGATTTGTCTGCATTTAATTTCAATTTATTATCAGTGGCTGAAGAGGCTATCGTGTTGAGATCTGCTTGGATATTTGTGATGGCGGTTTTGTAGTTCATTGGGGAAAAAAGAAAGGTAAATTTGGGAATCATTGGCGTAGAAGTGAGAGGAACAATGTTTAATGAGGGGATAAAGGTCAATTATGTATGTGCTAAATAGTGAGGGTGATATTGAGGAGCCCTAAACTACACCAGAGTTGATTGGAAGAGGAGAGGAAGGCGGAAGATTAGGGATTTGGACTACCTGAGTGCGGTCAGAAATAAATGTTATCCCTCTAAACTCCTTATAAATGTGATCCGTCTGAACTCACTATTGAAAAAGGAAAAGTTGAATAGTTTAGATAGGAGTAGATTGTAATCGATGGTGTTGAAGGTTTTACTGAAATCAAGGAGAATGAGAATGATAATTTTGTGCTGGTCCATGGCAAGGTGGATATCTTGTGTGCTGATTGTGTGGAATAGCCAGTCCTAAACCCGGACTGAAAAGGATTAAGGATTAAGTAAAGGAAAGAGGATATCTGGACTTGAGTTAGATGTTCTAAGGGTTTGGAAAGGTTAGATAATTGGGAGATGGGTCGGAAGTCTTTTTCAGAGGATGGGTCAGGGACTTCATTTAAGGGAAGGACAAGAGCTTTTTTTCCAGGCAGATGGAAATATTGAGTTCTGCAGGGAGAAGTTATAAATGTGGAGTAGAGGTGGTAGGATTATTGGAAGACACAATTAAATAAAACTTGCTGGGATCCCATCAGGTCCTAAGGATTAGAATGTGATTTCATCACAGCTTCTATTAGCTGGGAGGGCTCAATATAGGAAAGGAAGAATTTACCAGGATCAAAGATTTTATTGTTCGGGTTATAAGCTGGAAATGAGGAGTGTGAATCAGATGAAGAAAAATACTATACAATAATATGTAAATCTAGCCAAGTATCCGAGTGGGAAAGGTGATGGGTGGCAGAATAGGGAACTATGAAGAGACCTAGGGATTGAAAGATGTTATTAAGGTAATGTTTGTCGGGATTATTGGTTAAAAAATTTGCATTGAAATCTCCGGCGATGATAATGTGGTTATAAGATGGAACTATGG
The DNA here is from genome assembly GCA_003667255.2 of Euschistus heros. Lineage (NCBI taxonomy): Eukaryota > Metazoa > Arthropoda > Insecta > Hemiptera > Pentatomidae > Euschistus > Euschistus heros. The sequence continues at coordinate 770,333 of RCWM02000503.1, forward strand.
AGAATAGGAAGGATTCAAGACTTGGATCGAAGGGTACTTGTGGGGGGCGGTATATGACGGCAGAAAGGATAGTTAGGGTGTTGATTGTGATTTCCGTAAATAGATATTCTATGTGAGGAGATTCTGGATCTGAGGAGGACACGGGATCTGAGTGATTCATGAATGTAGAGTGCAACTCCACCGCCAACTCGGTTAACCCGATCATGGCGGAGGAGGTTATAGTGAGGTAATGGGACTGAGAACGAGGGAAGAAAAGGTTTGAGCCATGTTTCGGAGACCACAGTTACATAGCAAGTTCTGCTGGAAATGGAGTAGGAATTCATCATAATTGGCAGGGATAGATTGTGCATTAACATGGCATGCTGTGAGTATATTATTCATAGTAAGGATTAAGGAAGGATAGGGTCAATACTGGCTAAGTGGAAAGGTTATTTATAGGATTCGGTTTGGATAAGGCTATTAGTGGTTAGTTCACAATTATATGGTAATACAGGATGTTGAAACAAGGGAAACACTGTATATAATATAGCAAAATATAGATGAATAATATAAAAAAAATAAAAATAAAAAATAGAATAATAAAAAGTACAATTTAAAATAAGGAAGTGATGTCCTGAAAGAAGTTAATTCAAAAATGGATAGGAACATTTTTGTGAAGTAAAGAATAAAAAAGAACAATTTGAAACCAAAAAGGAAAAATAAATAAAAAATAGTTTCTTAAATAAATCTTCGATTTGATAATGAAGATACTTAATCTGAGATACCGATGGTAACAGAGTTGTTTTTTAACTCTTTATTTTATTTGTAATGTTTGAGCGAAAACATCTAAGTCCTCTTCTTGGTCAACCAGGACGACAGGGTGGTGCCCGTTGTCTCGATGACATCGAACTCTGCCTCCGGCAAACCACACGAACTTCAACTTGCCCGCGGCCATCTTCTCCCTCGCCAGCCAGTATAAGTGACAGTTAACAGGAGTCATTTCTTTGCCTAGAAATATTTTTTTCATCACTCTCCCATCCTAGATGCCTAGTCGAGAAGTCTGTTTTTATTTTTTGGAGCCGAATAAACTCATTCCTGACCGCCTGATGGACAAAACGTACAACAATCGGTCCCGGTCTGGGGTCTTCATCTCTAGATCTCTTCCTTTCCTCATAATCTGGGTCTTCTGCTTTGAGTTTTATACCTAGGGCTGAGCCTATGGTAAAAATTATCCCTTCTGTGGTTTCTTCTGACTTCTGGGGCACACCTCTAATTTCTAACGAATTACTTAACTGTTTTTGATCTACTTTGTTTAATCTTGTCTCGAGCTTAGTAATTTTCGTTTTTAGAGACTTATTTTCTGCTAGTAAATCTTCTATTAACTTTTCCTGATTTTTAGCATCCTTAGTTTTCAAAGGAAATGTCGACTTGTTTATTAAGTGTTTCCTTAACTTCTCTGAACTCTCCTTATTTCCATTAAAATTTCCTTTAAACCGGACTCAGATGAATCCCTTAATTTGGTTATTGTTTGATCGTCTTTATTAGACGGGTTAGTGATTTTTTTTTATTGCAGGAGGGGTGGCACTTCCAACTTTTAAGGCTTCTTTCATCCTGTTTTTTGATTCCCAGGCATTTTTTATGAAATATTAAGTAGCACGTTGTGCACGTAATTGCAGATTTTCCGTCCCGGCTAACAGTTAAATTACAAACGGGGCACAGAGTCATGCTCAAGTAAAATGGGCGGAGTTAGAGATAGAGTAGGGATTGGCGAGAGTGGGGACATGCAGTCTTATCAGTAGGTAGGTAGAGAATTAAGCGCTAGGCTTACCTTCGTCTATTGCAGAAAATATATAAGTCTCTATCTACTTATTGGCCTCGAGAATGTATTTTCTGTTTAAATTAGCGACTCTATAAATTTATATTTCACTATATCTGTAATAGTTAGTAATGTAACAATAAACCATTTAAAAAACAAAATAAAAAAACATAACTAACAAATTGCACAGTGCGATAAGGGAGCTGATGTGTAAAGCTACTGAGTATGGTTTCTAGTAAGCTACTGATTCTGGTTTCTAGTAAGCTACTGAGTTTTTGTATGAGTTGGTACTCCAAATAGATAGAGACTATTGAAAAAAACTCTTGCGGATAATGGACTGCATTATCAGTGCTTACAACTAAGGGCCCATGAATGATATTTTTACTCACATTATCAAGTAGCAAAGGATCGATATTTTGATTTGGTAATAATTTTTATTCGGAAGAAAAAATTTTATCGATTTCATCTGCTTCGATTTTAATTTCTCACCTCTAAAGTATATGGCAGTATGGCAAACCACGCTCCTGTCACTCAATATTGTACATTTAAATTTTTATTATTGGTAAACCTCTCTAGAACTATGAAAATGATGTAGTTAAAATTTAGTAAAGATAGGTTCAGTTCTTTTACCATTTTGTAAACTTTATTTCGGAATGGTGCTAAGCACGTATCGGTTGATTTTTAAACTTCACTGGCATCCACATATCAATCTATGTATTTAAATATTTTTTAATAATCTAATTGAATATAAGTAAATTTTAGTATCAATTGCAAGCTCAATATAACATGGTACTTTGGTAACCTGTCTTGCAGAATGGTACTTACCACCTATCAGTCAATTTTCAAACTTCCATGTTATCACATTTTTAATAACAAATTAACTACCCATATGGGCCTACTACCCATAAAGCTATGAAGAAGACGATTTTTTAATTGTTTACCAAATATTTGTAAATTAAAATGACTGATGATTATTCCAGTCCTCAGGTACCCAGGAATGAAGCTGATAACTATTGTGTTGTATCAGCCAAGGATCGATCCTGTAAGTGGGAGATTCTCCTGGGGCACACCCAGCCACATTAAATGGGTCTCTTCAATTGGAGAGAAAACCTGGTGGTTGGTTGAGCCTAAAACTGGCCTAACCACCTCCTTGAACAACATTGGTCAAGAAACTGTACAACCTTAGTTTGTATCATTGGTTGCAGTAGTAGATTTTAAAATTTGAATGTCTAATTAGGCTTTTACATACTCTTCAAACACTTAATCCGTACAATTTTAACTAGGTTAAAATTACTGGGTAAAAGTATCATTTATGAAGTAATGCTCAATTGCATACTTCTGTACTAGATTTTTATCAATAAACCAATAAAACTTCAATTATTGTTTAAATTCTTTACTTATGGGAGCATGCTAAGCTGGGAAAGGCGATGCTAGTAATATTAAAAATGCAGAAATAAAAAAAATGAAGTAATTTTGTGAATAAAGTGTAAAGCTACAAAGCTATATTAATTGTTCTCCCTCTTTTCCATGTTCATATCCTGGTATTATTTATTTAATGTGGTACTATTTACATTATTTATATTTACTTGTATGTTTAGGGTATATCTTTCCGTGAGATAAGTAATTATTAATTTTTCTTTTTAATTTATTATTTTCAGGAAAAACTTGTTTCACCAGCTAAATCCATGTTTTCTGTTGGCGAGCTCATAATTTATTTAAAAAACAATTGGAAATGGAAAAGAAAACCTTTGTAAAAGTTCGATCGATTGAAAAATCAAAGCTAGAGAAAGATACATATTATTGTGTGAGTATAATAGATAAAACATAATTACTGTTTTATTAGATTTATCTTCGGGATCCCCAGGTGGTCATACATTACTTGCCGATATTCTGAGCTTCCTAGATTCCTAAATTTTGACGGCAATACTTTCTGGGTACTTTTCTATTCCAATCTCTAAAAACCGAAAAACCTTCCTGTATTCTGCGCTCTTCTATTCATCTCCTAAACACTACATCCCCAATCTTTTAACCTGTATATCCCATAAAACTGCTTCCTTTGACAAATCCTTCATCATTCGTGCTACCCTCCTTCTGGAATTCTCTACCCACTTCTATTCATAAAGCAGCTCCCATAACTTCCTTTAAAAATAATTAATTTCTGTACCTTTTAGACAATCAATCTTCCGCAAATATGTAAATAATTAAATAAATACTTAGAATTAATTTTTTATTATCTTTTTTTCTTTTATATATACATATGTAGTAGAACCTCGATAATCCGAACTAATTGGGATCGGGGATGGATTGGACTATCAAATCATTCGGATTACCAAACAAAGTGTTCCAAGGAATAGTATGTAGCATGCAAAAAATGAACACTAACATACTAGTTCCTATAAAATAAGAAGCACGCTATATTGTTAAGGGTAAATAGTTTGTTTTATGAAATACTTCTGTGCTACAGTAAGGTAACATTATTTTATGTAATGTATTGCGCATGAATTTCATAATATTTTACAGAGTATGTATACAATCTTATACACACACGGATAGTACAGTAGTGTACACAGAAAAAAAATTATGCTGTACAGAAAGATGAAAAAAATTAAAGAAAACAAAAAACTAAACGTTTGGAAAATAGTCACTCATTTTTTTCAGAACTAAGGTTGAAGAACGTCTTTTGGCTGCTAAATCACAGATTTTCTTTAGCATGATCAACTGAGGTAAACAGCATTCAGATTGTTTTTCGTACCAGTTCATAGCCGTTTCAAGAGCACTGAACGCATCGGCATGGTATGGGCCTGAATCAATAGCGTCTTCATCATGTGTTCATGTTGTGTCTTTATGTTGACTTCCGTGACAAGAGACAGTTGTTTTCATTGTAGATTTGTTAGCCATGCTCATTAATATCACTTATTTTTATTTTTCCCAAAACGGCGTTCGGATTATCGAGCATTCGAATTACAAAGGTTCGGATTATCGAGGTTCTTCTGTATGTACACTAGTATTTTATGTTATTATTATTTCATATATATATATATATATATTATATATATATATATATATATATATATATATATATATATATATATATTAGTTTAATTTAATTTTTTTTTTCCTGTCAAAATGTATGCCTAATTAATTTTTAATTTTTTTTTTTCCTGTCAAAAATGTATGCCATAATTAATGAAGCCTTTAATTTATAAATAATACTGCCAGACAATTGAATGGCTCCGCCGAAGAACGTTGTAAGCGACAAACAAAATTTTGAGTAATCAGTGAAAGAAAAATCATAATTAAAGTTCTTGTTAGTTTTGTAAGTTAGATTTTTTTTTCACCTTGTAATTTGTTATATTTACATGTGTAATAGCATTATGGATTGCTATATCATTCTATGATGTACTATTTATAATACATTTAAAAAACTTAAAAATTTTCACTTCAAAATTTTTAGCTTAGAACGTTTTTCGACGGACCCATTCAATTATACCTGTAATAGATAGTGCATTATTCTTATTCTTAGGGGGCTGTAAATCCCAGAATAAAGTTTATTTTTTTCATTTTCATTTCATAACATACTCTGCATTGATCAATAACCATCTGTTGGGTGGAAAATAATTTTTTTTTAATGTAGTAGATAATAATCAAAGTACCAATAAATAGGGTTAGTTGGAAATCAAAGTTTGTTTTAATTTTTAAAATTGCATTAAAAATTGAAATCAGAAATAAACAAATGCTAAACTAAATGGGACTACTATGGTCATTTAACTACATTTAGTTTCATGTTACATAACATGATGTTAATAACATTTCTTGGTATTTCATCATATTTTTACATGGATGTCTTTCGGCTGGGGTCTATACTTTTTTGGTGTAATGGTTTATTTACCCTTACGAATGTAACATTTTGACACACTGTAACTCTGTCGGTGTTACTCAGAACAAAAATTTTTTGAGTTTCCTGATCAAAAATTTAATGGAAAATATTTATTGTTATATAACATTTGTGGCTAGGACCTAACTACCGTTTTGAAGCTTTATTGATTTAATGAAAAAAAAAAACATGTTTTGCCTAAATTTTTAAGCATTGGGCCTTTTTTGACACGCTCTAGCTCTGTTGGTGTTGCTCGAATCAAATATTTACCAAAAGTTCCTTATCACAAATCAAATGGAAAATATTTTTGTTAAGTATTTTGATCCTTTTAATTTTTTTTTCCTTTTTATTTTATTAAAGTGTATGTGTTATATACATTAATAATGATGTTAATACATTAATATGTGTATATTAAGTGTATATGAGTTGAAAACTTCAAATATATTATACTTGAAAAATACTGCCAATTGGAAACTCCTGGTAAATTATATGTATTAATGGCCATATATCTCTTTATGTTCTCTGAATTTATTATTTTATTTAATTGTAAAATGGTGGTATTTTCTTTTTTTTAGAGGAATGCCGTCGAAGAGTTAGAAAAAGAATGGGAGAAAGCAATATCTGCTGGGTTTCACAAGGATTTGGTCAACATGTCCAACCTTCAGCAAAAGTTACATCGGACCATTGTGTGGTTTGTCCGATAAACATTTATCCTTACTTGACTGTTTTGGACAAGGCGGATTATGTTGAAATTATAAAACAAGTAAGATATTTTAATGATTTTTATATTTTATTATTAATTTAAATTATAATTATTAACTAATAATTATGGTTTAAGACTTTTTTTTTTTTTTAAATAGAGACCTTAAACAATTAAAAATAATTGGTATATATGAATCAAAACATTTATCCAATGTGAACCCTTCATTTTCAGTGTCCTGCAATATGCTATATGGAAGTTCTCAATCCAATTACTACATACAAGATCCTCCTCTTTCTGATCACTAGACTCCATACTACAGAACTATCATATTCCAACATTCCTTTCTTGTCTAATCCTCTATTCTCTAAAATTTTCTTCCCTCTTGTATTAGCAATGCTTCTTCCATCGGAACATTCATAACACTCTTCTTCCACCACCTTTTTTCTTCAAACTGACAGTCTCTAATTATATCGATGCTTCATTATTTATGTCATTCTTATTCTCTAATTATATCGATGCTTCATTATTTATGTCATTCTTGTTCTCTAATTATATCGATGCTTCATTATTTATGTCATTCTTGTTCTCTAATTATATCGATGCTTCATTATTTATGTCATTCTTGTGTGTTAGACAAAAAAAAAAAATAGCCTAAATTTATAGTTTTCCTATAATTATGTTTTCATTTTTGTGTAGATAATTTTTGATTTTGTATTTATTTTATTTTTGTTTTTTAATTATCATTTTTTCTATTCTCTTTTTACAATTCTGTAAATAATATTTATTTCTATATTGACTATTTTTCTTTTCCTGTTTCTATTTTTTTTTTTTTTTTCTAATTTAGTTCTTGTATCTGTTATTATATAAATCTGTATTCAATTTATTCATCTTGCTTTATTTTTTAACTTCTCTAGGCCACATATTATTTATTGGTATTCTTAAGGGACTTTGTCTCAGAATTAAATTTTCTTTCTATTCTATTCTATTTTAATCCAACAGAATTCATTTAAATGCAATGAGATTATGCTCAGCATAGTTCATGCCTGGCTGAGGCTGCTAATTATTTGTTCTGTTATATCAGCTGAGGATCGAACCTGGGATCGGTAGAACCTCTTAGGGCACACCCAGCCATTATTAATAGGGCACCCTTTATTGGGGAATTGTCTTCGGTGTTGAGGGAAATTTTGGTCAAATCACCTCTTTTCACAAATGTTGGCCAAGAAACAGTTGATACTAAAGTTCTATACCTCAGAACTCTTCATAGGTTGTAGTAGTCTTAGTAGTCCTTTTTAGTTCGGTTTTTGAATAGTTTAAAATGGCTTCATCATTAACTCTTGAGTACAAGTTTTCTGGTGTTTTAGCAATAGGCATCTTCAAAAATACTTTACAAAGGATAATAATAAATAAATTATTCACTCAAAGCAATGAAATATAAAGAATGTTCATAAATCATTATAAACACAAACCAGTTTAAAATAATAATTAAGGGGAAGGTCGCGAGAATGATGATTGAAATAATTCTCTCAAATAGCAAAGTACATCAAAAAATATCAGTAAAGGACGTTCAATGTAATTATAAGGAACTCTTTATTATATAAATTTTGCAAATGTAGACAAAAAAATACAAACTTAAAATACGTAATTGGAAAATCGCATGGAGGACAATTGTTACCCAACCAAAACATATGGGAATTACACGTCATGAATATCAAATTGCAACTGATATAGGTGCTAAGACTAACCCCCTAGTCTCCCTTCACAGACTCTAGGCTTATCATAATCAAATAAACAGCAGCGATTTTAAGATTAGTGGAGGATTATTGAGGACCATTCAAGGTTTTATATTTTTCTTTTCCAGGAAGTGCGTAAACTAGCATCAGGCTCTGAAACATACAGCTCTACGGTCCCTCGTCTTTGTAGAGCTTTAGGAAACTTGGTTAAGATAAGGTAAAGTATCTTATTTTATTCTATTAGCTGATATTTCAACATTTATGTATAGTTAAAAATAGTTTAAAAAAATTAATTTGAGTGATTATTATAGTTCATTTTTTTTTCTCAGTCGATTATAAAAATCTAACCAATATAATTGGTTAATAAAAATGGAAATGTGTCTACAAACATATATTATTGATATTTTAATCATCCAAATCATAAAATAATTTAATATCATGGAAATATCATAAATTAGCGTAATTCACAATTTAATGGCTTAATTCCTTTACTTATTTTTTCAGGTATGATATTAAATGTAAGTCCTCAAATGGTGTTCTCCAAAAATTGGAGAAAGTGCTCGACTCTTATTCGAAATGGTATCTGGCTCCTAATGTAGAGAGGTGCGGTTACAATCCTCGACATACGTGGCAACTTTTAAAGTGTCAGAACTCTAAAGGACCATCTTTGGTAGTTGAAATCACTTTATTTATTTCAGTTTGTATATTTTATTTAAGTAAATAAATAAAAGGCTTAGCAAAACTGAAGGTTCGATGCCGACACCACTAACCGTTGACCACATACCCTCTCTCCTACTCAAATGATCAAAACCCAAATCCCCAAGATCAGCCCTAAGGCAATCCTTCCATCTGCATCACGTTCAACCCATCGGTCCCTATCCCAACGGCTTAAAACTGATTACTTTTTTTAGAATCTGGTCATTACTAAACCCAATGACTTGGAGAGAATAGAGTGACTCAAAATGAACTCAGACCTCCAGACAAAGAAAAACATGAAATTGATTACAATGTGGAGATAGACATCGGAAAGCAACATCACAGATGCAATGGGATCAATTGCTATACCGATGGCTCCCTAACCAAGAAAGGTTCAGTAAGCAGGGATGTGGAGATTGAGTGATAATCACCCTCCCCCAAAAAGCACATCTCTCCCCCTGGGGAAATATACCTCAGTGTTTCTAATAGAGCTAATAGAGGATAAAACGCAGAATAGAACCATTAAAATTTACTCGGATAGCCAAGCTGCCCTTGGGCTCTGAGAAATGTCACGACCCAGATCTAAACTTGTTGAGGATTGCAAGAAATACCTCAACGAGTTCGCTGTTGACAACAGAATCTGGGTAGAATGGGTGAGAGGTCACTCGAACATAGCAAGAAATGAGAAGGCTGATGAACTGGCCAAACAAGGGTCGGACAGCAATCCTATTGCCCTGAACCCATCTGTGGTATAGCCTGGAGCCTTGCAAAAAGTGAAATCGTGAGGCTCTGTAACAACATCGCCTCTCGAACTGGCAAAAATGGTTCAATTCAGACAGTCAAAAACTGTTTCTAGGAGGGCACTGCAAGAAAAGAAGTACACAACTTCTTAATCTTGACAGAGTCAAGCTCAAATACCTGATAGAAATGTACACAGGGCATTGCAGATTAAACAAACATCTCTGCATAATGAAAATCAAAACCTCACCGAAAAACTGCAGATTCTGCAATAGGGGAGGATGAAACGCCCTAACCCCCCTACCACATTATATGCAAATGCGATATGCTGGTGAGGAGGAGATTTCTTCACTTTGGGAGAAGAATTCATCCTAGACCCTAGTGAGGACATAGATCCGATTATGATTATCGGCTACATGAAAACGCTAGGACTGTACTAACACAGTACAGGATGTACGGCACAGGCACAATGAGCCTTAAGGCAAGGCGCCACCGGGAACGGACTTGACTTGACTTGAGTCTGGTCTGCAACCCAATAGGCTGACATCAGTGGGGACGGCGCCACCGCGACCTGACTTGACTGGACTGGACTGGATCCTGCCTCCTGACTCTGGTCAGCTTCAGTTTGGTTTGGGTTGGGGCCTGACTTCAGTTTCATCCTTTTTTGAGCCAAATATTCTACTTAGCATTTATTTTCAAAAACTAACGTATTGTTCTTTCCATTAACATTTTTTCATCCATAACGAACTGTTGGTAGTTTAATAGTCTTGATTTAAGGAAATTGATTCAGAGCTGTGGCCCGTTATTTCTTTAATAGCTGTTGAGGAATTCTTTTACAATATTATAATAAGAGGTATCAAAGTAGATATTAACGTTTTAAAACATATTGTATACTTTATTCAGAAGTAATTAATTTCGTAATTATTTTGATCCTTCTATACCATCTTGTATACCTCAACTAATTTTCTTGTGTCTTTTATATTAAAATAACTTTCATAAAAACCATTTTTTTTTTTTCATTCTGCTGATTTGGTTTAAATTCTTATTATTATATTGCCATGCTGCATTTTTGAAAAGGTTGACTTGTTTATTACTGTGGTTTTATTAAATTTTATTTCAGACAAATTTATCTCCGAAAGTCATTCTCTCATAATAATCAATATTATTATAACAATTAATACTTTATTATTACAATTTCTTAATAGTTGTTATTTTAAAATTTGTATTCCAATAATTCCATTGTTTGCTAACAATCTTGCTTTTATGTTTCTTACTTACGAGTTTCCTTTTTTATCTAGTGGAAGACATGTCTTTGGGTTTTAACCTCATGATAATTTAAACCTATTTTCAAAAAGTTTGATAAAATTTCAGTTTATTTATTTATATTCCCCCACTCCCCAAAATGTGATTGTTGATCGCATAGACATTTCAGAACTAATTAACATTTTAATATTGATATTTAGCTTTTTGTTGGCTGTATCATCCTATATTATTATGATTAAATGATATATTTCAATCTATAATTTAAATAATTTTTTTTTTCTTTTTTTTTTTTTAAGGACATTGATTCAGAGCCATGGTCCGTTATTACCCTGATAGCTATTGGGAATTCCTTTACAATATTATATTAAGAGATATCAAAGTAGATATTAACGTTTTGAAACATAATAGTCCAAATAAGTAAGTATTACTAAAAATGTAATCAGTTATAATATTTTATATGTTTAGATTTTTATATTTAGGTTTTCTTAAGAGTTATTTTTTATATTTTTATTTTTTTTCATTTTTTTTTTTTTTTTTTTTGGACTTAACGTCCTTATGTATTCCAACTATGGCAGGAAGGACAGGTTATCCTACTAGACACTACAGATCATTCACTGTTTGTGTTTTAAAGATATCGTCCCTACAACTGGAAATTATCGAATGTGAAAATATGTGTTTTTTTCATTCGATCTTTAGCAATTCATTACATTGATTTGGCTTAATCAAATAGTTTTTATAATAGACACTTTGACAGGGTTATTCCTCCCCTTTACAGAGCGAATTCAGATTTGAGAATTCGCTGATGCCGGCAGTACACACTCGCCAAGGCAAGACATGGGCTCTGTTGCCCTCACCTCTGCCTGGCACGGCTAGCAAGTGCTCCACTGTTTGCTTGCCTCACCTCGGGTGGTCTCATTGATAAAAAGTGTGTATATATAAAAAGAAAAAAAAAGGAAGTTATATGCTATACAACACAATAGAAAATGATCCTTTACAATCCATAACCTCTTTCATCATGTTTACTAGTGTTCTAAATGGGAATTTTGAATTCCTTACAGTAAAATCTATAGATTTGTAATTTAAACCTAAAATTACATCTTATACTATAAACTTTTTAAAAGTTGAGTATTGTGATTATTACTGTTTACTAATTAATAAAACTATTAACAATTGATTTTTTTTTATCATGTTTTAGGCATTACCTTCCAGCATTTTACACTTTATTTCGGTATGAATCAAGGTTTGCCTTGAAGAAGTCAAACCACATCCCATTCTCTCACGCCTCTACAAGGGAGCTTGTACACCACATCTATATTTTTCAGTCACCGATTTTGCCGATGTTGTCTCCTCCATTGCCGTGGAATGAGTCATCATCTGGTGGCTATTCATCGCTCGATCTCCTTTGATTCGGTGAGATTTTTATGTTCATCTTCATCAGTGGTACAAAATTTTGTTTAACTATTAACTTATGCTTTTGAAAACCCCTTAACAGAGTAACATTTTTATTGATTGTATATTCTGAAAAATATTATGGTTTATGAAAACGTTCTTTTCATACGAGGCTATCATTAATATATTTGAGACTATACTTATTTTTTACTAATCATTATTGTATTTTTCTTTTTTAGACTTCCTAATTCAGCAATACTACAGCGAGAGAGGCTGAAAGAGAGACCTGCTAATCTTCTCTACCCTTGTTTAGATTCTTTGAACCAGTTGGGATCGATACATGGAAAGTAAATAAGCCTGTAAGTTTCTGGAATCTTAATTAAAAAAAAAAAATTGTAACCATAAAATGTATGGTATAGGCACAGGATGGCCACCAACAAGGCATTCTTTAAAAATTGGGGAAGAATGCTGTAGTTTTTGTCACCGGTAAAAAAGTATGAATTATACTTGAAATATAGAATTCACTTGGTAACTTCATGATTTTGTGAGATAATGAATAATGGGATTTATTTACTCATCATCAATTTAAATTAAAATGGAAATAATAGATTTAAATTGATAATCTAGCGCTTCTACATTGATGTTCTATAGTACTGAGAGCATCAACATCCATGGTGGAACATCGGCTTTGAAAACACTTAACCTCGATGTTTCAATAATGTCAAACCATCAATGGCCATCCATACACATTAAATGGTACCTGGTGTTAAATGAATTCAATTTAATTTAAATTTACAATCTCTTAAAGCAAATGGCAGCCCCACTTTGGAGATTATTTTTTATATGGAATAACCTTTATATATTGTTTTAAATGGATATAGGTCGTGTAAACATTTATTCTATTATTGTTTGTTTTGATGTGTTACACAATAAATATTTTTTTATTTACCAAAAGTAAAGGCAATTGATGGTGTGAAAGGCATTATTTTTGTGTTTTTAAGTAGAGAACTCAAATAGACTTTTCTATTATAAATAGTTAGATTAAATATTAATGGTGGAAAGGTCTATTTATTCTCTACACTATGAACATTAATTTCACACCATCCTAGAACATTCTTGAAAAACAAAGGCATTATTATTTGTTATTATTAATCCTTATTAAAAACAAATTAACTTCTACACTCCATATTTCAGAGCTTTAATTGTCTCATTCTAAAAAAACATGCTTGTTGTGTTTGCTGTCAAAATTTACAAACCAGTAATCAAATATATTTCACCTCCTTAGGTGGGTACCAACATGTTTGATTTCTTATCGTACATTTAAATAAAATATATATATATATATATATATATATATATATATATATATATATATATATATATATATATATATTCTATATATTATCTAAGAGCTGATGTTTTGAATTTTTTTTAGAACCGATTATGAATGTTAACAATTCAAATTAATTTTGAAATAAAAAAATTTCATAGAAGTGGCAATTAATTCATCAATGCTGTTTTTTTTTTTTTTGTCTAACTTTTGTTGGGCCACCCTGAGACCATTTTATCTTAGTAAAAATTTGATTCGAATAGTTTTTGGTGATACAATAATTATTCTTAATCAGTTGAGGTACATCTGATGGTATCTTAGAATGATCAGTTCCTAATTATTCCTAATATTTTATTTTGTTAAATTTAAATATTTAAAAAAAAAAATATGGAATTCATTTGCCAGAATCTTTTATGTATTTCATTTCTAGTCCTTGTTTTATTTGCTGATCTGACAAAGTTAAAACAGTACATTTTATAAGTCTGATCCTCTTCTTTCATGGAATCCAAGTTCTGAATCCATTAACTTTTTAAATTTATCATCGTGTGCTCTCCTGGCTGAATCCTCTCTAAAAAAATAAAAATAAAAGTAAAGAAATGAGTTAATAGAACATAACAATGATAAATGAAGGAAAAATGTGTTTTGAAGTATATCCAACAAAAATATTTTTTTATAGATGGCTGAGGGTACAGTCAAATGAATAGTCAATTTGTATTTAGAATATTGTCAAGACCAATAAAAAAAAAAAAAAAAAAAAAAAAAAAAAAGTGCTTAGTGATTAGCTTAGTGGGTAAGGCACTTGGCTACCAAGCTCACGGGCCTGAGTTCGAGTCCAATTGAAGGCAGAAAATTTATTTTCTGGTATCCTAACTCAAGGTTAGGAGACCCTCCTGGGCCACATCAAGCCTCTACAAAGTTTGGGTACCCTTAAATGGGGAAAACCCTAGCAGTCGAGCATGATTTAGACCAAATCTCCTCCTTTCACAACCATTTGCCTCGTAACTGTTGATCCTTACTTAAGTACTGAACCCCTGTACCACTAATTCCATGGATTGTTAGTGCTAGAAATTTTATTTTTACTAGTGAAGTTGTGGCTTGCATTGCAGGCATTATTTAAGGCTAAAACGACTTAATATGATACAAAGCAATGCATAAAAAATAAAATATATGCATGTTTTATTGAAGAAGTCATGCTATTTAGAAGGTTATTGTTTATTCATTGTGTAGATCAGTTTGAATTGATAGCAGGGGCAAGAATAAACCTAACCCAACCTACTTATAAGCAACAGGGCACCTGAATGGGAAATGAAAGCGGATGGCTCTAGAGGTGATCCCTACCTATACTCTAAACATGATTGGCTTCACATACAGATGGCTCCAACTTAAGTAGCCATGGGTGATGCAGGAGCTGGCGTATACCGCCAGGATTTTGCGATAGCTGTACCAACTGGAACGGGGAAGAGAAGTTTAATGGAGAAAGTAAAAGCTATTTCCTCAGTGCTGTGGATGAGGTATACAAGAAACAGTGCTGTACCCAGATTGTGTTCTTTGTAAACTTCCAGTACTGTACAGTCCAATCAACAGCAGGCAAGGTTTTGATCACAATCATCCTGATATTTTGTATTCAGGAGTATCATTAATGATATACTAAAAAAAGGGATCTGGGTGACATTTCAATGGGTCCTAAGTCACTTTAGTGACTGTAACAAGCTCACCTAAGCATTTCTGAAATGTCCCAAATCCATCCTCTTCTTCTTTATGACTCTACAAAAAGAATTAAACAGAATTCATTTGGTCTTTTACAGAATAGGCACCCTGTTACGTTTTTTAGTAACAACGGTGATATTACTATTGATATATTCATAATATTATGTTACAATAAATAAATAGACATGTTATTCATACATTTATTTTAATGAATAAATCATTAAAGAGGTGATTTTATGAATAAATCATAAAAGGTCATAATGTGACTTTTAGTGCACCAACTTCTTAGGATAAAATATATTTTTTATTAATAAAGATCTTGAACTTTTTTTCTTTTAAAATATTCAGTTTGCATATTCAGTGATGATATTTAACTCATATTATTATATAAAAAGGTGAATGAATAAATTGTGACTTTATATGAAGAATGATTAACATTCGTTTCTTTGTGGAATCAAAAGGCCTTGGATGTGTTTGCCTATGTTGGATATTTGTTCTTCTACTCTAAAAAACATGATCAGTTTTTTTCCTATAGAGCAATTCCATTTCATTCTCAGAGTTGAGGTGAGACATGAATGGGAATTTTTCAAAATCGAGTTTTTAATATTACTTTAACCATTGTATTGATTTTTTAAAAATAAAAAACTCAAAAACACTGGGAGGGAACTAAACTAAACATAAACAATGTAAACAAAACACAATAAACTCATGTATAATATTGGCACTTTAAAAGAAGTATAGTTTTAATCACTAATAATGGTAAAATCATATTTATGTATATTTGAAAAGTACAAGGAAAGAACGCGCCAATCCTATTTTTAATATTTCTTTACTTCTTGACATTGAAATTGACATATTTCATTCATAAACATAATTTTTTATTTATTTATTAAAAAATATATTTATTTCAAAGTATCAAAAAATGTTTATTCTGTAATGTGCGTAAATATTGCTTTATTAACATTTGTATTTTTTGAGTTATAAGAGGTTTTAGCAGAAACTTTTTTTTTGTTGCTAATCTAATTTAGAACCTGGTGATTTAGCTATCTATCTAATTTAGAATCGTTGATGTTAAACTATGAAAATTTTTACTATTGAAATACCCTTACACATGATTAATCTACACATGATACATCAATTTATTGTGTTCTCACCTTTTTTTAGTTCTGTGTTTGGGTTTAAACCAATTTGGACTTAATACTTCCTCTTCAGAATGGCTTCTCAACATTCCTATTATCTTCATAGGATTAGCAGTATTATACCGACTACTAATCCCAGTAGAAAATGTGGTAAAGCCAAAAATAGCACCTATCAATGCTTTATGGTACTTGACATATATTTGGCAGAGGTGCAGTAGTATCAGAGGCAAAGACCCTGCGATTCCGTGTATAGCCAGATATTGCCATAGTCCTCGAGGATGGACGATCTTATCAATCTTGCCGTTGTCGCATAGAGTACAGCCGTGCAGAATGCTGTTATAATTGCCCTCCAATGGCTTGAAAAACATGATACGCTACTGATCACTGCTGCCAATCCACCCTGAAGAATCCATACTGTGCTCCAATAATCTGCATCTTGTCTAGCAAATATAAAATAATGAACATTGTGAGCATTCCTGTTGAAACAGAAAAAATATATTATTCAGTATACTGTTGTTTCATCATAAATCCTGTTATAATGAAGAGGTAGCCTAGAAAACTAGCCGAGTGGGCATTGATAGGCACTGAGCTGAGGTCCATATCCTTGATATTGAACGACTCTTTGCCCGAATATCAAGGAAGCTATGAAAGTGAAACCAGCCGGAAATACGTGGACTACTGAAGTTTTAGTGTTGTCTTCGAATTCAAAACATTGCTCGTCCTAAGCTGTTCAAGTTAGTTCCATTTGTTACCAGATTCATCATTAGAGGTTGGATAAATGTTGAAACCGCTGAGCAAACAAGTATATTTGTTGCAAAATGAGCTCTACCACGGCTATGCTGATGGACATTAGACCCTCGCAAAACATAATTGATCTCCAACCCTCTATTACATCTTTAAATTATTTCTGTACTGTTTACGAGCCATCCTTCTGAAAAGTTAGTGATTTCTTTGATCCAACTGAGTCTATAGCCGAAACACAGGTAAGAAAAAGTCGACACTGTAATACTTAAGACATGTTGTATCGCTATGAGGTTTACGTCTGTAGAAGGGATTATATTTACATGTACCAGGAGCATGCCAGCACGTGCCAGAAGTATCAATAATATTTGAACTTGTTCAATTGCATGTTCCATGTTAATTTCTAAATTAATGGTCCTATATATTGAAATTGATTGACATTTAACTATTTGACTAGAGGTACGCTGTATTATTGTATGATTCTGTTCACCATTATTTCAAAACATGTGGAGAATTATTTTTAGTTATTTAATTTCAAATTTCCTTCTTAAAAAAAATATATTT